>JAODKL010000062.1:2288841-2333718 GCA_026780765.1 Petrocephalus schoutedeni
CTATGTGTATGCAGTGTGGCCTCTCTGCCCTCTGTGTGTGTGCGCGGTGCGGCCCCTCTGCCCTCTGTGTGTGTGTGTGCGGTGTGGCCCCCCTGCCCTCTGTGTGTGTGCGCGGTGCGGCCCCTCTGCCCTCTATGTGTATGCAGTGTGGCCTCTCTGCCCTCTGTGTGTGTGCGCGGTGCGGCCCCTCTGCCCTCTGTGTGTGTGTGCGGTGCGGCCCCCCTGCCCTCTGTGTGTCATTCCGATTGGATGAGGCACCTTCTGTCGCCATCTAAATTCTTCCTCACCCCGCTGTTGCTTTTTGGCCCATTACTCGGCTCAGGATGCTGAGGGATGGACATAAAGTGAAACCATAAGAGTGATTCAAATTTGACAGCTAATATCTATACACATGACTTTGCTGTACATCTATAGCTCATAAATACAGTATTTTACAGTAACACACATTTGTGTTCATTGTGAGGCTCTCAAATGGTAAAAGACATCACGTGGATTTTAACCTGAGATTTTACAAAAAGGTAATTTTTCTGCCATTACACACTGATTTCTGTTGGGCAGGGAATCTTTTTTTTGTCTTTGCCCTTTGTATGTAAGTCTGCATTTCTCTATCAAGACCTTCTTACTCAACCTCAGTTTTCACGAGTTCAATAATAAATGTTACATGTGAGAATTTTCCCCATTGCTAATTCACTACAATCAAACCCCCTTTGGTTTTTTTTATATCTTAGATAGTTAATAACACACCCTGTAGCACAAAACTGTTTAACTGTAGTATATCAGGAACAAGATGACAATACTTTAGTATATAATGAAATTTCAAAACGGCATCCAGTACACTAATCCTGTTAGTGGGTTAAACAGGTTTGTGTTTACTTGATTGGACAATATTAATCATTAAATGCATATGTGAAAAGGGTCCCTTTGGAATTACTTGAGGAATCCCTTTTTTGTTACCAAGCTGTGATTTTTAACCTACAAAGATGTACCATCCATAGAACAAGCAGGTTACACACACAAACACACTCAGATGGCCGCCCAGAGAGCGACAACTTCTGAAAAATCTAAATAAAATGCATACAGTCATGTGTCTTAACCTAGTGACTAATTGCAGCACAAGACCATGGGTGATATATCCCCATAATTACATCTTCGTAATGTTGACACATTGAGATTGATACAGTAGTTTATGCTCCACACAACAAGATGTCGACACCGTGCCGATAGTCTGTGCAAACTTCTTTTAAAATACAACTTTGACTCTACAAACCCTAACCCCTTCTCTCCTGATTTCACAGTGTTTGCACCTCATTAAAAACGTCCCCTTAAAGTCCACCCCCATGCAGAATGCCAGGCCACTGTCTCCTCCCTCCTTATCCATTGATATTGCATTCCCGCTTTGCTCACACACACTCACAGACGGCCGGAGTGTGTCCCTGGAGCTGGCAGGGGCAGAATGGATAGGACTGATTCTTGGCTATATACATTTGAATGGTATTAACTATATACTGGAAAAAAATCACTTGATTTGAGAGCCCACTTAATTATTTTTTTCTATCAGTGCTACACCTCAACCAGAACTGGTGGACACCCTGCCATGCTACAAATAAGAACCTAAGCAAAATTGCACAGAGGCCATGTTGCCATCCCACACCGTCGCTGAACAGTGACTAACTCCGCATGTCACGCAAGCCATTTGTTCACTAGCTACTGTCTAATGAGTTAAACCTGTCTTATGCATGTCTTCCATACCAAAGTGAGGGCAGAACCTTAGTCTTGTTAGCTCTGGGCCGGCTTAAATGACCCGCTAGCTATCTGCCATGGGTCAGAATCTCTGTTGCTCTCCATTGCCACTGCCCCTAGACTATCCGTTCCAGGGGAGAACAACAGAATGCATCCAGAATTTGGGATACTGCATATATATTTCTTGTGTGCTGACCATGTCAAGAGGACAGCGACCCTTTTGTACACGCTACACGCTACAGACATCGTGCCACACGGGTATTGGCTATATACACTCACGTTTACTATACAGAGTGACGTGGCACCGTGTCACCGACCAAAATTACCAAAGTCTTACTCTAATTTAAAACAAACCACCATTACTTTAAAGCAGAACAGAGTTTACGTTACTCGGACATCTTCATCATGCACCCGGCGTGGTTACGATGTGACGTGTGACTTGGCGCTTTTGGGCAGAATGTGACGCCCGGGAGGAATTTTCCAGTGAGGGCGTGCTGGAGGTTCTCCACTGGAGAGCAGAGGACTGGAGGCCTGCTTCCCAGATTCAGAACGAGTTCCCAGGTCCTCCAGAACCCGCTGGACTGTGACTTGGTACGACGGAGGAGGCAGGGCTAGAGTCAGAGGCTGGGCTCTTACTGGGCGCTCAGGAAGAGCGGGCGTGAGACAGAGAGACACCATGCGTGAGTGGCTGTGGGTGCGAGAGCATGCCGGAAAGTGTGTGCGGGTGTGTGCGGGTGAGCGTATGCGTGTACGAGCGTGCCAGTCCCGGCCGCGCCCTCACTGGGTGGGTGAGCAGTCATCCAGGTCCAGCAGCTCCCGCACCAAGCGCTCCCCGAACTGGGCCCGGCTGTAGCGCTTCACCTGATAGGCCTCCGACATCTTGTAGAGGATGTAGGAGTTGTTGATGGCGATGCTGATGGTCAGCCAGAACACCTGCTGCCAGGTCTTGTTGGGCTTATGGAAAATGAAGTACCTGGAGGGGAGGGAAGCCGATGGTGACGCAGCTGAACGTGACGCGTGACGCGTGACCCGTGAAGGGACCCATTTACCCAGGAATACTCCAGCTTGATGATATTCTGCTATATTTCAGTGGTTTCCATCCCAGCTACTCCCTCTCCCTCCCCCCGTCAGCCAATCGGGCCATTACTGGCTTGCAGGAGGCTTAATTTCATTGGCTGTGGGTGTTCTAGCCGGGCGGGGCCTCAGCAGATATACCTACCCAGGGTACTAAATTTGGTCAGCTGCTCGAGCGTTCATGCAGTACATACTGTATGAATGTGTGAGAACAGTATGCACGTGCAGTCAGTCCTGCTACAATACGTGACATCACACCGCAAATCTGTTCTAACCAATCAGATATTGTCAGATGTCAGACCAACCAATAAGATGTCTTGCTTCCATCTCCTCTACAATCTGATTGGTTATCTCTCTGAACCAATCATTTTTGTTCTGCCCTCAAAACAATTTTGTGCAAGTAAAACTCCCACGAGCTGGCAAACTACAACGCCTACTACACAGCAAGCAGGCACGCAATTCTAGGCAGAGCCTCAGCCTTTGTATTTGTGTCGCGCGGGGGAGGTGTGGGCTGTCACTCACTTGCTGTACTTGTCGTCGTACTTGCAGATGTAGCCCAGGTGGGCGGCAAACGCCTCCACGGCAAGGGGGCAGGGGATCTCGCCGCTCTTCCGCTTGATGATCACCCCTGGGACAACACGCAGGGGGAGAAAAATGGTCATGCAGGGCCAAGGGTGTAGCTTTGGCTTTAGCACTGTAGGGACCAAATCAGCCCCTAAAAATACACACGGTGCTCCCAATATAACGGCTGGGACCCACATCCAAAAAGTTTTGAAACTTGCAAAAAGTCTTTTACTTTTTTTTACACCACAAAAACCTGGCATTTTATCAATGGTGTATACAACTTTTATATCCATTGTAATTGTACAGACAGTCCCCAGGGGGTGGTGGGTGGATGGTGCTTAACAGGAGGGCTGGGACCATGAGTACAGACTGAAGAGAGCGAGGCCAGGACAGCAAAGCGGCTCTGAGAAGAACAAAGAGGACGCGTGGGCGTCTGGGATAAGCACGTCCCTGCCCGTCCATTCAGCCGCAAACGAGAGCAGAAGCGACCTTCTCCGCGCTCCTGACGGCCGCATGCTTCCCGGTGTTTACAGGAGAGACTGGCTGACCTGAGGCGTGTTACAGTGTGCAGGGGGAGAGTCAAAACACGAAGGCAGATATAACTGCTGGCCCCGGTTAGGAGGACCCGCTGCGCTTCACGCCCACGGCCCACCAGCCTTATCTTCTGGAGAAGAGCCGTCCACAGGGGCGCTCTCGCCTGCCCAGCGATTATTTATGGGCACATTAAGGCGTCACCACCAGGGGGAGCTGGGGTGATCGCCTGCCAGAGCACAGGCTGGCCCACGAGCCGAGCGTGTGGCCACACCCCCAGCGACGGGATCTGGAGATGCTACCGCCATCTTCAGAGGATGAGGGTGTAACATTTAGCGTGGCTCAAAACGGGAGCATAAACTGCAAAACTGTACCTGGGTGTCTGGGCTGTTACCGCACACTCACTCTCCCCACAATGTCCAGTTTTGAAGGTAAATGAGCATCAGGCCCTTCCCATGTGGGATATGTCAAAGATCCCTCAAAAGTTCTACAGCAGGTTAGAAGGCAAATATGTAAAGAGTAACCTTTTCCCTACTGAAGAAGGCCCCCGTGTTTAATTCATGCACCCCTCCCCCCCACCCCCCTTATTCTGCCAGGCCAGAAGTGACCGGGGGACTATGACACCTCCTTCTGGGATTGACCTTTGGCTGACTAAAGTGAGGGTCACCTGGGGCCCCGGGGAGACGTGGGTAATGTCCCTGCGCAGTGAATGACTGACAGATTATAATAAATCGACTGGACACCACATAGTGAAGCACAAACAGCAGGTTAATATTAAAGGGAGCCTTGTGTCCAAAAATAGCAGCTAAAAGTAAACCTGACAGGATAACAGGCTGTTATTAGACATCAGACAGTAGCTTCCTCTACCACGCGGAGGGAATTTTACACATGCAGGCATTTCCCCAGAAACCCTTTCATTTGTACTCCTGCTTCGTACACTGTAAGCTCAGAGTCAGCTGATACAGCCTCGTCTTGATTGCATCACACACACAAATGGCCCACGAGACAGGAAGTGCTCATTGGTTGAGGAGGTGGAAAACTCGACTCATTGGCTGACCGCGTGGTTCCATAATTAGTCCCATAGAGGCGTGACACTGTGGGTGCCGCTTATGAACTGTGACATTGTGACAGCGGCCCACGACCTGCCGGCTCACACAGACCTGCTCACTGACGGACTCCGACTCTGAGCACACTTTAAAGTTCACACTTTACAATCGTTTTCTAGACGGGAATCTCACACGTCGGCTCAACTTTCTGTGAGACAGGCCTCACCTTCCTTTGTGGGTGAGTAAGCGTTGGTCAGGAAGCGGAAGTGGCCCTTGTTGTACCAGCTGATGAGGGACATGTCGCCGTTCATTTTGATGCGCGACTGTCCGCGCTGTGGCGGAACGCCGGCCGTCGCCAGCATAGAATGCGGGAGGCCGGTACAGTCACTCTTCCTGGAGCTCAGCAGGCCACAGCAGTAGATGCCTGTGGAGAAAGGCGGCCGTAAACCTCACCTCCAGCATGTGCACAGGAGGAACCATGGGCCAGGGGCCACTGTTTCCCAGAAGACTCAATTAAAGGTGGAACAAGGGGAGCAATTTTCTGGTGCACAATAAGGGTTTCTCTAAACAAGGCTCTCAATGCTGACTGTCTTTGGGTAACACCTGGGACTCTTGAAGCTCATTTATTCTTTACAAGTGTCTTACCCCACTGTACATCTACTCTACAAGAGTGTGTGGGGAAAAAAGGCCTCTATGCTCATCCTGCGTGGCATGTAAACAAACGAGGCTCTCTGTGGTGTGGCAGGTAGCACAGGGAGCCGATTCGCTGATCAGAAAGGACGTCAGAAGGACAGCTGAAGGCAGAATTTCTAATTAAGTCGAGCCTGGCAGAGCAGCGTCTAAATGCTGTTCCAGGCCTGTAGGCTTCTTGGCTGGCGGATCCCGAGGATGATCGCAATCATCTGCACAGAGCGCGAGATTGATTCTGCCGGGAGCAGGACAGGGAGGGAGACGTACATTTTCGATGAGGTACAAACTCAATTTCTCCCTCTCTAATCTGGAGGACGTGGCTAAAGGATGGTGGACGATCTCCATGTTGGATGAAGATCTGGATAGTTGGATGGTGGCCAGCAGAGCCATGGGGGCTGAGCAGGCCCGCAACCCGACGCTCTGCGACCGACCACAAGGGGCAGCGTGCTGCGAGAAGCACACGGTGAGGCTCCGTACCCTGCTTCTGAAACTCCTGGAAGAGGTTCAGGCTGGTGATGCTCGGCCCCGTGAAGATGACGGCGTTCTGGCCCATCAGGTTCTGGCAGAGCTGCCGGGCCACCAGACTGTGGAGCTGCGGCTTGTGTTTCAGCGTGTCCAGGCCGTCTGGACCCAGCCCCTCCTTCAGGTGGACGTAGATCTGAGGAGCACACAAGGGGAAGAAGAGAAGACGGCCCTGGCTTTACTACAGGACTTCTGAGAGATACAGCTGGTGTTTATTCTGAGAAAATACAGGGAAAGAAGCATGGTGGAGGCTTTTATAAGAAAGCAAATGCACAGTTTACATTTGCATGCATTAACACCAGTGTTTCCCAATCCGGTCCTCAGGGACTGACAGGCGCTCCGTGCTTTTGCTCCTACTGGGAGCAGGGAGAGAACAAAGAAAGTGGACCATCTGCAGGTCCCTGGGGAAGGGCCTGGGAAACACTGATTAACACCGCTGGATACTTACTAAGTTATTCTGCTCTAGTACTTTGTCTGTTACCCCAGCTGCTGGCCCGAAGAAAAATGTCAATGGAAAACAATCGCATCACAGCAGATACTAACAGCATCCCTGCCTAGCGTAACACTTGAACACGCGTGTTACACGTGTCTGGATCTGGCAGAGGGTGCTTATTTAAAATCCTTAGTTTAACAGAGAGCCCTGCTTTGGAGTGCGCGCTCGAATCAGGGTGGGATACAAGTGCGCCATTATAGAGCTGCTAATTATCCATTTGCTAATCTGGTGTTTCATCATCTCCCAGCTACTCTGTCATAATTAGAAGGTGACAGAAGGTGAAGGATTTTCGCATCGGCTCCTTTGCGTTACCTCCAGCGCCCGGCGGTGACGGGCTAGTCTGGGTAAAGCAGGGTCAGACCGTTCCTGGAGCAGTAGGGGGTTAGGGGCCCCTCTCAAGGGCCCGACGGCCAAAGTACCCAGCTGCCTCTGGGCTGGTGACCTTCCAGTCAGAGGCATAGCGTCCCGCCCCATACACAGCCCCCCCCCCCATCCCCAGCCCATGCTGCGTGATCAAAGCATAACAAAGTGGCCCTGAAGTTACTTTCCTTTATAGGATACCTCTGGCATCACAGCAGATGCTAATTCATATCTATAACAAACGGGACCAGGAATAACCAAGTCCATCCTGGGAGTCCCCACCCGCCTACCATTAATCCATTAACGGGGGTTGTGATGCCCTCAGTCCCTCACCCTAGATGGCTTTCCGTCAGACATGCCACGTTACCGTGGTTACACCCTTCCATCCGCACCCCCATATACTCTTTGTAGAGCCCGCAGGTCTGAGCACAGTTTCAGTTCGCGGTTTGTGTTCGGTGCCATCAGGATGCGTTGTGCCATGTTGCCAGGCAGCAGCCAGCCCTGGCCGGCGATAGGGGCTCGGGGCCCTAGATTCCCGGCACCAGCTCCAGTCTGCAGCTGCAATGTGTGTCCAGACACCTGCCTGCAGTCTCACCGCGATCCGCAGGGACGTCCTCACCCTCACAGCCATACCCCCCGCTGCTCTGAGTCACGGATTTCTCTGATTCATACACGGTTCCTACTCTGGGCACGCAGCTTTGTATTGGAATGCAAGAACACAAACTGTGCTGAGCGAGGGTGATGGTTTGCGGTTCTGCCTGTAGGGGGCAGCCGCGAGCACCCCACCCCTGAGCGGCCCCCACCTGGCAGATGAACCCCGTGGAGGTGCACTGGCGCACCCACAGGCTGAATTTCCGTTTCTTTCTCTTGCGTGTCTCCCTCTCTGTACAGGTGGTGATGAAGACGGGGTCCTCGTCGATCAGGGGCTCATGCAGCACCTGGGCAGGATGCAGAAGAGCACAGACCTCAAGCTTACTGTGTGGCTTCATGTGTGACTTCCTGGTGTATTTGGACTCTCCTGGGATGGGTTTGCCGTTTTTGGGATGTAGTGACCTTGGAGGCCCCACACAAATGCATAGTACGAGTAGTGCTTCCCCAGTGTTTATCAATCCGGCCCTTGGGCCCCTGCAAACAGTACCTGTTTCTGCTCCCTCCCAGCTCCCGGTAAGGAGCACAAATGTGGACTGTCCGGCAGGGAGCAGGGAGGGAGCAAAATCGTGGACCATCTCTGGGTCCCCGAGGACCAGATTGGAGAACATTGATCTAGACAAGCTCATTTGAATCTGAAGCCATGTGTAGGATGCAAGTACCACAATTTAGTATTCATAAATGCTAAAGGATTTCCTTCATCGTATGGCAGGCCGCGCGGGCGCTCGGGGATACACAGGCATTTGCACTGAAATGAGACATTCTGATAATTAGCAGAGCGCATATATTTTACTCTTCACAGACTGCGGCCATAAATAGGGAGAGAAGTATCTCCTTGGAGACCTCGGATGCCCTTTTTTCTCAAAACAAGGTTCATGTATCATGGTCTGCTTTCATAAGGAAATTGTTCAGCCACAAATAAAAACCTAATTTCGTTTTTAAGATGGGATTTAGGCTGATGTAGTTTACTGACACCACCTCGGTTTGGCGCTATATACAATAAATAAGACAGCAGTCCCAGCGAGGACAGTGGGATCCACGAAGCCGGGTTCCAATACAACACAGGCTGCATGTGAGGATCCGTCTGCTGGGGCTGTCACTGAGTCACCCCTGGGCTGCGAGGAGACTGAGTCAGACATCCATCTGGGGGTGTATGTGCGCACGTATGCATGTAAGCTTGTGTATGTGTTTTCTGTGACTGTCCCCCCAGCCAAGGTGCCACCCACTACACCCTGCCATCTGATCTCATGGGGGGTCTTCGATTAGAAGATACGGGCTGCCCCGCACACTGCCCGACTGCGTCCGCTCGCTGGCACCATGCGTGCTGGAGGAGAGGCGGTCGATGATCCATGCATCACTGAGCGCCGCCGTCCCTAGCGACCGCGAGAGAGCGCGGCAGTCGCATGACCGAGCTTTGGCACGCGCCGCTTTGTTTGGGTACGCGGACATGGTCTCGCGGAGAGGACTTAGCGTGACGAGCCACTTCCCCGGGGAAGGCCCACATGTCACGGGGCCGGGGTGCCCTTTCTCTGCCAGGCTGGCCGGCCCTGGCTACCAGCAGGCCCCCCGCCGGCCCACGGGGGTGACTTCAGGCACAGATGGCAGCTCTCCGGCGTGTTTGTGAGAACGGCGCTTAGCTGCTTAGCCGTCACCTCTACGGCCGAGGCATCAGCCGTTCCTGCGTCTACAGGGTCAAATATCAGCTGCCTGGCATACAGCCGCCCTTCAGCAGAAGCAGCCAGCTCTACAGTCACACATTCAACTCCCGACACGCTCCCACACTCCGACGCCCACTCAGCTAACCGGCATCATGCATGAAATGTGTCTGGGCTCCTAAACGGGGAGAGGCTCCCAGCAAATTACACTCACGCTCACAGCTATGCGCTAATCTGCGGGACTGGGGATGGTCAGGCATGCTGATCGCAACGCCCATTTTTTAAGAACGCACCTTCAGAATGGGTCATTCCGATAATAAGCGACACACACATCCATCCATCCATCCATCTTCCAACCCGCTTTTTCCTATCAGGGTTGCGGGGGGTCCGGAGCCTAACCCGGAAGCTACGGGCACGAGGCAGGGAACAGCCCAGGATGGGGGGCCAGCCCATCGCAGGCCACATTTCTCCTGATATTTAAGTATCAACAGCATCTCACTGCAAGACTGCATCTCAGTGTGCTGTGAATAACTGTGTTATTATTTCAGGTTGGCCATAAAATAAATGACTGCAGCCTGGTCATGCTCTGGGTGATGCTTGTGGTGGAAAGGGACCAGGTATGTTCAAACTCATCTGCGATAGATATTTAAAATCCCCAGGAAAAAGGCCCAGCACAGGGCGCCCTGGTGTTGAATTACCCTTGGCTCACCTTGCCTGGGGCGCCGAAGTGTCTGAGCCATTTTCACCTGCTCAGACAGGGCAGATGAGGTGGGGGGAGTTTAGCCGTCTGGTTTAATTTCTGATCTCTGGCCTGTTGTTTAAAGCAATCCCTTAAGGACCTTAAATGCCCCCTCGCTGGCATCTTCTACAATGCAGTGCAATGCAGTTTTATTTGTATAGCGCATTTTCACAACATTGCATTGTCTCAAAGCGCTTTACATTATCTCTGCCCATAGCCCCCAGTGAGCAAGCCAGAGGCAACAGTGGCAAAGAAAAACTCCCCAGAAGGAGGAAACCTTGGGAGGAACCAGAACCAAAGGGGGAGCCCATCCTCCAGGGGCCGGCAGAGGAGTCAGTTGGACTAAGCAAAATGACAAAATCTATATTTATAAGATCTATAAATGTATTAATCTATAAGATACCCCTTTGGTGAATGGGTTCAAAAAATCAACAAATGGGCCTATAATGTGACGGTTATACGTTGGAAAAGTGCAGGACAGTTTTCTATGACTTTCTATTTATGATACAGACCACAGTATTGTTTTTGAGCTTAAATGAGATTTTTTCAAAGTATAAAATATTTATAGATACAGAGGATTTTTTTTAAAACCTGTCTAAAAGGAGTGCAGTTAGCTCCTGGCCTGGACGCTGTCTGTGTCTCCGCCCTCTCACTAAAGACACAAATTTAGATCCTTATGAGGCCTTATAAGGCTCCCACCTTAGGACCCGAATCGTCGACAGTGACCACAGCACTTGTGTGAAACTGCAGTTCTACTGCTACATCAATATCCAGTAAAAATCTACTGTGCCACCTATTAATATTTATATTTAATAAATAACTAGATAAATATCAGAGTATGCCCTGGTACTCAGCATGTTTGCATGCAGTCATAAATGTTTTGCTTTTTTTGGGGTTGGGGGGGGTGTATCAGGCAGGTCTTGGCCAGACGGGCAGACGGAGGGCCACCCCGGGGGCCTCACTCACCTGCGTCTGTGAGGCCCGGAAGGTGCAGGCCAGGGCCTGCTGCAGGCAGTCCAGGAAAGGCTGGATCTTGTAGAGGCCCTGGCTGCCCTGGCTGGAGCGGAAGGCCACCACGTGGAAGTACTTGAGGATCTTCTCGAAGCGCGTCTGGCTCATGCGAGGCGCGATGCTGCGGTTGCCGAAGAAGCCGCCGCTCCAGATGCTGAGCACGGACTCGCAGCGGTGCACGCCGGTGGAGCAGACGAAGCCCAGGAAGGCGCGCATCTCCTGCGCCGTCACCGGGCACCAGCCGTCCTCGCTGCCAAAGCGCTCCTGGTACTTCTTGGCGTACATGTTGGTCTGCGTCACCATGTTCTGGATGGCGTTGTCGGGCACGAAGAGCTGGAAGAAGTCGATGGCTGTGGCTGTGGCTGGCATGCGCTGCGTAGGGCCTGCAGGCAGACCAACACACAAACACAAGATCAGCGTTCACACCGCCTAACCCGCTTCAGATAACCCGCCAAGTCAATACCAATTAGATTTTACCAATTAAATTTATTACTTATTTATTTACTGATCAATTACTGGTATTTAGTTTGTTTCAGTTAATATTTAGTTAGGTATTCAGTAACAGTAGATATTTTTTTTTGTTAGTGGATTAGTGATTCCACTCACTTTGATAACTGTTACAGGACAAATTAGCTTCTCTCAAATTTAGTTCCACTAACTGTATATTCACTAAAATTTCATGCTGATAAGTAAACTTGAACAGTCAAATACGTTTATATATCCTAAAATCACCGTATTTTTGCTCCGGTCTGTTGTGGGCGTGCCTACGGCAGTCTACCTGGCACGCTGTTGGCTGACTATTTGTTAACAGAAGAAGTGATTGGTCCATAACTTGTCGCATTTAAGGTAGTCTGGGCTAAATATAAGTGAACGAAAATAAAGTCCATTTAAACTGGGGTACCCTGAACATAGCAGAGAACTAGGGCCCGTATCACAAAGTTGGATTTCTTGCTTAGTCACATAGCTAGCCGGATTTCAGTTACTCTAGTTAAAACAGAGTATTGCTCACTTACATTTAGCCCAGACTACCTTAAATACGACTAGCTAATCAAGAAATCCGGCTTCAGCCCGTGGTTATTTTCCAGGTTTAGTTTGACAAAGCTATAGACTAATGATGAGCTGAGAACCTCAGTCCTATTTCTGGGTAAATGTTTGTAGTCCCCAACCGGCTTCACTGAAAGCAAAATGTCAGCATGAGAGTCACATAATGGGAATCCTCCAACAGCACTTATATCTAGCAAATGGAATAGCATTGAAAGAAAATTTATTCCAGATATTCTACAGAATCCAACGATCCCTAGTTGGGTAAGTCCTAAATATCTCCAGGTAATCACTCTATCCTTGAGGAACTAAATTGCTAAACAGGGTATAATTTCAGCTCTCTGGGTGTGCTTTTAAGAGTTTCAGAGCCCAAAACCAAACCAAAGCTAATAATGAAAGTTAGCGGTTATTGTTACCTTCTTCTGAACTTTTAATGGTTTATCGGTTTAGTGTTACTGAATTTGACTTTGGAGTTAGTGGATTAGTGATTATCAAAGCTAACTTTCCAGTTAGCTGTGCCCACCACCGATTGTCACCCCAGAACACAGTGAAAGGAAATAATGTTCCTCTTGGATTCAGGATGCAGCATGACAAGACGTTACAGGGCTGAAGACAGAGTTTGTGGGATCATTTACATAGTGCAAAAAAGCCCTATACAATTATCCACAATTTAAAAGGTGGGGAACTATGTATATCACACTAAGCCTTCCACAAACAGGTAATGACTACAGAACGTCATGGGGACATCAACCAAACACAAATCCACATAAGCAGGAGAGGAGCCTAAGGATCTGAAGATGCTGGAAGAAGTGGAGCATTTACGGTCGTGCTCTCAGCGGAATCCGGCCGACCCGGACCGAGTTGGACACGGCTTCTCAGAGGAGGCATCACCTTGCGCTCTGCTCGGGCTTGAAGCACGACGTGAAAGTCGAACCGAAGACGTCTCTGTATCTACACCGGGGTGTTATGGCAGCTCTCTGCGGGTCGCTCATTTGACTAGAAGCTGCCAGCCGATCAAGGTTATAGGACAAGGATGTGACACCAGGGTCCCTCTCCGCTGGCTCTGGGGAAGACATTAGTCACACTCCAGCGCTAACCTGACACACGTTCACGAGCTTCAGAAGGACTCTTTGTAGGCAGAAATTATGCTGAAATTGTGTTTTCAAGCACAGGTACCAAAAAAACGATTCATTAACTGGAAACTGATCTGAATTTAATCCACACGCCTTCGGAAAAAAGAAAACAAAATCTTGGAACTCCCCCGCATTACATTCCCCAACGTCGCTTGATGAGTGTTGCCATGGTAACAGGATCCCTATTCCGGAAAGGGTACGCGTCAGGCTGAATGGATGTGTAACCGGGCAGTTCTTTCCCTGAACTTTTCCACTCTATAATATTGCTGGTGTTCATTCATTACTGCGCCGCAGTCTGATGCCAGCCCCTTAAGGCCGATTCATACTTCAATTTCTTGCGGCACTTTCAGTTGAGGACAAGGGGACGTGATGTCAATCTCGTCATCAGGGGATGGCTGCACACCACCGCGGTCGGTGCACACGTAGCTCAGGTTTGTATGTCGAGCGGAAACCTTGTGCGAGATAATTGATTAGGCATTTCCAGTAGGTAGCAGCGAGGATTCTCAAAGATTAGCAGTCAACCATGACTGTAGGGGAAGGACATGGTATTTTAGAGTAGCGGAAAATGTTTTTTTTTTTTTTAATGTGGCATTATTCCGGCATCTTGAAATCCTGGCGATAAAATTTGCCGATGATTTCAGGTTGTGAGGTATGCCTTATTACCGTAATACCCCCCAAGCCTTGACTAATAACTTAAAAACTGTTCAGAAAAGACTGCTAGTATTTGTGTTCACTGCGATACATCTGCCCTCTGCTGGTCTGGTGGAGTTTCACTGCTGTTTGCACCGAGCACCCAGCCAGGACACGCACGGGGAAGAGTCAAGCATGAGCTGGGCTTTAGTCTGCCGATCCCCCTCCCAGTTACCCTCCTACAGACCCACTGGGCCGACAGAGCGGTAGCCCGGGGGAACCCGCTCACTTTTAGGTTCACTTTTAGGTTCACTTTTAGGTGTGATGCAGCACAGGGCTCCTCCATCATCAAACGCAGAAAAAAATGATACAAAACCAATACATATAGCTGGCAGAATTTCCCTTGATTAGCAGACATGTTTATCCAAAGCAACGCAGGGCCTGCCAGTGTTCCCATGCGCACCTGGGGTTGCAGGCCTTGCTCAAAGACCCAACGGTAAAGTCTACTCTGCCAGCCAAGGGATCAGAACACACAACCTTCTAGCCATGGACATGGATCATTAGGGGTCAGAGAGCAGGATCAGTCAGTATCCCTTTCAGCAGTCAGGGTTAAGGGCCTCGTTCAAGGACCCAATGGTAATATTTATTCTGTCAGCCGCAGTATTAGAACCCAGAACCTTCTGGTGATGGGTAAGGATCACTAACCCACAGAGCGCCACTGCAGCCTACACGAGCATCTGCTGGGAGCATATTCTGTGTATTGCAGATGAGAAGCAGTGGGAAAGCCCCTGCAGTGCTGACAGTATACCAGACTAAGCCATATCATATTCATATTTCCTGTTACAAGTTATCAGGACTCCAAAATCATACCGCTGGCCTCCGACTGGCAGGTGTCAATCAGCATGCAAAGACTTTTCACACAAACGCAAGGCCTGTCCGGAAAGTGCTGGGATGGTCTAGCGTGTGGCTGCTACTGGCTACTAAGGCATGATGTTCTGTTGAGATGACAGGCAGACTGATTCCAAAAAGCAAACCTCTCTCTCTGTGTTTTGGCGAAATGAGCAGGCCACACACTGCTTGCCAGCCAAACATTTTAACGCGTGTCCCGAACATTTCCTCCCTTTCGTGTCTGGTGCGGCTTCGCTGGGGTATTTTCCAGTGCTGTTCCTAGGCATAAATGGGCTGAAATGTTCACCCAGGGCTGGACTTTGAAAAATGTTTGTTTTGCCTTTGAAGCAGAGCAGGCAGGACCTTACAGAGGACACAGCAGGCAGTTTTATGACTTCTGTTTGATGGGCTTCTCAAAGGGACAGGATGGCCGACTCTTTCCACACACACAAAGCAGATTCTGCTCCTGTTAAACAGGAACCACCTGCAGATACAATGGTGGCATTTTTGCTGATGCCTCTCCAGGTCGGCTGTACAGCTTTCCATGTCATTCGCACGTTTACCGGGATTCCCTCCGCCAATGAAGAACGCCTCCGGTGAGAACACAGGAACATTCATCTGAAGAGAGGAGAAACAGCAGGTGAATCCAAGAAAAGGTGGGAAGCGGAGAGGACACCGGGCAGAAGGCGATGCTTCACAACGCAGGAATCACCAATGTTCGCCAAAAAAATGTGTTTAAGACCGACTTTTCCAGCTGTACTTGGGATTATGTGACATGAGATTCTGTTTTGCTGAGACTTTTGTTTAATACACGCAAATTTTTCAGAAGAAACTGCTATTTGGGTCATCTTGCTGTTGGAGGGGAGCGGTTGCTGGCCGATATAATGGCCTTAAGCAGGGCAATTAAATATCCGACTCCATTAAAACTACACGACACCTTGCTAATTAATGAACAGTCAAGTCCCGGTGCCCTATTCAGGGTGACCTTACACTTCCCCGAATCACCCCCCTCTAACTGGATAAATGAGCACCGTAAGTGGATGGATGGTTAATCCTGGTCCTGCCGTGATGAAATGTGAATCAGACGCAGAACCGGACTTCCAATCTCAGCTGCTTGAACGCGCTCGGGTTCTGGTTGTGAGCCCAGTGGGTCGCACCCGCAGGCACCCTGTCCCCCCTGCTCCGTGGTGCCCCGACCCCCAGCCTTTTCTGAAGCATACACATTAGCGTCAATTGGCATCCGTCCCGCAGAACTCGCAGCTCTGCGGTGCTGCCACAGGATGCCGAGCTCCCGTCGTGACGGAGACGCCGGGGACGGAGACGCCGGAGACACTGGGATGGAGACACCGGGGACGGAGATGCCGGAGACGCCGTGACAGAGACGCCGGAGACACCGTGACGAAGACGTCGGGGACGGAGACGCCCCTTCTCATTGCTGTGCTCACTCTCACAGGCGCCGATCTGCTCGTCTTCCTTTGCATTCCATGTCAGTGTTTGTATGCATATTCCAGGCCGCGGCCTGGGCCACAGGGGGGCGCTGTTCCCGTTACGCTCACTGACATTGACAGGGAGACAGGGACAGGGAATTCGGGGAAGCTGTGTGCCTCCGTGGGTCAGGACACTGTGCCTTTGATCAGAAGGTCTCCAATTCAAATCCCTAGGACGGTATCAGCACTGGGCCCCTGAGCGAGGCCCTAATTCCCCCCTGCACCTTCCTACCCCGCCTTCACAGATGGGCGCCATGCATCACATAGGTAAATAAATAAAAAAATGTAAATCTCCATACAACCGCTGGCATGGCGTGTCACTCTTTAGAACACAAAGGCAGAATGTATGTCACTCCTTAAAATAAAGAGGATGAATAAGAAATACCTCACAGCCAAAGTAGCGGATTAAAAAAAGTCGGCCACCGATGCTATTGCTGGAATGGAGCCCTTTGGTCTGAACCCACACGTAGGTGCACCTCAAACACCTACTGCCGGGGAGCCCTTTGGTCTGAACCCACACGTAGGTGCACCCCAAACACCTACTGCCGGGAGGCCCTTTGGTCTGAACCCACACGTAGGTGCACCCCAAACACCTACTGCCGGGAGGCCCTTTGGTCTGAACCCACACGTAGGTGCACCCCAAACACCTACTGCCGGGGAGCCCTGATCCCCCACCTCCATATCCGACATGCCGCTCAGTGTCTGATGTCTGCGTTTCGATATTCACCAGACTGTATTGGAGAAGGCATCACCTACTGGCCAAGGACGCTGGCTGCACCCCTCCCAGGGCCCACAGACAGATGGCACTTCCCGCCCACACATTGGCGCGGGTCTCTAGGTAACAGTGGAGACAGTCTGCACCACCGACCTCCATTGGCAGCCAGTCCAGCTGTGAGTGGGACAAGGCAATAGGCCACAGGAGAGGGCTGTGACCCCCCTCTGATCAGCACGGGGGGTGTGAACCCACGCCCAGTCACATTAACACCGGAAGTGTAAAGCACCAGGTGACCAGAACTCCGCGTTGTTTAAGGTTGTCAAGGGATTGGGCAAACAGGCTTTTATGATCAGCGTTACAAGAACATTGCGGCGTGACGGACAAACTCCATGCATGAGAAACGTTACTGGGGTACGCACCAGTCTAGCCCAAAAATCCAGCAGCATGAAGAGCACATTACAGGTGACATCGCTGTCATCCGAGCTTGAGAAGACAATGCTCCTCTATCTCCTGTTGAAGGGCAGTGCAGGATTCAGGGAACCTGTCCTCACACGTCTTTAATTGCCTGACAGATGCCCAAACAACAGGTTGCACCCCACAGTCTGTCAGAAGGCCTGGGCACATTATTGGCTTCCTGGGGCTCTGTCTGGGTCGAGTGTGTGCATAGAGTGTGTAGCAAGTCCAGACACTGGCTCTGACGCGCAGGACAGCTACTGCTACAGCCACCTACGCAGTCACCTGAAGAGGCTGTTTTCTGCTCGCCTTGACAGTGTGAAGGACACATGAAATACCCTCACCATCGCACAGCAAAAGCAGCTGATCCAAGAAGGAAGGAAACCACCCAGCGTTTACTCAGTCATCAAGGCAGCCATCTGTTAATCTGCACCGGAGCCACTCTAAGCGATTAGGGCCCAGGCAGCTATTCAGTACAGGCGTCCCGGGTCACCCCTCGTGGCACGCCGTAATCCGGTAATCGCCTGGATTCATGGTATTCTGCCGGGGGGTGGCATGGGGGAGAGGGTGAGACTGTTTCCATGATAGTATGGACAGCGGTGCAGGTGCGGTCTCACAGAGGGGGAATTTTGCGTTATTGTCAGCCTCGGTAAAACGTGCCGGCCCCCTGCCGTGATGGAGCAGGTACAGGGCGATTCTGCCCAGCGCACAAGAGCACTTAGGAGCGCAGCGGTGTCAGCAAGGCGCTGTCTTGATAAAATATGATAAAACCATGATAAAAACGCCTTGGTCCCGTTTGTTCTTCGGTTTTCGAATGACTTTGTCACACGCGCGTTGCTCACCATGCAGTCTCACCACCAAGTTTCCATAAAAGGGCCGCGGCCGTGCCACGGCGGACGGGCTTCGTTCCCCAAAGCGCATGTCTGCTAGCCCGTTCAGGGCTTTTTGTCATAAATATTAGATATTCGTGCCCATTTTCTCTAAAAATGTTTTTTTTCCATCAATTATGCACATGCTTAAAACCGAATCCGTGGACATAAAAAGACTATCCTTTTGGGTTTCTTATGAAATACAGGGAAAGGCGACTGGGAACTAATTAAAACGTACCATCCGTGACGGATATTTTTAACCACGTTCACCGTGGTATTTTTAGTGGGGAGGCACGGTGCGCGTCTTTCGGAGCCTCCACACCTCTCCTCCATTGTCCGCAGATACGAACCTAATTACCGTAAGTGGCACCGCTGCTTCCATTTAAATCGCGGCATGTGGCCGTTTCTCCGGCACAGAAATACGGCCCCCGGGTCTCCGGGGCCCCGGTGATTAGCGCAGAAGTGTGGGTCGGGCCGGCCCGATCAGCGTCACACACCGGCTACACACCCACCCACACGGGCGGCTCTTTAATGGCCGTGGCACATCAATCCCAAGCCAGAGCAGCATGACAGTGGAGCCTCTGTAATAAGGTCCCTATTTACACCGACACTTCCGCGCAGGCTATGCCTATTCCGCAAGGCAAAGCCGAGATGCCGTCCCAACGCACAGCGGCGAATCTGCTCCTTTCCTAGGGTCTCTGGGCATCCCGCAATGCAACTTTACCGTGGGAAAGGTGGGAGGGATGTCAGCTCCGTCACAAAATATAGGCTATTTCGGGCCACATTTATGAATTATTAAAAGAAAGCGCCTATAAATATCTCATTGCCCACGGGCACGCACCTGCATCCCTAAACCCGAAATAACCGCACGATGCCGGGGGTCTACCTGGCGGTTTTTACCGGTTAATTAATATCTGCATTTGAAACGTATTCCTTAAGCCGACATACCACATGTCCCCTTGTAAGAGGGGACCGTAATGTCTCGGAGGGTATCGCTCCAGCCTTCCTCTTCCAGGCTGTTGGCTCCCGATGCTCCGGGATGGCTGCTTCCCACCTCGCAGATCCTGATGTCGTCGGCGTTGTTCTCCGAGGTGTAGTTATCCGAGTTGGAGTCCCCAGAAGTGCTGTAGAAAGGGTTCTCGCTGCTGTCATCCCCCGATTCCCCAAACACATCGTCGGAGATCTGCAGGCTCTCGTAGCGGGAGCGCGCCGCTTCCAGGGGTGACAGCGTCTTCCTCTCGCTCTCCGCCATCGCCCGTCAGTGCCGCCGCGGAAGGGGGCGAAGCTGGGGACGCGCCGAGTGCGCTCCACCAAAAGACGAAAAGGACAAAAAAAGAGAAAAAGCCAGCCGTGCACACCTCACCCGCCCCCCCTCCACACTCCCAACAGTTTGATGTCCCTACCCTTGCGCACTGATGACGCCCATGTAGGGAGAATCTCTGGGAACGGTCCTCCTCCAGCAGGCGATTTACGAGAGCGGAGCGGCTCCTTTGAAGGGGTGCTGAATTCCCCCCAGAGATGCCCAGCAGAAAAAAGTAATCAATATTATTATCGTGCAGTCCCACACCGGGGATGGGCGAAGTATCCTTACTAGAGACGACTCATTAAAGCCCGTTGCATCCCCACCGATCAGCTGACCCGGCTCTTCTACCGCTGTCCAATGGCACGGATGCCTGATATAAACGTCAAATGCAGGGACGCGCATCTGAATGCATGCACACGCCGCCGCGCGCCAGCTTCCTCCCCATTTCCATACCGAGATCAAGATTTTTCGGCTTTTATTATTATTATTATTTTTTTAGAAATCATTAATAATTACAGTGTAAGCATCACTCATACGGGATTCAAATTACAATTTTCTTTGCCAATTTGGCTTTTTTTTCAATAGTTTCGTTGTAAATGTACAACGACAAATAAGCAGTTCTGATCTATTTCAGTTACGGATTCACTTCTCTAAATAGCGGGATGGAGACACATGACCCGATTTTACACAACCTTTGTCCAGTTATCATAAATGATTCCCCTCCCAAACACGCCTAACTGGAGAAAGAAAATGATACCATAATTACTATTAACAGAAATACAACAAGATAAAATACACCATGATGCTTTAGGCCTATACATAATATGCAGATATAGGCTATACAATCGTCGCTCAGTAAGAAGCGTTAATCCAGCGTTAATTACCAGGTGTAGACGACCATGTTTCTTGAAATATTTAGTGAGTCGGTGATACCGGATATATAATTAAATTGGAGCTACATTAAATAATTATTGCAGTTTTCCAAGAAGTTTGTTCAAGCAAAGAAAATGAAGGCTATACAGTGGTCGTGCGGGTGCCATGTTGCTTGGCGACCTCTAGGTGGCGCGACGCGTTTCTCTCGGGCACAGACCACAATGTACACACCCTCTATGGTGCTTTCTAGTGCCATGTTGGCGGAAGTGTTCGCGTCTTGCAAGTCCCGAATTCTGTCAGTAGGAATAATGAAGTAGTTTGAAATATCATTTCCTATATTTTAAGCCTGTTTGTTGATTACGGTGGGCGCAAGCTGAGGATGAATCTTCCGAAGGGGCCCGACGCTTTGTGTTTTGACAAAGACGTGTTCATGAAGGTAAGAAAGAGTCCCTCCGAGCGAGCCGTCACGGTTGGCTCTTCGGTCCTCGGTCTGCCTTGACAGCAGGATGCGTCAATAAGGAAACGCACAAATGTAATTGTACGGCTTTAAATGCTTAGCATTAATAGCTGCTCTTTAGTGATCCCTTAAAGGAATGCCTTTTAAAGCGTCGTGGTTTATTCATTCCAAAGCATGTTGCATTATAGTTGCAAGTTGCAACTGCTTTTTAACCAGTAGCTGCATGGGTGTCAGCTGGCCTTTAACATCGCTGCATCTTTCCTGTCTGTCAGCATAATTACTATTTTATTAAAGCACTGTTAGCTAGTTCATTGAATGGCGTACCAAGTTTCAGACCCGATTGCTTATGCTAGTTGCCGGAGCAGTCAGACCAATTGCTACAGTTGCATTGTAGGCGAAGCACATCCTCGTTATTAGCATCTCACTAGGTATGACTGAGAGAAATTGATATAATTTTTCGCCGCTCATTGTTTTGTGGATACAATAGTACATAAACTACCCACGTCATAGTTTAGGATAATATGTTTCCTTGCTCAAAAAGATCTTGTAGGTTTATTTCTCTTAAAGTCTGTTGCCTTATAGTCCTTATAGCAGTTGGTCATGTTGAATACTGGTGGCGATGCAGGCCTTGGAGCCCTTTTCCTTGCTGGTGCTAAATTCTGTTCCTCGTGCGACTGGGCAGGATGACTTCGACGTGGACCACTTTGTGGCAGAGTGCCGGAAGCGGGTGCAGCTGGAGGAGATGCGGGAAGACCTGGAGCTCTACTACAAGCTCCTCAAGACGGCCATGGTGGAGCTTATCAACAAAGACTACGCAGACTTTGTCAACCTCTCCACCAACCTGGTGAGTCTTCGTCCCGCCTTCTGAAGGTCAGGGCAAGCTTAAAGAGCAGCACTGATATAAGCATGACATCTGTTATTGAACAAGCCGGTGCGTATAAGTACCGAGTTTATTAAAAGGCTTTTTGTTTTATGTGTCTGACAATTCAGTATACTTCACCAAACATCTTTTTGAAAGCCAGCAGGTTCTAAGATTAACTAAAATGTTATTAATGGCACATTATTTACATGAAGGTTATGCAAGTTTAATCAGCTTGAGAACTGTAGTTTAAAAGTTATTGTTAAATTGTCCTTACCTCATCCAGTAGGTCACAGTTAGATGGTGATATTAAAGGGATTATTGTCATATAACTCTTTAGGAATAAAAAAAACACCTGCTGCTATGAGAAAGTAACACATGGCGGAATGTGTCAGTAAAAATTTTGTTTATTGATGTTTTGATTTTTCAATACTCCTTCATCAGGTTGGTATGGACAAGGCCCTCAACCAACTGTCTGTTCCCCTGGGCCAGTTACGAGAAGAAGTGCTGGTAAATGGCCCCAGTCCTTTCCCTTGTTGAGGATCTTGCTTTGGTCCCCACGTAATATTCTGTTATCCCTCCCTTGTGCCGTATTTTGGTTGCTGTTATCTGTCTCTGATTGGCTTCCTGCTCATTGTATCTGTGTCTGTTTTCTTTTGGAAAGAGTCTCCGGTCGTCTGTAAATGAAGTAATTCAAGCCATAGATGAGAGGTTATGCAAGCAGGATGATATACAGAAGAAGAAGGTAAGTCACTGGAAAAAGGCTTCTTGCTTTAAATAGAGCTCATGTACACACATATCACAGCTGATTGTGTGTTGTTAATACTCTGCTGCAATACACTGCTGCCTGAAAAAGGCTTAGAATGCTAAAAGTCTAACATAAAATGTTACAGTTTCTTTCGCTCTCTCTCACTGTTACAGATGTGTGTTTTGAGACTTATCCAAGTTGTGAGATCAGTGGAGAAAATTGAGAAGATTCTCCACGCCCAGAACTCCAAGGACACAGCCGCTCCAGAAGTAAACAGGTAATTCCTTCTTTCTCCAGCTCTGAATGTTGCCAATATTTCATGAGTGCCTTTGTAGAAAACCAGTGTGTTTTGCATATTTCGGCTTCTCCTGCCAAAAGCTGATGAATTCTGTGAAAGGGCCATTTTCACCTCTAGGGGCCAGTAGTCTCCACTAATCGGGCGCCATTACTGCTGAAATCTCTCAGTAGGTATAACTTCATATGTGGATGATGAGCATTTTAGTTCTTTGTTTCTGTATGACTTTATAATTATGCCCTCTGTTGACGAGGCTTAATTTAGCCTCGCTCTATGCCAAAATGTCACCAGACTGATGGAAGCTGAATGCGTTTAGGAAGTCCCAGTTCTTCACGGTCAGCAAAAGGATGCAACTGAGATTTAAAACCGCCATTAGCAGAGTGTGTGTGTGTGCTCATTAAGGCATGCAGTTACTGCCAGTGTGTGGCCCCTACCCCACAGCACCCCCTGTTGACTGGACTGCTTCGGTTCTGTCTTTGTCCAGCCCTCTGCTCGCCGGGCAGATCCTGGAGCGGATCGCCACCGAGTTCAACCAGCTGCAGTTCCACGCCGTGCAGAGCAAAGGCATGCCACTGGTGGATCGCGTGCGGCCTGTGAGTCCCACGGCGGTGTGAAATCTGTGGGGCATTTGGACCTTGAGGAGGCGGGTCAGGGTCACGCAGGTCTACAGTAGCAGTAGCCTTTGGTTTGGCACCATTGCCTTAACTGTATCTGGTGTAATGATGAATAGCGATATAACACCCCCCCCCTGTCCCCGTCTCCATGGTAGCGCATCGCCGGCATCACGGCCATGCTGCAGCAGTCCCTGGAGGGCCTTCTGGTGGAGGGCCTGCGGACCTCCAGCGTGGACATGGTGAGGCACTGCCTGCGCACCTACGCCACCATCGACAAGACGCGCGACGCCGAGGGGCTGGTGGGCCAGGTGCTGGTCAAGCCCTATGTGGAGGAGGTGAGAGAGCCGTCTGTTGCTCGCCCCCTTTGTCGGGCCCCACCCGTTTGCTGGGTCCCTACAGTCAACCTTATACCGCCCCCCGCAGGTTGTGGTGGAGCAATGCACCACATCCGGACCCTCCGGCCTACAGAACATGTATGGGAAGCTGCTGGAGTTCGGGCCGCACCACTGCCGGCTGCTGCGGGAGGTGACGGGCGGGGCCATCTCCAGGTACCCGCCTCTGCAGAGAGGGGCGTGTGCGTGGCCCTGATGGCCGGTGTCGTGGTGACAGGTCTTGGTTTTGTGGGGCTCTCACTCCGGCTACTCTGCATCTCATATCACAGCGACAAGGCCGATATCGTTCCCGGCTACGACTTCATGGTGAACTCGGTATGGCCGGAGGTGGTCAGAGCGCTGGAGGAGAAGGCACCCTCCCTCTTCAACCCTGGGAACCCCGACGTCTTCTACGAGGTGAGCCGTCAGCCGGCCCCATGGGTAGCCCCCGCATGCCCCCCCCCCCCCGCCGTCTCTCAGTACACCTGTGCCCCCCACCCCACAGAAGTACACGATCAGCATGGACTTTGTGCGGCGATTCGAGCGGCAGTGTGGCTCCCAGGCCAGCGTGAGGCGCCTGCGAGCACATGCAGCCTATCAGAGCTTCCAGAACAAGTGGAACCTTCCGGTGTATTTCCAGCTCCGGTGAGTGAACGCGGGTAGATTTCCACTGCGGGGGCTCTCTGTCCGCCCACTGGTTCCTGTCCAGAGGCCAGAGATCGATCGGCGTGTTTGCCGTCATGGATTCTGTGTCAAGGTCCGCAGGACGTACACGGCGTCCACCAGCCCGCCTTTCCCGGGGCCCTCCTACCTGCGAGGCCGCCGCCCCTCTCTCTTTTTCCCACCGTCTGTCTGCCGGGTTTTGTGCGCCCCTTCTCTGCGTCACCCCATTTTCATAATCCTCGAGCGGGTGGCTGGAGGCTCGGACTGGAGGCTAGGCTGGGCTGCGGAGACGCCATGTCGCGCATCCAGCATCTTATTATCCGTGCCGCCTGAAGCTCTTTTGCTACGCGGCGCTCAAGTTTGATTGGGCAACATGGCAGATTGGAAATGAAAAACGAAAAGTACAAATGCATCTTTCTCTTCCCAGAAGTTAGGACGCTTTCCCCTGGTATTGTGATCCCCCCTTCCCAAAAAATTGGTGGCCTCCCCCTCGTATTATCATTGCTCAGCCCGAAGGTTTGTGCTGACTGCAAATGATTAACCCGATCCACGCGCCCCCCCCCCCCCCCCCCCCCCCCCCCCCCCAGCCAGCTGGGCTGCGCTCGATTCCTCCGTCTGAGTTCGTTTCTGGCCGTGCATGACGAACGGCGTGTGATTCGATCGCGATACGGCTCCTCCTAGTGGCGTCTGGATAATTGCAGGTGAAAAATCAACACTGTGGGTGCCGCAGAATGCTAGCTCACAAGGTCGTGTCCAGTGCCGAGCTGGTCGGCTTGTTGCCTAATTCCCCTCCCATATCTGCACCTGCAGTTACAAGGAGATCGCAGGCAGTCTGGAAAACGCCATAACGGAGTGCTGGGTGGAGGCGCCAGGTCAGTGTCGGGTCTCGAGCACTAGATGGCGCTCTGCTAGGTGGGCCTGTTGGAGAGCCGTAGTCATGTTGGGTCTCTCCCCTCCAGCCGGTGGTACCTTCCGCCTGCGTGTCTCCCACGTGCTCTGGACCTGCCTGCTGCGCTGCTGGGCTGAGGGTGTCTACCTGCCCCCACTGGCCCACCGCTTCTGGAAGCTGACCCTGCAGCTCCTGTCCCGCTACTCCACCTTCCTGACGGAGGTGAGCAAACCACACCGGGATTGGGAGCCAGTGGGCGCGGCCTTAGCACTATGCTGGCACTATCCCAGCGCTATCCCGGCGATATCCCAGTGCTGTCCCGGCGCTATCCCGGCACTAACCCGGTGCTATCCCAGTACTATCCTGGTGCTATACTGGCGCTATCCCGGCGCTAACCAGGCACTAACCCGGTGCTATCCCAGTGCTATCCTGACACTAACCCAGTGCTATCCCAGTGCTATCCTGGCATTATCCCAACACTAACCTAGCGCTAACCCCAGGCCCCCTGGCTTTCCCTCCGCAGCTGCTGACGCGAGTCCCAGCCGCTGACGTCGGCAGGGAGCCGGCCAAGCCCCTCCCCAGCTCGGCCTCGTCAACGTCCAGCCGCGCCTCCCAGGAGGAGGCGGGGAGTGAGGCAGCCGGGCCCACGGCGCTCTCCAGCCGGCAGATGGCCTTCATCATGGCAGACCTGGATGCGCTGCAGGAGAAGGTGCCACTGTGGTGGGGGGGGGCTTATCTAATTACACATTCCCCTCACTGTCTGTGGTCTTTTAAGATGCTTCCCAGTATCACATTAGGGTTATTCCCCACCCACCAGGTTCCAGAACTTTCTGACATCATCCGGCAGAGGCTAGAGCTCATTGGCTTCACCAGCTTCACTGTGGTTTCAGGTATGCCCCCCCCCCCCCCCCCCCCCCACCTCCACTGTGACTGTGGGAAGAGGCCTTCCTATTCATTTCGCTGTGGCTTGAGATTCATCAGCTTTGATTTGCTGCCGTGCTGAAGCTTACATCCAACCCGCCATTACCCAGAATCCTTAGCGGACTCCCAGGCCTCCCTTTCCAGCTGCATTCCCGCGGTCAGCCGCCAGGTCACGCAGCACCTGGGCAACAGGTGTTTCACTTACCTGAGGAGTGCCTCTGAGGTGCCCCGCCTCTACCGGCGCACCAACAAGGTCAGTTCTGCAGCCTCACAGTCAGGCCCCGCCCATTTTCCCCACCCACCGCTACCCAGCTAGCTTAGTGTGTTGTCACTGTATGGAAGTTTGAGCTGTATGAAAACAGCCGCGTCTGTTATGAAAGCTCTCGCCGTCTGCTTTCACAGGAAGTGCCCTCCAGGGCCTCTGCCTATGTGGACAACGCCCTGCAGCCGCTGCTCCAGTTGCAGAGTGACTGCAGAGACATGCTGAAGCCGTCCATCATCCAGAACTGGCTGCGCATCACGCTCTGTGATTGCACGCAGAGGTAACCCACGGTGACCAGCTGGGCCCTCCTGCCATTGGTTCCATGGGACTCATAGACCATGTGACCTTGATGTAAATGATGTAGATTGTGGGAGTCAGTGAGTTACGTGCAGTCCGCTCTTTATGCTCAGATATGTTCTCATTCATCCGCCTTCTGTTTTCTCGCTTCACCACGTCCACCTTTTCTGCCCTTTGTGTTCATTCTGGTCGCCATGGCCACAGGTACTATGAGACCATATCGGACGTCTTGAGCTCAGTGAAGAAGATGGAAGAGAGCTTGAAGAGGCTGAAACAGGCCAGGAAGACGGCGACCTCCAACCCCGTGGGTCCTGGTGGGGGGCCCACAGATGACAGCAAGATCCGGCTGCAGCTGGCTCTGGACGTGGAGTACTTGGGAGAGCAGGTAAGCTGTACTCGCAGTCATCACCCAGCTTCCATCCCGCCAAACTACTTGTGATTGTGTTTGCACCTCATCACCTGCCTGGAAATGAGGAATGTATTTCTGTTGCAGATCCAGAAGATGGGTCTTCAGCCCAGCGACGTGACACTGTTCCCTGCTCTCCTTGAGCTGGTCCAGGGGGCCCGGGACATTATCCCTCCTGAGGCATCCGCATCCCAGTCCACACAGCCCTCCGGCCTGTGACTGTCTGTGACATAGTCTCGTCTCCATGGGAATGTGATTCCCTACACGCAGACACTAGGGCTCCCGGTTGGAGCAGTGGTGGCCCTGGGGGAACCTCCATCACACGCCAACGCCCTTAGCTGGAGAGGCGGAGGACAAGTGTTTGGTGAAATATTTATATCCTGTTTCTCCAGAAGGAACATAACCTGGTGTTTTTTTGGGGGGCTTCTAGCAGAGGTATTAGAGCTGACTCGAAGCAGCAGATTTATGGTGAAGGTCGCTGCCTGCTTTGATCAGAGATGCAGGACTTTATGATGTCCAATCCGAGGAGCTGGCGCCGAGACAGGCAGACAGGACTGATTATCATACCAACGCCTCGTGTCTTTGGGAAGCTGGGTGTACACGAAACTGTCTGCTGAAGGCGCTGTTTGAAATTTACAAATGTTCGACTTGTCAATAAAAGATTAACGTGCCGTGGAGCCCTGCTGTAGTTATCTTGCTGAATCTTTGATCCTGTGCATCTGTCTCTGAATCTCGCTCCCTCTGGGATTTAGGGGGATCATCGCTGTCTTAATCCGGAAAGTCTTCCCGCCGGAGTAGAAATTATCCGTGTGATCCGGAATAGTCTTGTCAGGCTGACCGAGGATCGTGCTAATTGTCTGCTATAATTAAAACGTGTCCTCCGGTGTGAATGGGGTAACAGCCAGCAGGAGGCAGTGTTTTATGGTCAGTATAAAAATGATGGAGTCTCCGTTAGTTCCCTCGATGAGGCGTAAACGTTTAAAATATCCTCAGGGAGGCAATGGAATCTTTTTGTGACCAAGGACACAGCTCAGATGATTGAGTAGCTTCTTAACACCCCGGGGAGAGCGCATTGTGACGGAATGGGACAACTGTCTGTTTATACTACTCTGTGGTGGTTGTCAACCGCGATTGACACCATTTCTTAGGATTGACCTTGTGGAAGACACTAGGAAAAAGTGTGTATGGTAGCAGTTTATTTACACGTAACATTTATTTGCATACGTTTTTGGATGCACAGTGTTGAAAAGGAACAGGGAAAATTTTGTCAATTTTATTCTACTTAAGAATACATCTTGACTTAAGACTTCAATATTTCATTCTTTTTTGTGACATCAAAAATAAACTGCACAATGCAAAAATACTAATTCAGCAAATATGTCACCTTTAATACCTTTGAGAAAAGCTATTTCCCTGCTTGATGCCTGAATATACTCTCCAATTGCGTGACCTGGTATGTCTGTTTACAGGTTAAGCAATTCAACTCAAATCACCGGTTGAGATGCCCATTATGTGGTTGAATAATTATATGCTTTGCTTACTTCTTACCATGATCGAAAGAGGAAAGCAGGTCAGGCAAACTCTGTGAGGGAATAAATGGACCAAAGTAAAACATGTTTCATAAGTACACAGTCTACAGAGTACCATAAATGAATGCGCATGGCCTCAGGGTAACACACTTTTAATCTCATTACACACAAATGCAAAGGAAAGATCGGCTCTCGTGCATTTGGGAGGTCAGGTATCCTCTAGTGGGGTCCTTCAGAAGACATACTGGCAGTCAGAATGGAAGACTTTCCCAGAAGCCTTAGAGGCTGGGGTCGGTCACTCTCCCAAGCAGAAGGATGGCATCCGAGTTCTCCTCCACCACTGCGAAGAAGAAGGGCCTGTCAGCCAGGACTTTCAGGGGCACCATGTCGACCGTGGGCTCGGCTGGGTCCTCCTCGCCTTCCTCTGACATCTGGAACCCCACATTGTTCAGCACCTGCGGGCCAGAGACATTTTGTGGTTTGCTGATTGTCGAAACATTCACAAAGAAACGACCAAAGTAGAGGAATTCTGAAGGAATGCTCTGCAACGTCATCGGTGCAGCTGTTTCCAGTATAGTCAAAAAAATGTAGAACAAGATAACGAATAGCAGAAGTATATAGAGGGGGAGATAAACTCCATTAAACCCAGAGGGAGATGAATGCTCATCTCTGCCTTAACTGCATGAATGTGTCCTGTGCCTCTTCTGCTCTCTACCGGGAGCCTCACCTGGTCCAGCTCAAAGTCCTTCTTGGTGCTGAGCCTACTGAAGTCAGCGTCTTTTCCCAGCAGGTATGAGAGCTTCATGTCGGAGAGGACGCCCTTAAGGTCACTCGTGCTGTTCAGTGAGAACTTGGGCAGGGACACTTCTAGCAACCTGCAGGTCAAGGGCATCCTTGTTGACAATGTTCTTCAGTTTTGCTCCTGCTGTCTCTGCTTTATTAAATCATAGCCACAGACTCTGCTTTGGAACAGTGTTTGCAATGACTGTGAAATGCTGTTGGGCAACTGCCAGCTTTGCCCTTGGACAAGTTGGCAGGCAAGAAGTCTAGATGCACAGCTCGGTTACAAAGTGGAACACTGTGTTTTTTGGGCGCTCGAGTTTTACAAAGGACCCTGCTAACCATGATGATATTCTTTATACAGTTATATTTAGTCTCCATCAAACAATAAGTATCATGTGCTTGGTTAGTGTCTCCATATTGGAACCTCCATGTCAGATGGTGTTTTTGCCCAACGGCACCTTGGACAAGGCCTTACCCTTCTTTAAACTGCTGGTGCCACCTTGAGAGTAGCTTGGTGGAGAGCTGATGTTCCACGTGGTCCAGGCTGGTCCCCTTGTGAGGAAGCGCCATCAGGATGTATACCTTTTTTTTCAAGGGCATCTTGACCACTGTACTCTTCGTGGCTTTGTCGTCCACATACATAAAGTTTCCCACGCGGCTCATAAGAGGGACAGGAACGCTGGTCTTGTCATCAACCCAGAAGTCTTGCAGGGACGTCGCCTCTGGCCGGAACGCAGTTCTCCACCGCCCTGAGAAGAGGATGGATGACAAGCTAAGAAATGACCCACCAGTTTAGTGTTTGTTGTGTGATAAAACAGTGTTGTCTTTTACTGTGAATGCTTACCCTTGAAATGGATGGAGCTGGCGAACAGGAGCTTCGTGGATGGGCTAATGTTGTCAAACAGGTGCTTGACCTTCCCAGCCGATGATCTGTGGATGAAGGAGTTGACCTGGGTCTCTGCGCCCCCGACCTGGTCGAAGTCCACCGATCGCATGAAGGAGGCGTCTGAGAAATCTTGCACGCCCCGCATGAACTCGCGCGACAAGTCCCCTTCTCTGCCCACGAAGGTCCACACGTGAGTCCTGAACTCGTCGGCACTCTCGTTGAGCTGGCTGTTGATGTGCTGGAGCGTCCGGAGAACCTTGTGGCCGTCGAACAGTGGCAGGCAGGCCTTCTGGGAGTCTGCGCTCAAGCCGAGCAGGCGCTGGAGGCTGTCGGCCGTTACATTGGAGGCGCCCAGGTAAAGAGAGGTAAGGATGCCGAAGGCGTTGCCTGGGCTGAACAGGGTGTTGGCGGCTTTCTGTTGCCTCAGGGCTTCGTAGAGCCGGAGCCCCAGAGAGTTCAGCAGCTGGCCGAGGACGGCAGCAGTTTGATTGGTGGCTCGACCCATTTCGCCCACCTGCTGCAGGGTGGCGCCATCGGGCTCGATGGATCCCTGGGGGTCTATGGAGGGCAGTTTTACCATCTCAGGGGGCTTGTGGGCTTGGGCCTGGGCGAATTCACAAGTGAAGTTGTCATAGGCAAAGAGAGAGAAGGGGTGGACGTAGACACGGTTTGCGGCCGCCTGGAATGCAGCTGACAGGAGCAGGAGGAAGGAGGCCGCTCCGAGCATTTTAGCTCTCTGTTTTTCTCTGCAACACAAAGCAAGCGGCTTCCTTACTTTCGAAAGCACATTCATACGTCAGTGTGATTTAAATAGTTCTGATTGCTGCCGTAATCACTTCTGCGGAGTAACGTATGAGTAGTACATAATTTGGCTGTAAATTGCCATATTTCTACCGTATACGTTTTTCCCTTTTAACCGCCGCTTAGGAAGCGTAGTGCAGCGTCATACGGTTCTCTTTACTTAGGAGGACGGTCAGCCGATGAGACTTCCTGGAAGCTCATAGCAAACACTGAACCGCTTCTATCTGGTTTCATTAATGATTACAAAGTGGGCCCCCTGAGCATGAAAATCTTCAAAACGATTTGAACGGGACATCCACGAAGACATTTAAGATTTAAAACTATAACCTGGTTGTCAGTAAAGGCTTCATGCACAGTACTTAAATCCAGTGGGAAATTATTTAATGGGGAAGAAATTAACCCATTCTGCTATGAATTGTAATTTCACGTCAGTAATAGAAAAATACGAATGGTTGACAATCTGCAGATCACAGAATATCATTGCATTACTCATTTAACTAAATGGTACATAAGAAACATACGGTTTATTTACGTGAGTCTGGAGTTGTTAATCTGTCATCTGTCTTATCTGAAATGTACGCGCTTACCTTCGGCTGACGATGCTTCTAAAGCCTCCGGAGATACTGGGGGGCAGTTTGGGAGCAGATCGGGTTTTAATGCACGGACGGCGTTTCCCCCCGCGGTTACACATTAACTGGGCCACTAAATCACCCAGCGATGCTTTGGGGTGAACGGGACATGGGATGAGTCAGGGGGCAAGATCCCCCCAAGCCCCCGCAGAGCCCTTACTGGATATGATGTCTGACGGTGTTTTTGCCTGGTGAATTAACTATGAAACATTAGCCGCTTATTTTATTTATTTAAGATTTATTTTATTTATTTAAGAATTATTCTTAACTAGTATACATGTTCCTTCGTTTGAAAGCAAAATAGAGCTAGTCTTTTTATGTCATCTCTTATTTCATGTAAGATACAAGCATGCCATCAAAACATTTCGGTTTTAACTATTTGAAGGTATCTAACAAGTTTGGGTCGTTAAGGGCACATTTTCTCTACTATGTATCCCTCTAGTGGTCAAGTTTGCGCATTACATAGCTCAACAGTACCGACGTCAAACGGACCTACAGAGGCCATATACAACACGAACCGCATACCCCTGCTGTATGATAATAGCTGAGTCTCCATTTGGCAGAAATCAAGTCTCATTACACACTGATCTCACGTTCGTTCACCATTAATAAATCGTGAAGTACAAGTTTGTTGCTATTAAAGGTATACCGATACGGGTTTTTCAGTGGCCGATGGCGATTCATTTAGCGGCGATGGCCCATATTAGGCTTATTTTTTTAAGTAGAAAAATAGCAAATGAGTAACACAGCTGTTTAACTTTAAATGTTTATTTAACATTAATAGCAAACAAAACATGGATAGTGTAACTTTAGGTATTAATCACACTTTAAATACGGACAATAACAATATTTAACCACATTCGGCGCTATCTCATTGGTGCTTCATGAATCATGTTTCCGATAAAACAAACAAAACGATGATTCAAAACTGAGATGGCTTCGACTCTGTGGGGATGATACGTAAGGGGGAGGAATTTAGAACTCGGACCTTGGAGCGCCACGCCGGGACGCCGGTGTAGGTGCGGATAAACCTCACTGCAGCGCCGCGACTACCTGTTAATTCTGTACATCACTGTGAACTGCTGGAGGAACTAATGAAGGAAGCACGAGTAATGAATGACACAAGTGAGATACTGATCTCACCATGGGTGTCCCCCTGACGTTTCATAATTATTCGTTATCCGCCAGTGTGCCCCCCCCCCCCCCCCCCCCCCCCACATTCAAAATGCTTCTGACGCCCCTGGATCGCACGTTTTTTCACCATTAATTAATCATTACGCATTTTTTCTAATTAGCAACTTTATTTATTTATTTATTTATCTGTTTGTTTGTGCTTCAGTAGTAACTGAGTTACTACTAAGTATTTGTGCCCCCTCAAGTTAGCGGTTGTTAAAGGAACACACATTGCTCATGTTTTAATCTTAGTCAAGCTAAAAAAAAAAACAAAACAAACTCAACTGACGTGTCAGAACAGTGGAATGTCCATTTTACCACATTAATTTAGAAGCGCTCTCGATAGCCTGCAATTGTATTCTAGTCAGTTAGAAAACTGAGTGTCCGCCCTCCCAGTTAAAGTGAGCTAGTTTTTAGAAGTGACGTATTTTGCCTGTTTCATTTAATGACCCATATTAAGCTACTTTTAATTCAATGCGCGTCGATTAAAATCTCAGTTCCGCTTTTTACTTGTTTATTTTTACAATATGTGCAATATTTAGATAGGCCTTTTTAATTTTGGAAACTTTTTTCCCATCTGAAATGCCAGGTGTGGTGGTAGAGCGTGATGTAATCTGAGGAGGTGGGCTAAATCCATCCATGCACCCCCCCGGACGCCGATGTGGTGTTTCTGTGGTTACCGCGGATAGCTGCTTCTACAGACGTGAGATATTGTGCTGTACCCCTTACCATACACAGAGCCGCGATTCACCGGGACAGTGCTGCCCTCCAGCGGACATGGACGCTTTTGAGGGGAAGTTTGACTAGAGGATTTGGAGATGTTGCAGTAACCTTAAAATATCCCAGGCCACTTGGCCAGCTACAGCTGATGCACAGAGGCTTTTCGAAAGAAACTACAGAAGTAATACGGTGCAAGAAACCATCAAACAGAGACCTGGCCGCATTCACCTCGAATTAAGGGTATTTCTTAAATCTCTTTGTTATTGTATTTCAGATCGCAGGCGTAACGTGGAGACGCGCATCACTTAACCATTCATCACTTCCTTTTGTGTAGCATGGATGACACGGATGACCTTTGATGAGCGGAAAAGCGCAGGTCGAAGAAGCGTCCTCTCTCCTTCGTGAGAGGGCTTCCGTGGGCTGACTAACCGCCGCGCACCCCGGAATCAGCTGCGCATCTCCGGACGGCCGGACTGCACCGCGCAGGGCGCCATGGCCAGCGAGGGGCAGCCGGAGGGCAGGAAGCCGTGCCCGGTGTTTCCTCTGCAGAGAGTCCGATCGCAGAGCGACACCTCGTGCTTCCGAGCGCGGATTTTCGGCAGGCTGCATGCCGCTTCTTCAGGTACGGGGACGCCGGGGGGCGATGGCCGCCGGGCTGCGCTCCGCATCCCGCACACGGACACCCGCTCCCACCGGCCGTCTCGGCTCTGCGTCTTTCGGCCCCAGTGCCTGTTAACGCCTTTACACTCTCATCTGACACGCAGCCGTCACTTCTGCTCTCGGTGGCAGCAGCCTGTTCCTAGGACGGAAGTTTTTTTTTTTTAAACCAGGCTTGTATTTTTTAACAAAGTTGCAACGTTTCTTGTAAAACTTATTCGCTTTGATGTTGAGCCATGAGTGCACACGTTGTTAAAGACGAATATTCTACTGAAATTCAATCCCAAAACAGGAAAATACAAATTTATAGCGACTGTTATTCGCCTCCTCGCGCCTAAAAAGTCCGCGATTCGGATTACACGCAGAGTTTAATCTGATGAGAGAAAGTGATCTTGTACGCACTCATTTAAGAACAACGAACGGTTACTTAAAACTTAAGGGGGACACGATGTTCTGCTCTGCCTGTATTGCGATGTATTATATTATTAGTAAAAAGAGCAGGTGCTCGGGGAAGGTACACTCTGTTTGTGAGCAACGTCCCAAATATATAGTATAATGAAAAAAATGTACTTCTCCGAAAGCAGGGAAATAAGAGAATAAAAATATTATTTTCCTGTTGGCTTTTCAATGCGCCGTGTTCTGCCACTGCTTTGTACCAAACTGGGGTGCAGTATATTATGCAAATTCCGATGCTGTGGGTTTCGACTTTAAAGGCCCCCTCTGCCATGGGCACCTTCTCCTGAAAGTCGTCCAGCCCTCATGGCCTCCGGTCGCACATGAAGCCATGGAGACCCAAGGGGAGGCCCTCAGGCAAAACAAATTTGGATAGCTCACAAACCATTTCATCTTACTCAGTTTTACTACAGGGGTGCCCACACTTTCTTGGCAAGCTACTTTTAAAGTGACCAGGTCATGATCGACCCACATTAAAAATGCTTAATGTATAATGTATATGTGTGTGTGTATATATATATATATATATATATATATTAGGGATGCTCGATATTTATCGGACAGATAAACTATCGGCCGATGTGAGGTAAAATGAGATCATCTTTATTGTTCCGATAAATAAATTAAATCCGATAAATAGATCCGATAAAGTAGGCTAATAGAATTTGTGAAATTGCTTGATCGCAGGTAGCGTATTTTAAAACAGCCAGTGACTGGAGATGAGCGCCAGCACACTATCCACATATCTTCGCCAGTCTGGATGTTTTTCTCGGTTTCAGCGGACTACAGTGCCATTGCTGTTTGCAAACCAATGGGAATGCAGAAATGCTCCGCTAAAGAGAGCTCCGCGAAACACAAACTTTTGTTTACAAATGTAGACATGCATTTTTATACCGTGTGACCACGGCACAAATATACATGTTAAAAATGGACTTTCAGTACTAAGATATAGTATATTATTACGTGATTTATGACGTGTTGCTGTTTGCGTAGAGGGGCATAAATTTAAAAATCAAGAATAGACTAAGGTGTCTGAAATTATTGGTGTTCCAGATGAGTTAGTGAACTGCATAATATATTTTAGTGAAAAAGAAAATAAATCGCATACTAATTTTGGCACCATAGCATGCAAAACAATGCGAATCGTCGGTAACTTTATCGTTATTTATTTATAACAGTAGTGCTTGTCTTAACATAATTTCATGTGTTTTGACAAATGACATCCTACCGACTGTAAGCACAAAGATATAAATTACACCCGTATTTGCTTTGCGGTCGCTTTATAAAGTTCACAGAGCCTCACATTCTGAGCGGCCTTGTCCCCGCCCACTCCATGACGCCTGAGAGCGTTCGCGTCCGCAGGCAATGCGTGCAAGGGGGCCAGGCTGATCGCTGACGCTCTCACCGCCACCGGTGTGAACGCATGGTTAGGGTGACCAGGTAATCAATGTCATCCCGGACACTTTGAGCTAGGACGGGATTTGCAAACTACCATTTCAATCAAAAGGAATCAAGGAAACAAACCAGTCAAAGCACAAGAAGAGATGAACCATTTAGCCGAGTAGAGGAGCCTTTCAGGTTTAAAGTAGTTTGTAAAACCTGAAGTAGCTCAAAGTGTCCGGGATTATCTGGTCACCTTATACGCATGGTAAAACTAAAACACGGAGCATCGAACAGGGATTTGAAAACCGTAAAACGTTTTCCAGAGAACGAAAAGGCTAAAGCCACAAACGACAATGTGATGGAATTTATAGTCCTCGATGACCAGCCTTATTCCATGCTACAGGATGCGGGTTTTCGCAAGTTAATAGCGCATTTGGAGCCACGTTACACCCTCCCAAGCGGCCGCTTGTACAATTTGGTTGCCACACACATTGAGAATTTGATCGGCGAGAACGGACTAAACACACTATTTTTGTTGAGGATTTTTTCCGAGGTTGACAAATGTCAACGTATTTAATTTATGTATTTGAAAAACATTTAACTTAAAACGTCTATATAACTACCTACCCAATCCTCATGCTCTAAAGGTTGAATAGATACATTTCTTTATTGAGTATAAAATACTTGTAAATGAATGTTATTTCCAGATAAACCCGTCATAGTTCTGTTAAACCCTTTTCTTGATGGTTTGGTGATTTGACATGTCAGCGCATTTACTGATTTCATATGTAAGATGTTTGGGTTATGAGTATCTTTTACTGCTGTTTTTTAACTATAGCAGCTGACCATAGGACTTTTTTTGTAAAGCCGAACATACTGCTGCTAAGTATTATGGCGTCTTACACAAAAAATTTTAAAAAGCACTTGAAGGTATATAACAACTTTAGGTTGAAAGGGCCCAGTTTCATCAGTGCATCTTAGATTTTCTACACTATAAGTACACTATAAAGTCCGTAATAATACAATTTAATGTACCGTGTTAATAAGAAAGAATTTTCCGTATAAATTTTTCACGTGTTTTACCCTTTAATTTGAATTTCGCGTTGCATTGTGGGAACAAGTACACCCGCTAATGTCTGTAAATTTAATTTAAAAAATCTGTAAGAAAACGGATAATGCCCTGGCAGAAAATTACCAGTACATTATACGTTTTAACGGATTTTTTTTACAGTGTAGTCCCCTGTTGCACAAACTGCAGATTGTATGAAAATTATAGTAAATATAAAAATACGAACGTACTGATTACCGGTATCGGAATCGGCCATGACAAGGACTTAATTCTCGGTTATCGGTATCGGTTTAATTTTTTCATATCGTGCATCCCTAATGTATATGTAATATATAGTACACTTTAAATGTACAGTAGTATATGCTGGCGAACTTTGGCAGTGCAATACAATTCAATGCATTTATGGTGGTCGAATATCACATAGTGAGAAAAAGTCCTCCTCCTATCCCACATGGAACTGGTAAGTTTTTGGGTTAATAACCTGGTCCGGCTCCCCCACTCATTTTTTATATCTCTTTTTAGTAGAAATAAATTAGAAGGCTAGCTGACTCACTTTGCTCGCTGGAGTTTTGCATTAGCTCGCAATACATTCATGTTTTCTGCTTGGTGACCCATGTGATATTCACGTTAGAGAGAGAAGGGATCTAAGTATGTTATGGTAACCTAATGTAACAAAATTTTAGTTAAGCAACAGCAAACTGGCTGCCCTTTACATCTATCAGGTGGCATCTAAAAAAATGTTTTTGAATGTTGCGCGATCTACCCGCACTACCTTCGCGAGCTACCGGTCGATCGCGATCAACATATAGGGCACCCACTGCGTGGCTGTCAGGTTGGGGGTTTTATGGGGGCCTTCTGGCAGAATTTAGGTCTTTGCATGTCTGCTTTCTGACTAACCCTAATCAGGCATACTTTATTGTGCAGAAATGGCAGTTGTGGGGGGGGGGGGGGGGGGGGGGGGGGGGTCATGGCACAGTATGAGCTGCTCTCCCTCCCCTGAGAAAATGCTGATACATTCACATTGATTCTGAAACCCGGCTCCCTTACACACCTACAAAGTGAACTGGCCACAGCCTGCAGACAATGTGCACGGCAGCCACAAGGGACTGCCATGCCGGTCCTAGGGCCGAGCCTGCTGGGAGCCCACGGGGTGCCCTGGTGATGCTCTGGTGAAACCGTAAGTCACATGGGTTCATTGTCATGCAATGCAGGCACCCAGCAGCTCGATGGTGGGCTAGGTGTGTTTACAGCACCCGGGGTGTAAGTTACATATCCCAGCGATGGGCCATGCTAGGCTTGTGATAGCTCTCTGAGAGACAGGGGGTGCAGGGGCGGGGGGGGGGGCATCCTGTGGTCTAGAGCGGTAGCAGGACTAGCGGTTCCGCCCCCCACCCCCACCACCTGTGAGCGGCACGTTGTCTGTTGTCTGTCTTCTTGTAGAAATGCTAGGGTTGCCTGTTTCACTATTGTGTAGGGATGCAACGATTACTCTTTTTCTGTCCCAATACCGATACCTGGGCTTTTGGTATCGGCTGATACCGAGTACCGATCCGATACCCGATCCGATACCAGTGTTTAATTAATAAGCTGTAGGCTTTGCCTTACTCTGTGGAAGATACTGTGATCATTTTTTTATCTTATACAAATTTTTATGTATACTTGACATCTGTGTTCTTTTTTTCAAATCAGTCATTTATATCAGGATTCTCAGTTGTCAGCTTGAAAGGTCTGCACAAAGAAAGAAAACCTTGACCGTAAAGGCTGATTTATACTTCTGCGTCGAATCGACGCCGTAAGTATCGCGTAGCCGTGGACCCTACGCCATAGCCGAGCATGTACCTCCCAGAAATGCAGCTACAGGTCTCGGTTACGCAGACCGTAAGACCTGTGATTGGTCCACTTGGTAGCATTCAGTTTCTTAACAAGCATGAAGAAAGCATAAATCCCAGGTGTATTTATACTGGTAATTGAAACTGAAGTGTTATTTATATCTAACATTAAATAAAACACATCTAAAATGGGAAAGAGCTGCCGTGCGATTGATTGTACAAATCGATTTAACAAGAAACGGGAGCTATCTTTTTACAATCTGCCCGAAAACTAAATAAGTAAGTATCGGACATGGATGGGTCACATACGGCCAATAACTGATCCATCTAATAGGTATGGATCCGTGCCGATACTGACCCCGAATGTCAGATTGGTGCACCCCTATCATTGTGTCAGCTTACATTGTTTTTCTTATATTCACATTGAATTTTCTCCAGAGGCTGGCATTAATGAGAAAGGTCCGGTAAATATGATCAGAGTATGTGTCTCATAAGGAAAATAGGGCACCTTCTGTGTTTTCATCTCAACCACTTCCTTGCTTTGCTTAACCAATGACGGCATGTGCTGTGTTTCTGCCCTCCAGTGAGAGGAAAGCTAGTGAATATTCATTCCAGCTAAGGAATCGTGGTTGTTATTGATAGTTTATTGCAAGGTTCATTTTGGGTTTACCAAAACTGCAGCAACTTTGGCACCTAAAATTAAAATGAAAGAAGACTTTAGGAGGTTAAGAGAGCCCACTTTAACTGAAGAACTGCTGGCTTCTTCGCTATTATCTTTGGCTGAAAGGCTCTTGATATTTAAGTGAGTCGAATGTAGACAGCAGTCCTGATAAGGGGATGGCAGTCGTTTTGTAAAAGGTCATGTCTAAGAATTATGTCAGCCGTTATTTTGAAGTGACTTCCTGCCCACCAGTGTGACCTTTTGCAGCTTCTGAATATTCTCTGGGACACTGCACAGACACTCCCAGATGAGCCCTGTGCAGTAGGGACCTCCATCACTGAGGCTAATACTGTACACATCTCGATGTGTTGCCAACGATACATTAGAGATGCATATGAAGTAGTGATGTAGCCAAGACCACCTAAATCGAGACCAAGTCATTACCAAGACCAGAGTGTATCGAGACTGAGACAAGACCAAGACCAAGGCAGGGCGAGAACAAACCAGAACCAAGACCAAGGCAGAGTGAGACCAAACCAGAACCAAGACCAAGGCAGAGTGAGACCAAGTCAAGATCAGAAACAGCCTAATGTCTGAGTCTACATAACACAACACACTATAAAATGTGGGGCATAGGCACCATCTGGGGGTAGGCAGTTTGGTCTAAAATTTGTGCCATAGTAAAATTTGAACCATGGATGTTATTTCTTAAAATGTCAATATAATTACTTCTGGACAAGTAAAGCACAGGTATGGCTACTGCATGACGCAAGGGCGTAGGTTTGGTCTGTGTAAAAACCGACACGAAGTATGCACATCCAAACTCTTGGTACTGGACAGCGGGAACAGTCAGTGAAAAAGGATAGAGTCGGCATACCAGATGATGCTCCTGAACTTTTTATCATTTTGCTACCTTGTGTAACTTCATGCTCAAGCCTTTCATCAGACATTCCGATGAGTCAAAGAAACAAATGTAAGACGCACCTTATTGGTTGTATTTGAACTTTGAAGCGGGACGTTTTAGACCCAATCAGAGTACTGTGTTGACAGACAGATGAATATTAAGTCATTGTGATTTAAATATTGATGCGTTTTGGTGAGTGATCTTGAAATAAATCCTTGAGTCCTCTGTCGGAGACCAAGACAGGACCAAGTCAAAAATAAAGTTGATTCCAAGACGAGACCAAGACCGCAAAAAAGTGATCTTGAGACTAAGACAGGTCTCGAGTAGTACGCTATTATAAAGCAACTATTAATGCGAATTAATGCGAATGCCCTAGGCTAGTGCGATTCGACACTATTTCATTCGACACCACAATTCGATTCAATGCAATAGGATGCAATTGGATGCTAAGCAATTCAATGTAGTACAGGGCCTCGATTAATAATTATATACTAAAGAATAGAATTATATCTATGCAAGAAATGTTAGGAACAATGAATCCCGAGTTCATCCCAAATTGTATCATGTACACACATTTTTAATCGGAGCGATCGCATCGTGAACTTTTATGCTGGTGCACCAATGCGAATATGGGTGAATGGTATCATCCCCACTGTGCAAGTGAGAAAAGCACTGAAATTGTGCCGACAGCCTCATCAAAAATCGCCACCCTTTTACCTGGAACATATCGATTTGCTGCGTGTAGAGAGGTGCCATTTGCGTTGGATTCTGCATATAAGTGGAACTGTCTTCTGCTTCACACATGGTTCCCCAGTTAAGGTGAAAAATGAAAAAGGTTCGCGTTTTTACAAACTGAAAACTGCATGCGGCTTGGCGGAGATTGTGTTTTTAAAAGCGGTCACTAGAGGGCAGATTGCCTCCAGCACAATTCGGCTGCCTTCTTGAATATTTTAAATTGAAATAAAATCCGGTGTGGTTCCGGGGTTCTTTGAATATGATTTAAAAATTCAAATTCCAGAAAATTAAAAAAATATTTAATCCGTGATTTACAAATATACAGCTTTAACTAGATAACGGTATTACGTCGGTTGCAATATTAATTTAACAGACCCATAACAATGTTTTTTTTGGTTTGCAAGCTTGGGTTTAGTGGCTGTTAGCGGTGTATAGTGTCAGGCACTGAAGGCTTAATCCGCTTTCTGTTGTTGATTTTTCAAGCCCTTCCTCACACAGCGTCATTGCTTTAGATAGCTGTAATTATTCTCATAATTACACAGTGAAGGACCAAACCACTTGGGCCTAAGGCAGCTCTGACAGATGACCCAACCCCCCCCCGTGGTTACAAGTGGTTTCGGAAGTACACTCCAAGGCACTGTAGAAGACTAATCAGTACCTTATTTATATGTATTACCCTTCACTTACCACTTACCTTATCTCTCTTAGCTCTGCATTATATATTATGGCCCGCAGGTGGCGCAGTGTTAAAGCTCGGAACACACAGGTTATCAGTTCATGAGCCCACTCTTGCACCATTCACCAACGTTTTGAAGCTGCATTGCTGTGGTAAAATATCTAGCTGCATAACTGGTTTGAAGCTGCCTCGGATAAAAAGCCATAAACGGTGCTTAGTTGGCACTCTACAACACTGTAGCATTTCACCCACATTAAATGGCTGTGGAAACATCCGGCAGGATGCGTACGCCGTCTCTCATTTCAGCCAGCGATATGCGTAATGGCCAGGCCTCGTACTTCACATTTGTTGGTGGCATTTGGGGAAAAGGCTCGCATCCAAAGAACGTCGCCGGAGGCCTCCAGCAAATGGCAGCGTGTAGGCCGCTAATTAGGGGTGCACTGATTTCAAGAATATTTTATGCGTCTAAAAGTATCCATGATAGTTGTTGCCAAATTCCTGTTCATAGATGGATACCGTTGTAATAATCATAGGTCTCCGCTCCTCATTTATGTGACATTCAGCCCTTCAGCCGACATAGGCAGCCATCCGCTGAGGGGGTCAGTTCCACCTTGTGTCAGACAGGGGGCGCTGGGGGTGCTCTGACTGACCGGTACTGGGTGCCCCCGTTAGCTTGTTACCGTGGCCCACATTAGCCCTAAGATCACTCTCTCTGGGCCCCTGGCAGACTGCACGTTGGTGGCAGTGAGGCTCCTGCTGATGCAAAAGCTTCTTCTGTCCTAGAAATGCCCCCCCCCCCCCCCCCGTCCCTCCCAGCACCATCTCGTCCATGTGTGTCCATCCCTGAACCCCTCCCCTACCCTTCCAGGACTGAGCCCAGAAGCCAAGTGGGGGGGGAGGTGACCCGGTCAGGAAGCGGTCCTCTATTGGGGGCGGTGACCGGGTCAGGAAGCGGTCCTCTATCTGGGGGGGGGGTGACCGGGTCAGTACGCGCTGAAGGCAGTCACAGAGCATCCTGCAGGACTGCGGGGGTCAGCGGCGGACGCGATGCTCGGCCAGAGCTTCTCGGGGGGGGGCGCGTATGCTAAGGGCTGATTCATCAGCCGGCCGCGGGGCTCCGTGCCGCCGGTCCAGCATGAGAGGGAGCTGCAGCGTCCCGTGCTATTATTAGCCTGTCCATTTTTAAGGAGATTAATTACAACCATAAGATGTTCAAAGGTGCCAGCCATGAATGACGATGTTGTGGTGCGTTACCGGGTAAGATCCGGCTGAGTTGTGGTCCCCATCCTGCCAGTTATGCCTAGACTGCCGGCTCTCAGCCACACAGCGGCACCTTGGCCACAAATGTAGGACACCACAGTACTTTTTGACAAACTAGCTTATTTCCCCGGTCCCTAACCACTCGTGACTAGCGGGGTCACCCTGAGATGTGAGAACGCGTTGGACTCCACATGCCGAACACAGATGAGAACCAAACCCCTGGCCTTCTAAATGTGCGACTGCAGTGGCTGAACCTCCAGGCCACTCTGTCCTCAGTAACATGGCTGAAAGCTCCTCTATGCATATTTAAAGCCCCAATTTCCTGCCTGCTGCTTCCTGTTTTTATTTACATGCTTTTTGCCCTCATGCGGCTGGGCCCCAGAGTCCTCACGGCACTCCTTGTCTTACACACGCCGTCCTGTGGGGGGCGCCCATGATGCTCGCATTTCTCCAAGGGCTCCGAAGGGGGATAATTACACCAGCTTTGTCCCAGCCCTCCGCTGACTCATTAGGCCTGAGAGCAAGGCAGAACCCCCCCCCCCCCACCTCAGGGCGGTAACCAGACTACCTGATGTAGTGCTGGTGCCCCCTCTGGGTCTGGGTGCCTATGAAACACCAGCATGCAATGTTCCTGCAATGTTAAAAGAACGTGTTGCTACATCGCTCGTGACTTTCAGACTGTCCCGGGAAGGTTACCAGCTCCTTCCTTTAAATTTCACATTTCCTCTTGTCCTGCAATATTAATCTGGCCCCATGCCGAAACGTCAGCTGCTAATGAAGTTCTCCCGTTAATGAGGGTACCTGCTCATGCCACTTTAATATAAGTGGGACGCTGTGACTGGCGGGGTGGCCCGGACCCGCCCCGACGCCACTGCGCTTCAGCTGATGCAGCTGGACTTACCAGTGTGCCCCGCACTGCAGGTGGCTTCCTTACGCTGACCTGATTGTCACACAGTAACCAGCCTGGGGTCAGGGCTCAAGTGGCCAGCAGAGAACATCTGCTCATCTGGGTGGAGCTTGTGGGGGTGGGTGGGTGGGGCTTGTGGAGGGTGGGCAGGCTCCAGGAGCACTCCGCTGACTCAGGGTTCTTAAATTTAATTCCTGATGGCTTGTCCCTCCTGAAGTTGATGCCAGTAGGTTTTCTGTGGTTTCAGGGGGGTGGTTGTTTTGTTTCTGTTTCTTTATTTTTGTCCCAGTGGCATATGGCACGGTGAATGTTGGGGGGGTTCTGGCCTCTGGGGCCGAGGGCCCACACCCGGCCACCACGAATCGCCTAGGGCCTGGTACCACCCGCCTTTCCACTTCCTCCTCATTTCTCTCAGCGGCGTGCCTTCAGAGGCCGGCGGGGGCTATTTTAAAATCGGCGCTTCGCTCGTTTTCTAAATCAGGAGAGGCTGAGCAGGAGAGGTACAGTGGAGCTGGCGAGGGTGAGTCATCCTCTCGATGAAAAGCTAGGGGGGGGGCTGCCCACCTGTGCCAGCT
>JAODKL010000062.1:2333818-2347177 GCA_026780765.1 Petrocephalus schoutedeni
GGGGGGGGGGGGGGGGGGGGGGGGCGGGGGGCTGGAAATGGTTTGATATTGACAAATGCCATCCTCTGGATTTTTCCTTTCTCTATTCCGCTTTTGAATGCCTGGGGGGGGGGGCAGTGTTTAATTCCCAAGCAGACGGACAGGGTGTGGGCGCTTACATAACAGTCACTGCTTTTTATTTGTGATGTCTGGCGTTTGGAGAGCTGGCGTTTGGATGCACGCAGGAGCACCGTCACCGTAATGATATCAACTCACGCCTCATGAAGGTTGTGCCGTCCTGCTCCCCTCCCTCCCTCTGTCCTTGGCTCACTCTGTGCCCCCCCCCCTTCCCCAGAGCTGTGGGGTGGTGGCTAAAAGCCCCGGTGAGCAGGAGCTTTCTCCTGATGGGCCGGACCCGACTCCGTCGGCCCTTTAATGGAGCTAATGGCTGCTTATCATTCTCCGGGCAGCGCAGGCTTCCTGCAGGGGGTGGGCAGGAGTGCACTGAGTGGCAGGCTGGGCTCTAGGCAGGGGAGGGGCCACGCGGGGGTGGGGGGGGGGGTGAGTGAGGGATCGAGAGCGAGACGGAGAGAAGGAGAGAGAGGAAGAGGCAGAGCAGCAGCGCGATCGGTGCACAGCAGCGGTCCTCGTCTCTCCTGGCGACCATGGAACATGCGGGTGAGTGTGCGCGTGTGTGCGGGCGTGTGCGTGTGTGCGGGCGTACAGCAGGTGCACATGTGTCTTCTTATATGTGGAAATGCCTTTTCCAACTTTTCCGTGCCGGTAAACAGTTGGGAGCAGCAGCTGGCTGTGCTGGCTATGCAGGACCGGCACGCGGTTCTGGCATGTGGTCCGGCTGGGGTTCCGGAGCCTCATTCCTGACTGAGCACTGGGACATCTGTGTCTGTGGATTGTGCACCGGGGGGTGGGGGTCCTCTCCTGCCTCATGCCCCTGTGAGTTAATTATTGCTGTAAGGGGATGAGCGCCACGGTGGGGCAGCGGTCAGCGCTGTCGCCTCACGTCTCTGGGACCGGGCTTTCAGTCTCTGCCACGGCTCCTTGTCTGTGGAGTTTGTCTGTTCTGCCCGTGTCATCCTGGGGTACTCCAGTTTCCTCCCACTGTCCACAAAAACATGCTAAGGTTAATTGGAGTTACCAAATTGCCTGTAGGTGGTGCTCCATCCTGGATTGTTCCCTGCTTTGTACCTATGGGCTCCGGACCTCTTGTGACCCTGAATAGGACAAGCAGTTACGTAAGATGGATGGATGGGAGAATCGGTCCGTTATTAATTATTGGCATTACGAGATGGGCGGCACCGGAACGAGCTGGTCCTTTATTAATTATTGTAATGAGATGGGCGGCAACGGAAAGGCAGTGGAAGGAGCTGGTCCATTATTAGTTATTGGCATTACGAGATGGGCGGCACCGGAAAGGCACTGGAAGGAGCTGGTCTGTTATTAGTTATTGGCATTACGAGATGGGCGGCACCAGAACCAGCCGGTCCAATATCAATTATTACCATAATGAGATGGGCGGCACCGTAACGAGTCGGTCCGTTATTAATTATTACCGTAATGAGATGGGCGGCACCAGAACGAGCCGGTCCAATATCAATTATTACCGTAATGAGATGGGCGGCAACGGAAAGGCACTGGAAGGAGCCGGTCCATTATTAGCTATTACCGTAAAGAGATGGGTGGCACCAGAACAAGCCGGTCCCTTATTAATTAGTACCTTAACGAGATGGGCGGCACTGGAACAAGCCAGTCCAATATCAATTATTACCGTAACGAGATCCACTGGAAGGAGCCAGTCCGTTATCAATTATTACCATAATCAGATGGGCAGCACCGGAACAAGCTGGTCCATTATTAATTATTACCGTAATGAGATGGGCGGCACCAGAATAATTACTCTAATGAGATGGGCGGTGCCGGAACAAGCTGGTCCATTATTAATTACCGTAATGAGATGGGCGGCACCGGAATAATTACTCTAAAGAGATGGGCGGTGCCGGAACAAGCTGGTCCATTTTTGATTACCGTAATGAGATGGGCGGCACCGGAATGAGCCGGTCCAATATCAATTATTACCATAACGAGATGGGCGGCACCGGAACGATCTGGTCTGTTATTAATTACCATAACGAGATGGGCGGCACCGGAAAGGCACTAGAAGGAGCCGGTCCGTTATTAATTATTACCGTAAGGGGACGGGAGTTTTACTTACACAAAAATGTTCTGAGGGCAGAACAAAAAATGATTGGGTCAGAGAAATAACCAATAGTATGTTGTGTCAGATGTCAGACTAACCAATCAGATACCTTGGTCCTGCTTTCTCTAGTTGCTTGGACCTGTCTCCTCTACAATATGATTGGTTATTTCTATGAACCAATCATTTTTCGTTCTGCCCCCAGAATATTCTTATGTAAATAAAACTCCCACCAGCCTCTGGAAGGTAACTAGAATCAGTCGGTCCATTATTAATTATTACTGTAGGGGGGTGGGTGGTACCGGAAGGAGTCAGTCCATTATTAATTATTACTGTAGGGGGCTGGGTGGTACCGGAAGAAGTCAGTCCATTATTAATTATTACTGTAGGGGGGTGGGTGGTACCGGAAGGAGTCAGTCCATTATTAATTATTACTGTAGGGGGGTGGGTGGTACCGGAAAAATTTGTTCTGTTACTAAATATTATTTCACCTCTTAGTTGAGGCCTTCAGTTCATGGCCTCTCCCTCTGCAGATGTTTCCTTCCTGTTTGTGTCCTGTTTGCATCCATTCCAGTATCTGGATGTTTTATCTGAGATGACGGTTATGTGACGGTTATGTCCATCACCCCGAGAAAACATTTAATGTCAAGAAACAGGGTGCGAGTGACTGAACAGAATTGGGGCTGAAGCGGGCCTCTGAGCATGGCAGTGTTGGCAGTCGCTGGTGGGATCTGGCTGACTGGGAAAGCGGATCTGTCCCACTTGGTGCACGTTTCCTGGTGTGTTTGGTTCTGTTTAGTCATGGGCATGTTCACAGACGTGCTTCCTCTCTCGCCACTGCGGTCCGGGTCAGTCTGGCAACGAGAGACGCCCCCGCAGAGCGGCCTCTGAGCAAATCGATGGGGCATATGAGGAAGAGTCAAAGAGTCACGGGGGGGTGCCAACGAGCATAACCAGGATGGTCGGCTGCATGGAGATGGAGGCCGGTCACCTCAGCGCTCACCGGTGGCTGAAATTGGGGCAGCTGGTTCTGCTTTGGTGTTTCATTTCCCTTTCCTGCGTGAAGCTGTACCAAAGCATTGCTCCAAGCAACAAACTTTGCAGCACAGTCTAAAATGTAAATGGTTGGTACATGAAAAGAGATGAATGAAATATTTGACATTTCACTCCTGGTCCTTTGCCAAAAGCCAAGCGGGGATATTAACATCTCCTCCTAAAAAAAGCGCGACGATTCAGGAGCTTCTCTGATCTTCCTGGTGTTCCTCCCGACATGGCACCACATTGCCAATGTCCTGGCCTCTCCATGGGGCCCCAAACAGCCCCAGTTTTGTTGACATATCTGGGGAATCGTTTAAATGTTTGATTTATGGGCTGTTGGTGTTTATATCTGCTGGCCTAAACCCAGTGATGGCCCGTGCCTTGCTGCCTGCTGCCGCTGCTGATTAATTCCCCCAGCCGCGGCGTGGAGAGTGTAAACAGCCACGTCGTGTTTGTTTTAATTTAACCGGTGCGTAATGTTTGCATTGCATTTTGGACAGTTTTTATTGTGCTGTGCATGAGGGAGTGATTGCAGGTGAAAGCAGGCACTTTGCTGGGAAGTCAGGCCTCGCTAAGTGCTCTGCGTGATTTCTCATCGAAAGACTTTAATTCATTTTGTGCCGTTTGACATCTTCCTGGAAGAGTTCAGGTGAAAGGCATTGCCAAAGTGACTCAGGAGATAATCTGGGTCATCTGGGATTTGAACCTGCAGCCTTCGGGTTAAAGGTTAACGTCCTTAACCAGTATTCTGTTTGCCGCAGTGTACACCGATGCTGCAGAAACCCACACACACCCATCTTAGTCGAAATCCACTGATTCAAACTCGTCCCTCTTGGCAGTGACTCTCCCGCTCAGACCTGGACACCCCGCGCCCCCTTCGGAGGGGGACTTTTACCCGCACTATGATCCACTTCACTTTTATTTTCCCACTCAGACCATGTTCCTGACTCTGGGCCTGTTTGTAATAGTCCTTGTGGCTCGCTTTTCTCGCACCGCAGAATATTACGCTCTGCGCGCCCCCTGCAATGTGCTATTATTAAACGTCCTACTTCTCCCAACACGAAAGCCACCCGAGCAAAGCGAGATGCCAAGGCTCCCCGCTCGCTGGCAGGAGGAGGCACATCGATCGGCCGTGATCGCGTTTCCGCACGATGTCCTATTAGTGGGGGGATGAGGACCCAAACGTCGCTCGATCGCGTTACCTGACCTCCAGGACCCACCGCATCCCGTTGCCGTGGAGATCTGCCATGAGCCGTAAGGCTGGATGCCTGGATGCGAGGCCCACTGCCTATCCCAGTCCTCATCCCAGTTCATAGTCTCTCCCTCTGCAGATGTTTCCTTCCTGTTTGCTTTCTGTTCACATCCATTCCAGTATCTGGGTGTTTTGTCTGAGACAACGGTTATGTGAGACATCCATCACCGTGTTAGAGAAGAGAGAAGGTGATTAATCGCCATTGTTGACGCACCACAGCACGCAACAATGAAATGTGTCCTCTGCTTTTAACCCATGTGACATCATGACACAGCAGGGGGCATGTGAGCGCCCGGGGAGCAGTGCTTGGGGACGGTACCTTGCTCAGGGTACCTCAGCGGTACAAACCGGCAATCTTTTGATTATTCAGTTGCGTCCATAACCACCACACCACCTGCCTGCTCCACTAGACATTAATGTCAAGAAGCAATACAGGATGTTTAGATATAGTGTTTTGAGGACGTCTGAGTGCAGGACGGCCTGAGCAGGGCTGAGCAGCCAAGCGAGGCCGATCCCGCCGGCCAAGACGCATGCTCTGTCGCTGGTACTGACCACATGGGACCAAGCTGTCCCCTTACTCCCACCACCGGTAGATACTGGCCACAGTTATGGGACACAGAAAGGGCAAAGTACAGCTTTTAGACAGCGGGGTGGGGGGGGGGGGGTGTCTGTGTCATTGATCTAACCCCCTCATATCAGACAGGCTGGTCTGTGCCTCCGTAAGAGATCCGGAGGTGGGGGGACACCAGAGAGACTGTCAGCCCTGGCCAACACTAGGCGGGTTAAGTATCCCAAACTCTGCCCAAATTTTAGGGAGCAGCACAATCAGGATTGTGTCACCGTGCTCCTCAGCTGGCGTGAGGCTAATAACGGGCAGGGATCCTGACTGCTGGTTCTGCTTCACCAGGCAAGAGCCTCTTTCACAACAGCGGCTCGGAATCCGGCCTGATGAATAAGTCATCTGGAGGAAGAATCTGAAAGCTCACCGAGTTAATTTGCGAACCACTTTTAACAATAATTGCTAAGATGCCTGGTAAATATTTAATGACCCCTCCCCTCGTGTGTGGCATGTATATATAACCTATAGAAGTTCTTTTATAGCTGCCTGTTCAGCATTAGGTCTCCAGTTTGGGGGTGTGATCTGATTCCTAGAAACGATGCCAGCTGTGAATAGGGTCGATTCCCGCTCGGCTGGAAGGTACGGCAGGTATATGCAGGCTCTCTGCTGGTGGATTTTTTCCGGAAAGTAGTATATGGAGACTCACCTCCCTCCTGCCTGCCAAAGGCCCTCCCTCAGCCTGCCCGCGCTCTTGCCTGAATCTCTGCACCCCCTCATCGGGGCTCTCTGCCAGCATTGTCACTGTCCCCAACCATTTCAAACGGGAGGAAACACTTCACAATACAAACACAAAGGAACTAATAGGTTGGTGTAAAATATCGCTGCAGGGCGGGTGCGGGGGCCCTGATATGGATATGGATGCAAATGTTATTACTCTGATGGTCCAACAGCGACACCCGTCATAAATGATTCATACAGACTAAAACTGCAAGCAGACGCATGTATAACTGACGTCTCACTCCGGGCTACTCAGAAATGCAGCTCTACGCTGAGACACATCACAGAGAGGGGATGAAACTGGCCCGTCACATCTACTTATGTAATAATGAGAGACCTGACTGTCAGCTACCCGCTTCCTGGAATTTGGCAGCAATGTCATATGATGAACAGCAGGGGTCCCCGTTTCATCCGAAGACAGTTATCGACCCGTAGAACATGGTCGCTTTCTGTGAGGTGTGTTTATTTCTCAGCATACAGCTTGTCCTGTGTGCAGTGCCTGCATATAGCTTATCCAGTCAGAGGGATACATTTGTTGTTTCATGGCTTTTGGCGGTAAAGCAAATATTTCATTTATATGTAGGGCTTATGGGAGTTTCACCGTGTAGCTTTGTGTGAGTGTTACTCGACAAATAGTCAAAGTGCAAACTGAGCCCCAACGGAACAGTACTCATATGCATGCAGTCACGTCAAACTTCATCCCCTGCTGACACGCTCAGAAAAACATCCGGCCATTTACCTAGTCAGCTGTTGGGTCCCTGCCATGTGACCTGGTCCGTTCCTATTAGAAGGAAGTCAGTGACTGAACAACTGTTCAGTCTCAGAGAGCAGTGTGACTGTGTGTATCCTTCTCTGGGGCGATGTCAGAGTGTGGGCTTGCGTACATGTGTGCACAGCCCTGACGCGGACTCTGCCGTCCACCCACGTTCGTTTACAACAGGAACAGGAAGATTGTTATCTTGCATCAAAAATGTGAAAAAGATCACAAGACAGGGACAAAAAAAAATCCTGAAACGTGATGCTGGGGGATTTTTTGGGCCATGTAGAGCTTGAGGTCATCCTGTAGGTCAGAGCTAAAGCTAAAGGGTGAACGGGTTATCGCTGTACAGTCTACTATTGTTGGTGCCTTAGAAACAGCGGATCTCTGAAGCTGGTTTTTTATCTTTAAACTCACCAGAGCTGTAGTGGTGGTCACACGAAGGAGTACTCAGTTAGTGGTCCACTATGTATACTAAAATGACAACTAACTGCAACATAGTTGGAGTAGTACCTTCATAACAGGGGAAAAGGTTATTTTGCCTCGTAAATATGCAGCTGTGCGAACAGGCAGAATTACCTTCGGTACAGACCTTTTGCATGAAAAATATTCCCCAGAGGCATATGTCATTATAGATGTTTGCTGTGTTTTCATGGGATTTTGGAGAGGAGATGGGCTCAGATTTTGTTCCACAGGAAAGTGTACTGGGGGTGGGGGGGCGGGTGCTGCTTATGTGAGAGAGAACCTCCTTATCGGCCTTCAGAACAATGTGCAGCGACTCCGGGCCTCGACCATTTCCGTCTACACGGGAGAAGGAGGGTCTGGCCCTTCCTCCTCTAGGCCGGACATGGGAAATGAGTGCTCTGAAGGTCTGTGCACTGTAAGGGACCTTGGGTAGAGTCAGGAGTTTGAGATCCAAGAGCAATTACATCTTATTCATTTAGCAGATGTTTTTATCCAAAGCGACATAGATTTGGGAAAGCAGGGTCTGGCCGTCCCTGGAGCAATTGGAGGTTAGGGGCCTGGCACAGGGATCCAACAGTGAAATCAATCTGCAGAGCCTGGGATGAAGCAGCCACCTTCTGATCACAGGCCTTGTTGGGAGTTTATACTGAGAAAACCTGAGTGTGATTTGCTCCTGTGCAAGAGTGATGAGCTTGTGCAGCCTGGAGATGCTTTAGTCATCAGGAATAAGTGATGTAATGTACCAAGAATGCTTGGTGGACAGGCCAGCGAAGCCCCGGCTGCTAGTAACAAGCAAAAGATGGTTTCAAAGCACAGAAAAATGTTAATTAGTAGCTGATGTTGATGAGAAATCGAGGCTCAGTCATGAAAGCTCTTTAAACACGATGCCTGATGTCCTGCTGAGATCCTGGTGTGGTGATAATGACAGGCCTGCTTACTCTGAGGCTTCCTGCGTAACTGTGATGTCTTTTATCTTTTGTTTGCTCGGGTATTTGGTCAAAGATAAGTAGCAGAAAAGAAACACCCTCTCTGTACACATCTCTGTGAGTGTCACCAGCTACTGCGACCAGTCGCTGTCGTTGGTCACAAATTACATTTTTAATACCACCGCAGAAATATGTACTTTGCCTTAAACTTTGAATGAGATTTCTATTCTCCTGATATTGACTAATTTTCTCTTTTGGTGCTGTGTAATAATTTTGTGATGTCTGTCAAAAAAAGTTACACTAAAATGTTTACCTTTAATCAGGAAATACAGCAGTTGGCACGATGCACGTAGCCTTGCAAGATTAATAGCGCACGTGTGATTTGCATACGTGTAGATGCCAGATATAGACTTGGTCAGAAGTTTTTAATTATGCATAATGGGAAAGGCGTCGCGTTTTTGCGGATTTGCGGACTATCGAAGGGGGCGGGCCGGGCTGGGGCGGGGTGGAGATCCCTGGCGGACGGAGCGGGACAGCGTCCCTCCCGCGGCAGCGCGCAGGACCCCGTGACCTTAAGCTGAGATCTCCAGGAAGAAATGACAGAGGCGGCGGAGCCCGCGGAAAGCCGGGGCGGCTGCAGCGAGCGGCCGGCCTGAGGTGCGCCTCCGGCCGATGCGGCTTAGCGGACCCGACGGCACCGAGCGCATCTGCTACTGCGGGAGCGGCGTGTAGGAAATGGGCCAGACCTACCTCTCCGGCTTATCCCGCGGCGCCAGCGGTGAGTCGGGGCACACGCGTGCGGGTCGCGGCGCGGGGGCGCGCACGGTCCCGGCCGCCGGCCCGTTACCCGGCGGGTATGATCGCGGCGAAGCGGACCCGCTTCGTCACGGCTCGGGACCTCCGACGGCGGGGAGGCGGGCGCGGGCGAGCCGGCGGCGAGCGGGGCGTCTGCTCAGTGGAATGGAAGTTTTTAAAAGTTAAAATTCGGCTTTATTCTGCCGTTTGCAAGTCGAGATTCTGCTTTTCTTTTTGTTAGCAGCAGATGCCGTCGGGGATGTTTTTAGGAAATGTGGGCGGAACGGCGGAAGCCAGCGTCTGGCTGCAGACCCTGAGCCACCGCTGCTGAAGCTTCGGCAGAGACGCCGAGGCGTTAGCGGGCGGCGGGGCGCCGGTCCGCCAGTGATGTCCATGTTAGTGTTCATGTTCACGTTGGGGTTAATGTTCACGCTAACGGCGCCCGTCCGGTGTGTGCTCCGTGGCTTGCGGCGCCGCGATGCTGACCGGGGCCGTCGGCTCGGTGAAGCTGCCGTCTGCTCCGAGCACAGGTCCGTCCTCGGGCCGCTGACCGTCCTGCCTGCCAGACGGAGCCGGACTTTCCTAACGGTAACAGCCGCTGAGCAGCGCCCCCCCCCCCAGGGTCTCTTATAATGAAAGGATGGACAGTAACGTGGGAGTCACGCGAATAACGGAGAGTAACGGGGGAGTCATGCAGAGTAACGGGGGAGTCACACGAATAACGGGGAGTAACGGGTGAGTCACACAGAGTAACAGGGAGTAACTGGGGAATAACGGGGGAGTAACGCGGAATAACGGGGGAATCAGGTGGAGTTCCTGCCCACACTAGGCCGCTTTACATTATGAGGGCTCTGGCAGAATCTGGCCATGAATTCTGGGCGATTATGGGCTGTGTGTACGGGGAAAGGTGCCATCAAGCCCAGGCGGACCCCCTGCGCGGGATTGGGTTTAGCATCAGGAATCCTCCCAAAGGCCAGACCAAGCCCACCCCCCCGCCCCCGGCTGCCCATCTCCTCGCCCCGGATCCGGCACCCATCGGCCGCCCATCCTAAGTGTTAAAATGGAAAAAAAATGTAATGGTTCTCTGAGTGATTCATCGGCCACGGGTATTTTTAACGGCGCCTTGTCCCCCCGCTGTGTGCTATGCGGAATATACCCATTCCGTTTTATTAGTTTGCCGTTCATGATTGCCTTTACAGGGAGCTGCTGCTTGGGGTCGCCACCAGCCGCTCTGCCCCAGTAAAAGCGCGGTAATAACTCTGCGGGGGCAGGGGCCTTTCTTTTCGGACAGCCGCCCTCTGGCTGTAGAGCTGGCCCCGCCGATGCCGTGCGATCGCAGCAGATAGACGCTTCCTGCCAGCCGCTAATGACCCCCCTTCAGCTCTGATCCTGAATCTTCCTCTGGTTTTTTTGCCGTAAAGTTGTGGGGGGTGGGGGGGCTTCAGGAGCGGCCCTGGCTGACTGCTTCTGCCGGAAATCCTCAGCTGGGACCAAACAAATGAGTCCTCCTGAACCCCCCCCCCCCCCCCCCCCGTGGAAAACGAGGCCAAGGTGCACAGTGCTTTGCTTAATATGAAAAGTGGGCCAGCCCTGATTTCTTTGCTCCTGCGGAGTGATCCCAGCAGCTCATCCTGTCGATGCGAGCCTCAGACGGCTGACCGACGTGGCTGTCCCCCCCCCCCCAGCCTTTGGGGGTCGTGTTTCGCTCCCTTTCAATCATCCTGTTGCGGCCCCTGGGTATCTGGGCTTTCTGTTTCTCTTTTGTAAAGCGTTAAGTTCGTATTATACATTTAGTCTTTTTTGGGGGGCCGTGCCCCAGATGTCCTCCGTCGGCAAAGCCCAGGGAGGGTGGGGAAACCCTGAGCGGAGCAGAGATCCCGATGGGACCCCCGGCCTTCTCACTTCTGCCTAGGACTGGCCCAAATGGGCCGTTTCCTTCGGCTGGGTGGGTTTTGAAACAATGGATGCAGAGCAAGGGGAATGTGGCCAGAAAGAGGCGAGAAGGAACTTTCGCAAAGCTCTGCTGCAGGAAACGGTGTCAATCTGCAGTGGTGGCCAAGAGCCGCATTTAAAGGGCCAGCTGCCTTTGCCACACACAGCCGCGTGGCTTCTTAGCTCACCCCTGCCAATATAACATTTCAGAATAGATCTGGCCAGACAGAAGTCACCTGTATATCAGTTTAAGATCTTCTACTATTGTATATGTTTATCAATTTGTTGTTATCAATTGTCCCGTTCCAGTGTCCGTATCTATTCGACAGGATCTGTGGCTGAATTCTTTCTTACATCCTTGTGTAATGTTTCCGTACTGTATTGAGGCATTTCTCCCCACACCGTCCTGCAGTTGGGCAAATCAGCTGTCAGATTGTGACTATATTTCTAATTGCAGGCCTGTTTTAGCTTGACCCTGATTTAGCTTTTCCCAGTAGTTGTCTGCTGTCTCGCAGTGTCGGTGCTGACAAGTTCTTCGTGATGTTATAAAAGGAGCCATTACCAGCTGACCCCCCCCCCTTCCCCCAGCCACATAAACAGACAAGCTGGCTGCGAAATTCAATTGCCGCCTTGTGTTTATCCAATAGCTGGGCCCTCGCAGTTAAAGGTGCCGTGTTTGGGAACTGGCCTGCAGGAGAATTAGCCTGTATGAGAATTAGCCACATGTTTAGCCACTGAATTAACCACATATTTTCTGGTGGCTGTCTTCACGCCCCTCGTGAAACACTCACCGTTTGAGCCGCACTGGGAGCTAATGGCTCGCAGCTTTGGGAATACTGTTGCCTTGCCACACAGATCTGGCCTGTCCCATCACGACTGAGTCACTGTTTGGGGGTACTCCCGAACATCAATGTGGTGATCTCGCGTTTAATAACGGTCTGATAAGATATGGTAGCGCTTAGAAGGCAGGCTTATCGAGGGCCTCTGGCTAATGCATGCCGTGCAGGACAGGCCGTCCGGTGGATCACTAATCCTTCAACTGTTTGTGTATCATTATTAATGCTGGGCAGTCATTACTCATTACTGATTACTGTCCATCTGCACACAGTCTGGTCTTTTCACCATGCAGCCCAGAGCTATGCCACCTTATACAAGCGATTTATTATACATTTAGTCAGTTTTTGTGGTGAATTGGATGCAGAGAAACATTTTTGTAGTCCATCCATCCATACATTTATCTTCCATTTGCTTTTATCTGTCTGTTTAATTAACGGATACCATTTGTATGATGTTATTTGGGTGTCATGCAGAGAAAGAGGGCTGGTGGTATAACAATAAATGAGATTATATTTAAAAAAATACAGCTTTTTCTTTTTTGACATTTTTGTAGCTTTGAATCATGTTTACATTGTTTGCACCTTGTTTGCATTGTGTTTGAAGATCGCTTGGACATTGTGAATCTATTTAGACTTGTCCCATTTAGTGATTATTATTATTTTCATTTATTTATTCCATCCATCCATTTTCCAACCCGCTTTTTCCCTATTGGGGTCAGGGGTTTATTTATTGTTTTTGATATATCTGCCTGCTGTCTCCCACAGTGTTGCTGACAGGGATGGATCTTTAGTTACCCAGTGATTCTTTTTGCTGATCTGAAACATGATCTAATTTCTGGCGATCAGAAATAGTGTTGATTATGAAACATTTTTGAAACTGGTTAAAACATACCAGATGCTTGGAAGCAGTATGAAATAAGTCTCCATGTTCCCCATTTTGCTGTTTAGCCAAGCGTTTCTTGTGTCAGTGTTTTGCAGAAAATTAGGGTAGAGGGTAGAGAGGCGAGCTGTCCCCGGCCTCGAAAATCCCTGCAATGTTGTTATCCGGGCTTCCTGCACACTACTGGGAAAAGCAGTGTAGATACACCTGAAAGGTCCCGTCGAAGCAGCCTGCCTCGTGTCTCCTGCGTGCTCCGCATAGATGGACTTCCCTTGGAAACGTCCACTGTTGTGCTATTTGTTTTGAAGGAATTTCAAGAATTCCGCCTGGGTATTTCGTAGGAAGTGGAGTTCAAAACAAATGATTTGTCCAGGAATATCATCTGGTCTCTGTTATGTTCCTGGGCCCCTAGATTTATCTGAGAGACGTTTTTTGAGAAACAAGCAGGCCCTCTGCCGGGGAGGGATGTGGGCTTAGAGGAGCAGCTCGCTGGAGGCGGCTTGCTGGGGCCCTCCTGCATGGTTGGGGATCTTCTCTCAGAAGAATTTGCTTGTTGGTTTTTGCTAGATTTCACCCATCTTGATGATAAATGTTCCATGTGAGCTGCTTCATTGCTCTATCCAAACCATCATCCAGTAAATATTCGCATGATGGAATCTTTTTTAAAAATGTCTAACTTGTTGTGAGCTCGGCATCTCTGTGAGAGGGCTCTTTTGGGCTGTGTGCTCCTGTGTGTGTGACATCTGAGTTTCTTTCTAGACAGCGCCTCTCCCTGAGCAGTTGGGAGCCTGGTCCCGTGCTAGGCGAGCCTGCCCTGTCGCTACCGTGACATGTGCACCTCCCCCCTGTGCTGTGGCTTATTGAGTGAACCCTGACCCCCCCATCCTTCCCTACAGTGTCTCACTGACAACCCCCCCCTGACCCCCCAGATAAGACACTCAAGGACATTGG
>JAODKL010000062.1:2356817-2368107 GCA_026780765.1 Petrocephalus schoutedeni
ACATCTTCAACTCTTCACTGAGCTCTGCTGTTGTATCTGCATGCCTGAAAACCACCAAAATCGTCCCAGTACCCACGTCAATGAGCGAGAGGCAGGAGCTGAGGCAGCAGATCGGCTGCAAGCTGGTCAGGTAGGGGCGGGGGGGCACGCGGGGGGGCGGGGTCTCATTATTCAGTGCCTGGGTGTCCCGCTGCGTGAGAACGGCCTCCTCCGTTCCTAGTACCTAGCTCTGTCCCAAGCACAGCCGTACTGGTTTGGACAGGTGGCGGTAGGGTGGGGTGGGCCGGGGGGGGTGGTTCTTTAGCGCCTTTAAAGCCACTGGATCTTAGAGTCTGTGAGTTAGCAGCACCTCAGACTGGCGCTGAGCAGAACTTTTGCCACCAGTTTTAGTTCTGGCCTTTTCTAGTTTTATTTTTAACTGAAATGTGAGTCACGCTGATCATCCCCGCAGGCGCCTGAGTCAGAGGCCGACAACAGAGGAGCTGGAGCAGAGGAACATCCTGAAACGTAAGGTGCACACGAGTGTACACACATGTTACATGTGCACGCATGCACATGGACACACCCCCTTACCCAGTGCAGGGAAGACCGATATCCCCCCCCCCCCCCCCCCCCCCGGTTTCACTACCATGGTCAAGAGGGAAGATCAACGTCCTTGGAAAACGTTAGCACGAGGTTCTGTCGGCTCCCAGCATGGCGATGGCTGCCTCCCGCGGGTACAGCTCTGCTCTGAGATCCAGCACGACGCTCAGTTTCTGTGCCGGACTGGTGCTTTAAGTGACCGAGCAGAATGGAGGCCACCTTTATTGAGGCAGGAGATGGGATCGGACAGGTCGCATGTTTTACATGTCACACAGACCTCTCCAATCAGAGCAAAGGGGTCCCGAGGAGGCGGCTGGCCTGGGATGTGCCCGCAGGCTGCCGATGACAGAGAGCAGCCTCCGGGTCTGACCTTCATGGGCTTCCGTGCTTATGCAGGGACCGCTTTTCATCAGGCGTTTACACGGGACGCTTGTAGCCGGATGTTTTAAGCAGGTGTTAACAAGCTTTTATAGTCGTCGAATGACAGGCGATTAATCTGGCCCAGTTTCACCGTCCGGTTCTAGGAGAGCGCACAAGCTTCCAGCCCCACCCACCCCCCCGGCCCACCAGCTCTCGCTGAGCAGCTCATGTTGCTGCTTTGATGTCTGTGAGAGAGAACAGTGGGAGTGCGGGGGGCGGGGATCTCCAAAAGATGGCCCTGGGTGCGTTATGGGGGGAGAAACGCAGAGCTCACACGTGGGAGCGTGTGGCCTTTGGTGAGAGCACGCGACCGCTTCCATGTGCAGCGCGGCGCACGAGCGCGGCCTCATCGATCAGAAACCGTGAAACTTGAGTGTGGAGTGTAGACATGGCTCAGCACGAACAGACAGTGCAAATCAGCACTGGAACTGTCCACAGACAGGGTGCCTGCACTGGCTCTGATCCATCCACAACGGCTTAAGCAGACCCAGTGGAAATGTTACGGAATGCCCCTCTTGTGGGTCCATTGCTTAAAAATGAACAATATTGTTCCTGCTTACAGGTGGTATTAAATTTAAATTTCTTTATTACAGAAAGAAATGAAGAGGAAGAGCAAGAAGAAAAACAGGAAATAAAAAGACGACTTTCTCGAAAGGTATAGACTCATGAATCTTACCAGCATTAAGTGCATGTTGGTAGCTGAGAATTGCATCTTCAGTCCTAGCTATGGTGCTGTACACTATATTGAATTACATGTGCAATGGCACCATCTGCGGGACACAATGGGAACATTCGCAGAGCTGTTTTTCTGCATCATGCCCACAATGCTGCCCTCTGTGCTTTTGGGGGTTTAAATGCTCTTTAGCTCTGCTTCACATTGGCAACTCTCTGCAGCTGAGTGTGAGACCCACAGTGGCTGAACTGGTGGCTCGGAGAATCCTACGTTTCAATGAATATGTGGAAGTCACAGACGCCAAGGACTACGACCGCAGGGCGGACAAACCGTGGACTAGGCTGACTCCGGCTGACAAAGTAGGTCATGGACTACAGTACCCATAATCCCTAGTCCCTAATGCCATTGCTATTTTACCAAAATCTACTCCTAGAAAGCTAAATGCCTTGGGAGTAAAATAAAAATGGTAGCACAGTCTAATAGAGTTTAATTTTACTAAAATATACCATGCTTGGAGCAGCATGTGGATCTGTAGCTGCAGTAATCATATCGTTATTGGGTACTTAGGCAAGGCCCTAACTGCTACTGCTCCAGGGACTTTCATCAATTGTATGTCACTATGGACAAAAGTATAGCACAGATAAGTGTAAATGTACTATTCCTGTAAATGTGCCAAACCAGCTGAGCCTGGTTTGATTCCCAGTGTCGTGGAGATGTAAATCCATCTGTGTGCTTCTCTCAGGCTGCTATCCGCAAAGAGCTGAACGAGTTCAAAAGCAAGGAAATGGAGGTACACGAGGAGAGCAAGCATTTCACAAGGTAACTGCCGTGTGACCGATGAGGAGCCAACTGCAGAAATTCATTGATGTCATGTTCGAGGCTGAATATATCATGTGACCTGGACATGCATGTGATTGGTCAGGATGCTAACTCTGTTTCATTGGCAGGTTTCACAGGCCCTGACATTTGCGCTGCCCTGGGTGGCTGGGAACCCCTCTGCACGTCCGTTTTATACAGTGCCTCTACTCCTGCCACCTGGTGGCTGGGAGGGGCCCTGCACGGCAGGGACCCCCTTACAGACGGACTGAGCACACTCCGCTGTGGACTTTACTTTCTTTTCCCCTGGTTAGAGGGTACCACCTGGCTCCAGGGACCCGAACTAGGGCTTCCTGTCTTGGACGAACAGGACGTGTTCAGTGTTCAGTGAAGGCAGACAGATGGACAGACACCTGCAGGCTGAACACACCAGCACTACCCGGGCGGGTTGGAATACCGCTCACTTCAGAACACACTGATGTGCTTCCGGTCCTTTTTGGGTTCTGTACTGCCATGACCTCCAGCTTAACACTAGACGGCGATGAGGAGGAGACCCTGCTCACAAACAAACGCCCGCAAAAGAATTTGTGCTGCTCCTCCGGATGGTATTCAGGGTGAAATATTGAGGGTGCCAAGGGGGAGGCCCTGGTGTGAAAAGTACTGCACGGCAGCCCTGTTATAAACGTCATATTGGCACAGGTCCCAAAACAACCACAGCATAGAACAATTTCTCGCCTTCCCCTTTGGCTTATTATGGTGGTACAGTCACATGACCAGTATGTTGCTTAGTCTGAGAAAGTAACTGGATTTGCTCAGCGACTCATAAAATGAGTATTTATTTAATACGATATCTGTAGGATTTTCTATGGTCATAATACAGCGCCTGTGATCTCTAGCATGCGGGTTCTGAATACTGATCCACTTGCACTCTACTTACAGAAAACGTTGGAGTACTTGGGGTTGCTATGCAGAGTCTGTTGTGATGGGTTTTCCCGCGGGGGTGGGGGGGTGGGGGGTAATGGACAGTCTAGTTTTAAGGAGTTACATGAACGAGGGCCTTCAGACTCCCCAGATCAATGTGGTCCTCTGGGCAGCAAGCAGAGGGAGACGTCACATGCTTTCAGGTGCCTTTGTTAGACTGTGGGCCCTCTGCCGTCTTAAAGGTTACCCATAGAGGCCATCAGATGTTGGTTTTCATTATATTTAGGCCTCCAGAGAGCCTCTGTATTTCTGTCCAACTTCTGCATTTGAAAGTGCTATTTTTAATCCTGCTATACATTGTCTAAGTTATTCTTTTCAGATATAGAACTTCGTGTACAGAATGTATATAAACAACACGTTCATATGGAACATTTCACGTTTTTTTAATATATATATATATATGCACACATATACACACATACAGTGATTGTTTTACATGATGTGCTTCTTGTTTTGTTTTTAAAGCCCCTGCTCTTATAAGTGTGTCCTGTGCTACACACTGAGCACTGCTCAGGAGCGCCCCCTGTCTGGGCCTGCTGCCAGGTTCAGCTTCTGGAAATTCCGGCACTAACTGAGCAGCCCTTTTGTGACAGCAGCCATTTCCGCCGCTACAACTGAACTTTTTACCCATAAATCCGAGTCTGGAGTGAATATCAGACTAATGGGGCTTAAAGTGCACGACTGAACAGCAGAGTCCAGTTAGTCTGCCACTGTGGGGGGGGGGGGGGGGGGGGGGATGTGATTTCGAGCTGGTGAATTACCACGAGCAGCCTTTAACGTGACTCCTGTGATCAGGGTCACTGGAAGCTGGTCCTGGATCTGCCAAATCTCATCAGCTGCGTTTGTGAGATTTACTTGCATTTTAAGGAAGGTGAAATGAGCACTTGGAAGACAATTCTGCTTAAATAAATGTTCCTGCTGTTTAGGGTTGAGTGTGTTAGGGGTGACCTTTACCATCACACGCTGTCGCTAGCCGGCGTGGGTCTGATCCGCAGCCCTTGGCGCTTGTGTTCCGCTGTCACCATGGTGACTGTGAAGCACGTTTACCGCCAGCCTGCCTGCCAGTGTGGCACTTTCAGTCGCCAGCCTCGGCCCACCGGAGTGACCCTAGCGAGGAGAGCTGCCAGTTATGTCCATGTACTACTTCCTGGGTTTTGGTGGGTGGGAAACTTAACAAGGTGCTTTTGTGGGGGGGGGCAGTTCTTTGGAAATCAGTGTGAATTGCTCGACTATAGTTCATTAAAGCTCCCTGACCGTGTTTTAAATTCTGACTTGTGTATCTGTGTCCTTCCTCCCATGGGGCTTCCATTACAGCCATCACGCAGAAGCTTTTATGTCATGCATTCTTTGCAGCTTAAGATTCCATTTCCTGTTTCAAAAGAGAGTTAAATTCCAGCTCTGTCCACTCATGTAAATGTGCAAAACACAGGACCCTGTATGGATGATAATTCCTCTAAATGTGTTTGCTCTGCTTGCATCTAATGCATAATAGCCATAGGTTAATAGTATCATTTCAGCTTTATATCCAAATGCACATATTAGTAAGTATCACGCCTTAACCTGTGTATACCAGCACTTGCATTTCCCTGAAGGAAAAAAAAAAGCTTTTATTGTAAGGAACTGGGACTGGGTTTCCTCCACTTTACCCCCACAGTGCAAAAACATGCTGTGGTTAATTGGAGTTACCAAATTGTTGGTAGGGTTGCAGGTGTAAGTGACTGATGTGTGAGTGTGCCCTGCGATAGGCTGGCGCTGCTTTGCACCCTTAGCTTCCAAACTACCCAGAATAGCAAAGGCAGGTACAGAAAATGGATGGATGGTAGGAGCTGCGGCTGTTTGTGTTTAGGGGTCACTGGACATGGGCTCTTAAGCTTAATAGGTTCCTGTACATTTGTCATTGACAATTAGATATTTCAGTGTCACCTGTCTACATTCAACTGTGTGTTTTTACTGCATTGCACATGGATACACGAGTGGCCAATCGGAGTTACTCCAGAATGAACATCCTTACACTGTATACTAACTGCTTTGATGAATAATTAGCAATAAGAATATGCTTTCAGTAGATACACAAACATAACTTTCATAATTTGACTTTTAAATTAATCACAAAATATTTTTTAAAGCAAGCAGTAACTTCTATTTTAAGTGAATTATTTTGCTATACTATTTTATAAGCTGAAATCTATTTAGATGGTTTGAAATTAAAAATTGAAACTGCTTAAGTTATAAACTACACCTCATTTATTTAATAGACGCTTTTATGCAAAGTGTCATATATTAAGTGACTTCTTCTGGGGCCCAAAGATAAAATCACACTACTGACCCAGGGATAGAAACCTGCGACCTTTCCACCACAAGAATGCAGGATTAACCCCGCGAGCCACTCAGTGATCGCAAAACCGACCACGAAGGGACTCGAACCCTCAATCTTCTGATCCGAAGTCAGACGCCTTATCCATTAGGCCACGCGGTCCCACACAAAGCGCTATTGTGTCGTTCAAACACAAGCCCAAATGATGGTATAACATGTCAATATTGGTTAATATGTCAATACCACGATAGCTAATTGTGAGCAATGATACATGAATCGGTTTCATAAGTCCGTCATACAAACTGCATCCAATCGTCGGTTGTGAGAACGGATTATCATTTAAAGAGTAGGGGCTCGTTTTAGCCAACAAATTATCAGCGCATTAGACGCTAATTGGCTGATTCTAGTCCTCATGTGTTGTATGGGCCAATGAGAGGTGAGTGCGCTGCCGTATCTACAAGCAGTATGCGATGGAACGAACCAACTGCATAGGGGTGTATTCAATACATATCTGCATTTTCCGGCTACACGTATTGTCACCTTTTTGCGAGATACTAGCACATATGTCTTGGTTAATATTTCTATTAAATGTGCTTTTTAAAAAGTCACTTTGTGATGTTATTTTTTTAAATGCAATTTATCCCCCCCTGTACGTTGCCAGACAGTCCTTTCTGTCATGGCGGTGGTGGCAAATAACACGTGAAGACTTCAAGTCGCCGAAAACGTTTTTACTTTTATTTCGCATCTTCTTCTTTTGTGGTACTGACGAATGGTATTGCGGAATTAAGTATAAAACACTACGACTGTTCCCGTTTGAAATCATTTGGAATCAGCTGAAATCCGAACATGGTAGGCGTTGTTTTGGTATACCGGAGCTGTAAATGCACTGTGGTCTCGCACGTACATACAGAAACGGAATCACTCACATTATACAGGATATAGTCTGTATAAACACTTATATGAATTCACTCATTTCACGTAGATAGTTGTAGGGGTAGGCAGAAGGAGTTAATTGTGGTCGATTCATTTGAACTTGTGAAGTTTTAATAATAATTTCATGCTGCCCATGTTGATCGATAAGTAGCCAGGGTGTATTTAATATTTTTAACAGTTTAACACCCGTATTGGTACTACTGTATCAATGCTACAGTGCCGTTTCTTAATGTCGTCTTACTGTTTACCTGTGTTCCCATGTCTTAGCCGCACAGAAAGAGGAAGGCTTTTATTGATAAGAAGAAGGCTGTGACCTTTCACCTGGTGCACAGAAGCCAGAGGGATCCCTTGGTGGCTGACGAGACCGCCCCTCAGCATGTGTTACTGCCAGCAAGCAAGGTAAGGCTGGCATCCAGGCATCCATCCATTCTCAGGTACCCTGTGCTGCTGGAATAGACACTGTTACCCAGTACTGGATAAGCAAGTATATAAGATTAATGGTTATTAGATATGTTACAAACTTGAAAAAACTTGATATAAATGTTTTACTCCAGGCTGAATTTGAGAAGAGGCAGGAGGAGCAGAGGAAGTTTGGGGTGTTCTTCGACGATGATTATGACTACCTGCAGCACCTCAAAGAGCCCTCATGCCCCGGGGAGCTCATGGTGTCAAGCGCTCCTCAGTGGGACCCTAAGCTCATCATCACAGAAGATGGGCGCGTCAAGGAGGAAGCCCCACCCCTTCCTGTAAGGACACACAGATCCGGACATGCTCTGGAAATCAGTGGCTTTTGAGATGATTGTGTACATGTTAAAAATGTAATCTTGTGATGTGTCTAGCTTTTTCTGGGGGAGTTTTATAAATATTTTGATTGTATTAATTTGAATTGATTTGAGTGTAAAATAGATGTGTTTAGAGAATAGCTATCACCATACTGCTAGCTACACCTTAGAGTGCTTTCTCGATGGAATTCTGGGAAACTCACATAGAGTGAGTTGGTTGTTGGGATTTCTAAAGGTAGTTTTGTTCAACAGGCTGTCTCCATCAATCTGCCGTCCTCTGTGTTTGCCTCTGAGTTTGAAGAGGATGTGGGATTGTTGAACAAAGCAGCCCCCATATCAGGTGAGGCCCCAGGAGAAGCACCATTGTTAATCTTATGTAGAGTTATGTCCTCCATTTGCCGCAGTGACACTGGGTGATGTGGATCTGTCTGCCTCACACCAATACAGTATAGAATCATCTATACATGTTCATATTTAATTAAACACAGTAATTTATTAAATGGTTAATATTTTATTATTTAATAGACACCTTCTGGATATAGTAATTTATGCATCTGAAAGAAGTTGATAATTTCCTGCCCTTATGTGTTGAAAGTGCAAGCATAATTTGGGCATTTTACTTATTCTGAGAATCACTGAGGCTGTAGGGGGGATAATTAACATTTTACTAGACATTGTCCTTAGTGGAGGCTTTGTAAATCACTGCAGCAGCTCTTTCTGATAAGCCTGGGAGGATGTCATCTGTGAAGTGCGGTTAATGAAAAACGCCCATTTTCTTTTCCAATAGAATATTTAAAAAGTTTTAAACTTTAAGCAGTTTTAGATGTAGGCCATTAACTTTGAAATTACTTATAAGTGTATATTCCTTTTCCTGCTGACTGTGATTTTACTGTGAGGTAACCTCTGGTCCCGCCCCCCAGCTCTTTGCTGATTGGCTCCTGTCTGCTTGCGTCTCCAGGGCCACGGCTGGATATGGATCCTGATATTGTGGCTGCGATGGACGAGGATTTTGACTTTAACGACCCTGATAACCAGCTGGAAGATGATTTTGTTGTCCGGGCCAATGACATCGTGGGCGATGAAGATCCAGCGTGTGTATTTAAGCCCCGCCCACACAACCACCCACTGACTGTCATTCTGAGGTGCTTCACTGGGCCTGCTATCCTTCCAGACGCATGTGACAGTATAGGCCGCGCCCCCCCCCCCGCTTGTGTTTTTGCAGCTGTGACGATGATGATGAGTGGGAGGATACGGATGATGAGGAGCCTGATGAAGAGCAGGAGGAGGACTATGGTTCAGATGGGCCCCTCTCAGAGGACGAGGCCCGGGCCCCTCGGGAGCTGCTCTTCATGGAAGAGGAGACGAAGAGCCGCTTCACTGAATACTCCCTCACCTCGTCTGTCATGCGGCGCAACAAGGAGCTCACCCTGCTGGACGATCGCTTCGAGAAGGCGAGTTTGAGTGTTGCCGCTCTGACTCACTCGGTCACCGCTCTGGCCACTCTGACTCACTCGGTCACCATTCTGACTGCTCTGACTCGCTCGGTCACCACTCTGACTGCTCTGACTCGCTCGGTCACCATTCTGGCCGCTCTGACTCGCTCGGTCACCACTCTGGCCTGTCTGACTCGCTCGGTCACCGCTCTGGCCTGTCTGACTCACTCGGTCACCGCTCTGGCCTGTCTGACTCGCTCGGTCACCGCTCTGGCTGCTCTGACTCGCTCGGTCACCGCTCTGGCCTGTCTGACTCGCTCGGTCACCGCTCTGGCCTGTCTGACTCGCTCGGTCACCGCTCTGGCCGCTCTGACTCGCTCGGTCACCGCTCTGGCCGCTCTGACTCGCTCGGCCACCGCTCTGGCCTGTCTGACTCGCTCGGTCACCGCTCTGGGTGCTCTGACTCGCTCGGTCATCACTCTGGCCGCTCTGACTCGGTTGATCACTTTTCTGACTCGCTCGGTCACTGCTCTGGCTGCTCTGACTCGCTCGGTCACCGCTCTGGCTGCTCTGACTCGCTCGGTCACCACTCTGGCTGCTCTGACTCGCTCGGTCACCGCTCTGGCCGCTCTGACTCGGTTGATCACTTTTCTGACTCGCTCGGTCACTGCTCTTACTCGCTCGGTCGCCGCTCTGGCCACTCAGACTCCATCACTGCTTGGCCAATCACTGCTCTGTCTCAAGTTGCCACTCTGACTCTATCACCACTCTGATTCCAGTCTCCAGTTCTCTTTTAAACATTATTTCTTAGAAGCTATATAAATTCAAGAGAAACGATAATACTGAACAAATAAATTAAATAACCACCACAACTAAAGCCTAGCATTTTACTTGTGTAGCTTTGATGTGTAAAATATCATCGTCACTGGTGAGCTCCATCACCATCAGCTCTGAGGTCCCTTGTCTCCCTCTCCTTCTCTCCACACCGCTGATTTTCATTTAAAAATTTTCTAGCACTTTTGGCCCCTGTTTTAACTGGAGCTGCCTCTGGCTTGTTCTGTAGTTTTCATTAAAATTTCCCAACATCCATTGCAGTTTGACTGTGTGGCCTAAATGCACTTTAAAGATTTAGATGCTGTGTGCAGTCATGTGCTGTCAGGAGTGCTGATGTCTCTCAGGGCCCCCCCATCACCAGGGCGCTCTGTTTTGGAGGGCTTAGGGGTGACATGTGGACCTTATTTTACCACAAAGCCAACGGCTATGATAACCACTGATTTATGGTCCTGACCCGAGATGCCTCCAAATTTGTGCCCACCCCCTCACAGCTCCTCTCCCCCTGCAGTTTTTCGAGCAGTTTGACGATGACGAGATCGGCGCGCTAGACAACGCGGAGCTGGAGGGCTTCATCGCCCCCGACAGTGCACGCCTGGAGGAGGTCATTGACGACTACTACATGCAGAAGAAGAAGGAGTGAGTGAGCGGCCGGGACTCCAAGCAGTTCAGTGATGCAGAAATGCATCAAAGAATAAGAAATGCATACATCAAAAAGATAAAGTAAAAATAGTCAGAGACATAAAGCCAGGGGCTTTGCAGACATGCGCTGAAAGGAATCCTGCTCTTGGATTCAATGGTTGTGAAATTGCTTTGGTCTTACGGAAATACCCTCCCAGACCTGAATGAGTGGCTGAAATTGGGGTGCCTGGAGGTGCCCATGGCTGTGCCCATGACGCTGCTCCCACTATAACATACAGATACCAGAAGCCCGATGACTTGGGCCCCAGAGGGCTCCCGGTGGTCGCTGAGGAGGACGAGCAGGAGAAAGAGGAGGAGATGGAGACCCTGGTGGTGGTGAAGCCGGCAGAGAAATGGGACTGCGAGTCGATCCTGAGTAAGCGGCCTGCCCGTCCTAGTAGTCTGATGTCGACCCTGGAGGATCCATGGCCAGGCCTGACAGCCCTGTTTTAGGCTCTGCACAGGGTTGGCTTGGCTGTTTCTGGGGCCCCATTCAAAAAGACACTTGGGGGCCACCCCCCCTCCCCCCAGATCATTCAAAAAACTGAAGAAAAAGCTAGCAGGTTCAATTGTAAAATCGAAGCTAACTAGCTGGTTAACAGAACATGCTCCTACAGCTGCTCCTTAATAACAAACATTTCTTTCATATTTAGTGTAGTGACCATTTGTGGCCAGAAGGGGGAGTGGCTTGAATTGTGGTAAACACTGCCTGCTTCCAGGTCACTTAATAAACAACCTTTACCTGTTAAACTAGCATGTTTACCCTTCAGGTCGTCTTCAAGATCTTCAAATGTTAATTAATAGTACTATTTGAAATGTTAGGCATATCAGTATTTAAATATAT
>JAODKL010000062.1:2368998-2389045 GCA_026780765.1 Petrocephalus schoutedeni
ACTACCTTATGGGTAATTAACCAGCAATCAGACTCAATTTGGACCTTCTGGATATGGGAAAGATCCCAAACTCTGTGACCCCCACACCCCATATTAGCCCTGGTAAGTTCCTGGAAATGCTCATCTACTCCTGCCTTATCCTTCTGCTATGAGGTGTGTTGTGTTTAATCATTTGCTGTCTGGCCAGGCCAGTCAATGTAATGACAGATAAATTAAAAATCCTTGGCTTATCATAGCTGCACGCTTTGAATGCTTGTTGTTATATTTTCCTTCACAGGTACCTACTCAAACTTGTATAATCGTCCAAAAATCATCAGTGATCCCCCGAAGGTGAGATGTACTGTATTTTTTGAGCAGGCCAGGGGCCTGTATAGGGTCCTGGGTAGCTTCTCATTTAGCTGCTGTGAGGGTGGGTGAGTCAAGTGGATAAAGGGGCCTCAGGGCAAGCTGTGCGACGGGGTGCCACCTGGAGGAGACTGGGGCCTGATGACAGGGCTTCGTGTTTCAGCTCAAGCCTATCCGAGTGTCCCAGAAGACGGGAATCCCGCTGGGTGTCCTGCCAGAGAGGAGCCTGACAGCCAGGCAGGCGGAGCGCATGGAGAGAATCAACGACTCAGACCTGCCCCGCGTGTCCACACAGCCCCGGAGCAAGCAGGAGAGCAAGGAGGAGAGGAAAGCCAGGAAACAGGGCATCAGGGACGAGCGCAAGGTGGGCCTGCCGTGTGTCTCAGGAGCAGCCACAGCATCCGGACATTAATGTTTGCAGGCAGACATTCTTAGCCCAATACTTAAGACTTACTGTACCTGATCACACCCAAGAGGATCGGGAAACGAGCACAATCACAACGAAGTTAAGCTGCGTCGTGGTAGATGAACTGATAGCCCTCATTAAACGTTAACTCAAGGAGTTTGACACGGGCTTCCTTTTATTACCGGTCATGCACTTTTTTAAGATGGTCAAGCATTTTGAGAGCCACTGTGGATTTGTTTAATTTTTTCCTGCATTTTGACACGCACAAAGTATTTAGTGACTTTGGTTTTCATCCCACAGGAGAGGAGAAGTGAAAAGAAAGCCAACAAGATGGCCTTCAAGCAGGAGAAGGCCCGGCAGGAGAAGGAGCTCCTGAACTTGCGGGCCAACGTACAGGGCCTGAAACTCTCATAGCGCTGGGCCGGTCACAGAGGGGGCCCTCCCAGACAGCGGGGCCTGGCGTCACAGCTCCCTCTGGATTCTGCAAGTTGTTTCACTTTTGGTTTGTTGTTTTAATTCTCAGTTGGGAGTTCATTGGGACTGACGCCCAAACGTGGGCGGAGCGTGGCTCCATTTCACCATCCTCGTGTCCCGCACTATTGACACATTTTCTAAGTGAGTGCTGTTTATGGCTTAACTGCACACTGCCGGTCTCCTGCAGGACTGGAGAGGAGCAAGCAGCCAAGCGCTGTGATTCCAGGCGGCCGTAAATCACTCGGATGCGTGCATTCAGAGTGCGGAGCATGCAGAATGTCTTTATTCCCTCAGTGTGGAAACCAATGCAATATTCATTATTAAATGTTTATTCAGTTGATTTGTATATGACATTTATATGGGTATGCTGCAATTATGGTTGAAACATTCTGCATAACTGATATTTCTAGTCATTGAAAATGGAGAACAGAGTAATATTTATGCTAAGCCTGTAAAATTTTAAATGTGGCATTTGGCCAGAGAAAGAAATTAGGGTAATAATTGTATTTCATCTGCAATGTCATTGAAATTGGAAAGTAAACTGCAGAGCTAGCAGAGGTACACATCTTACAGCAAGTATTTCACTCTGACATGGTTTCAATGTGAGAATTATGCTTTTTGGCTCATGCAGATCAGCTCTGCTCCCTGCAAATTTCAGATGCTGCTGAAGGTCACACAGGCTTATCCCTCACGGTGCAATCTGTCACGACTTCCACGCTGCTGCTTTCCAAGGTTACGGATGACTAATCAAGCCTCACGTGTAAATAGTGACCTCTTTCTATTTCACTACAGCTTGAACTGTAGATGCTGCCAGGTGGAGCCTGCTTGTTCAGCAAAACACGAATACAGACACCCCGGTCCTTTAAATGCACTGAATATTTCTCAAACCACAGCAACACAATTCACCATTTCACTGCAACAAGAGTCAATGCTACACTAAAAGAAACAGCTCCGTTTGTGTTTCATTACAATCGCACTAAAATATGGTGGCAACATGCTGGTGATATCCACGTTTATTCCATTTAAAGCAGGTTTCAAAAGCTATGGACTTAAGGGACACGTAACAAAGTTTAAATGTACAAAATTTACCACAAGGAACACTCTGAAAGCTGTATCATGTTGAAAACTAAAATGTAAAAAAAGGACATTGTCCCAAGGTAGGTAACCAATGCGGAGTCGTGATTCATTCTCTTCCCCCAAAGCACACAGTCCTCGATCGGGCCCCCGTCCGGCTATGCGTCGTCGGGCTTATCGGCCGGTGGCCCGCACGGCTGCAGCATCTTCTCCATCAGGTTGAAACGCACCCGCGCCTTGCTCTCGTTCTCGGCAATGGAGAAGTAGTTTAGCAGGTCAAAGTGGCCCATATAGGAGCAGTAGGAGTCCCGGTGCTGATTCACCAGCCATTCCCACTTGGTGGTGTCGGCGTGGCCCGTCCCGATGTACTTAGACTGCAGATGCTCGAGCTGGCTGTGGATGTTGTAGCGGTCGGTCATCTTTAGACGATCAGCTGAAAAAAGGAACACCCTTAGTGGGAGTGTGTAACACACTTATATCAACGAGGTACGTCCGAAGAACCGAAGGTTTCACTTCGAAATGCATATGCTAGGTTCATGTAACACCATTTCAGTTATAAAAAAACTCACAGGAATCGCGATTAAACGAATTTCACCCAAACTAAAGACAAAGACTTATCGCCTGTGCCACATTGGGTCATCGACTAAAAATACACAACTAAACGTTAAATGTTACTGACAAAAGTTTCTCGGCTTTAGCTATAGAGCATGTGGCTAACACGCGGACGACCAGTGGTTAAAACAGATGGGCGAATAACCAGTTTAAGGGTAGTTAGCGACGAGAATGGCGGCCTCAGGGGCACGGGCGTAGTTTTGAAAATGGCCTCCGTTGGCAACTTGCTAACAAAATAATACGAGCAAAAACTGTATATAGAATCTTGCCACAAGCACTTAACTACACTGTGTGGGGAAAATACACTATATCAAAAACATATAAATGAAGACAGAACATACCCCAACTATTTCCAAAATCGATTCTACCGCAAACGGATCCTAGAGAACATCTATTACTTCCGGGTTGCAACACGTGGGACGCTTCCTGCTAAATGTAGGCACATCCGGCCGGTTTGCTTGGAGCGGCGCCAACTGTGGTGCTGCCACCTACAGCAGCGGAGGCTCATCGCACCTCCCCATAAACGGTCACCCTTACACGTATACGTGTGCGCCTGGCCGCTCTTGTCATGTTTGTCCTCCGAATCATGTAACCAAAGTGCTGGTGAGTGTTGTCCGTTTGTTTGCACATGGCCACTGCAGCGTTTCCTTTGCACGTTGTTTTGCCCTCACATTCAATTTTAAACCCCAATTTAGTGTTTGTTGCCTCAAAAAAAAAATGATGCAACTATATAGTATAAGTATTTCCATCTTAAATTCTCGGGCCCCAGAAAGCAGATATTAGCTACTGACTGACCGCCTATGGCAAGCCAAATTGTCTTTTATTCATAAAAGCTTACTCGTCGAAACTTACAAGTAAAAAAAAATGTAAAGTAAAAAATGACTTTTTACTAGTGAAAATTGAACTTGGGATATGTGAGGCGAAAATATAATGGAAGTCAATGGGAATATATCACTAGTAAAAACTGAATTGTACAGCTCTGTAATATGAATTACTAGTAAGAATTGCATTTTTACTTGCATGTTTTTCATACTAGTAAGACCCGCCAGCACCCTGGATGGAAGATGGGTGATTCTGACAAAAGGCAATTATAAGTGCTCTCTCTGAAGCCCAAGTATAATTAAACTAAATTACAATCTTAAACGAGTCCACAGCGACAAATGGAATCAAAATTTTGATTACTCATATAATCTTCCATGACATTAGTATTAAGAAAAAAAAATATATATATAACCATTCACAGTATTTTAGTCTATTTTGGATTTGGCAAAGCAGTTTTATAAGGCGATAATTCAGCCACAGTGACCCAGTACCAAATGTTATTCACAGGTGCATTTTAAAAATCATTCAGCTGTCTGTAATAAGTGTTCTTCATCACGAATAACAGCTAGATATATTAGCCTAGGCCCTAGTTAGGCTACAATATAACAGACACGTTTCTGTCTGCTTCCAAATATGGTGGTTAGTTGTTCTTCTTGATCGCGAGAAGGAGCGCTCGTCCACCGTGACTAACTGCGTACTGTATAGCCTGTATAGACCGGGGAACGCGATGCCTTCGTGCGGGAGATAATGGGAGGCAAACCGCCTCCCCGATGGTCCATGTGCGGCTTCACATATAACGTGATTAAGGATTTACTGCCAGTGGCGTATCCATCCAGCACGCCCTCGGTTCATTTTGAGGATCCGGGGGGTGCAGTTGGGGAATTCCCCTGGGACCAGGATGACACCTTTCGGGCGTAAGCTGTCGGAGATGCTCTGCACCATTAATCTTAATCTTAAATACCAAACCGGTCACAGCCCTCTTGCTGTCAATAGATACAAACTGACAGCATATGAATCGAAAGTGCGACGGTCCGAATATGTACTCATTAACAATAAATATAGTGGACAGTAATCAGATTTCTGAACATTTACTTAGGTGTTTTGTAGGCATGTAATACCCGAGTAAAATGGAGTGGAGGGTAAACTCGAAATCATTGATGACTTGGTTATAGGTAAAAGTGACGTGCTTTAATGGATAATTTAATACTCCCGAAACACATATTTGTACATTTCCGATTGAAGCCGAGTTCGTGGTGTAGAGTCGGGGCTGGTGCGCCCCCCCGCACCGGTCGGCACTCCGGGCTTTGCCCCGCCTGGCTGTGGGGTAAGTGGGGCCAACGCCCCCCCACAACGTCGTCAGCAAAACCAATCTCCTGGCAGAAGTTACCGTGGGGTCAGAAGCCCGCACCTGGCCACTCTGTGGGGGAGCCCAGCGTCCAGGAAATGTAATCCCAGTCCAACCCTGGTAACAATTAATCTTTCTTTAGTAAAGAATAAAATATAGTTTATCTCATCAGTTGATAAAAAGTTAACTGAAGACCATTGCTTAAAAATAGATGTATAGAGGTATTCACTTTTTTAGCTGTCAGCAGGCAGTAACATTCCCTTCCCTGAAACTGCACCTGTCAGCTTGGTCTGAGGTACAATATCTTACTGCCAGTTCGAGGCACCCAGTTATTGCTCTATTATCATTAATACATTTTACGTAACGCTTTGGGCAGTATTGCGATTAGAATGTTATACATCTCCCTTGAATAATAATTGTGCCGGGACCCCCAGGGTTTTTTCGTAGGGAAAACATCCAAGTTAGGAGGGAACCAAAACAAAGAAGGCTTCCTATATTTTATAATCTTTATATTTCTATTTTAAAGCAACAGAAGAGCCTCTCATAAAGAAACGCACTAACATTAAATGCAGGGAGACTGAATGGGAACCTCACCGAACGTGGGGGATAATCAGCAGACTGCTTCTGCTCAGCTGAGGCCCGGCCAAGCAGAGCGGGATCGGGGTGCTGGTCTGGTGAATGTCACCGTCTGCCGCAGCGTGCTGTCACGCCGTAACCCCCGCCCCAAACACCAGTGACCCACGGCTGTCTGTGTGCGGAAACAGAGGGCATGCGAGAGGCTCCTCGTTCAGCGTGGCACCTCCAAATGCCGCCTTATGGGCGGAGGGCTGGATTTGGGCACTGCGTTGTCGCGCGCGTGCTTGTTATGGCGAGACGCTCGTCTGCTGCATCCAGCTTCCCTCAAACCCCAGAATAGGCAGAAGCCTGGAGATGCTCGCAGAAATGTGTGAAATATGTTGGCAGGCATTTTTCCATCGGATTTTCACTGTAAATTGCAGTTTTTTGCCAGACGCTTCCAGACATCTTTCATCCTAAGTATATAAGAGATTCGTGCTTCAAATTAAATTGCACCTTTTGAATTTCATTTTGAAAACAGCTACTTATGCTTCTAACTGACTGTAGGGAAATTTGGCTGGTTTAATTACATGGCATGTAAAATTAGATTAGACAGCCTGAACATCGAAGGAACAGTTGGAGCCAACAATAACAGCAAAGGATCAAGCCTAATAAAAACAACAACAGCAACCAGAAATTAAGAAACCCATTAGTGGATAAACGGGGCACACGCCTTTAAAGTCTTTAAATTAAAAATTTGCCTGCAGCTGGAATAATCACATTATTTTCGGTATTTTGTTTTACCGCTAGGCCTACATGAAGGAGGGTGTCTTTCCGAAGCACGCTATCAGGAGGTCTCTGAACAGAAATGATAAACGAATTAAGTTGCTGAACTGGATCCATTTCTATATAAATGCTGTGCTGAGTGTAACGTCTGTCAAATGCTGCAATTTTCACTGTTTAAACTGCCTGCTGACCTGGTTTGAATTGCACTGGCATTACGTGATCATTCAGTCCTCGCTCCTTTCAGTCCTAAAATTAGTTCCCTGTGATTTTTTTGCTTTTCCAATAGTCAGTCTTTGAGAAGTTCCACTTGCGCGGGCGGTAGCAGCTCCCCGGGGAAGGTGACTTCAGGCGCCGGCTCCCAGTGTAGCGCAACCTTCCTGTATACGGAGCGCGGAGACGGGGATCTACTGACATGCCTGACCTGAGATTGAGCTGTAATGGGCCGACTGTCTTGCACCATTTCCCGCGTAATACTCCATTAAGCGGCACAGATGAGAGCCAGGCGCCGATATCCTCCAGGGCGGCCCCCGCAGCCCGCTCTCTCTGCTCCTGCTGGAAGCTGGCCTTGCTTTAGTGAAAGTGCCCATAGCATCGCATGCAGTTGTCATCTGCAGTAAAGCTGCTTTCAGTCTGGGTGAAATTTGGCGTGAAATTCGGTGGTGGATGATCGTGTTCCCCGGCTCCCAGCTTTCAGCAGAGTGGAGTGCCGTTTTGTGTGGGCTCTTCTGATGGTACAAAGATGTACAATGTAGATGAATATCTGTCTCTAAAATATCCCTCAGTCTGGGATTGTGTGTGTGTCCCGTAATAGCTGGCACCCGGCCCCTTCGCCTTGCACCCTGTGCTTTCTGGGATAGACTCCAGTCTCCCAGTGAGGCTGTACTGGATAAAGGGGATGAGAGATGGATGGATAGATAAAATGTTGCTATTAATAAGCCTGTGTGGTAAAGGGGGTCTGTGGCTCTCCGTTCATCTCCCGAGGGAAGGTCATGTGACCGTGATCGTTTGACATTATTTACTGCTCCTCTCTTTCATTCCCGGTTTGTGTTCCTGTCCTCCTCGCTACTGTAATGGCAGGATTTTGTCTTGAGTTGTCCTCATTTGCGCCCGGCCCAGTCTGTGCCATAAGGCGGACATACACAATGGCAGCCTCCTCCTGGCAGGGATGTCACCTGACCCTGCTCGCCGTGCACCGCTGCTTTCCGCCCAGTGTGATAAAGGTCACAGTTAGCCTTCAGGCTCGAAATGTTCCTCTCCATGCATGACTGGTTTAGCCGTCGCGCGTTTGTAAATGTAATGAAAAATGTAGTCATCAGTCAATTAACATAATTAGGGGGCGGTTTGAAAACGTGAACCTTCACTGTATCACAAAACCATGTTTTAAAAGTCTAAAGTATTAGTATGACTGATAATGTACATTAGCTGTGAGGGGCTGACGGGGGCTCGGGGGAAATGCAGCTGTAGCTCAGCTGTAACACAGATGCACTGCAGGCTGTTATTAGCAGTTTATTACTTCCTGTTTCCCGTTTCCTCCCAAAGGGCCTAACAACAGTTTACCTTCCCGGTGATCTCGGTTAATTTCCCTTCGGCCATTTCCAGAGCTGTGCGTGCTTGCGTCTGTGTGTGCGTGCGTGCGTCTGTGTGTGTGTGCGTGCGTCTGTGTGTGTGTGTGCGCGTGTGCCACTGCGTTTCTTTTTTTCTCTCAAGGAGATAAGGAGTATAAAACCTCATTACTGTATTTGGAAACAAACGGCAGAATGTAGTTAAGTTGCTCTGCACCCTTGGCCGTCGGGTGTGACCCGGGGGGCTCTGCCAGTGGCTGAGGTCTGGGGAGTGGGTTTGTCTCAGAAAGCAGACCGCTGGTCTCTCGCAGGCTGACGTGTCCCTCCCAAGGTCGTCAGGCTTCCCCGGGTCCCTTTGCCTTCAGGGGGACGGCAAACTCCGCATTCCCCAAAGGCATCCCTCGCCATATAGGTCTGCTGATTTTGGTCACAGTGAGGTTGTGGCAGCCTCGGATTTAGACCCTATGTCCCATTGGAGAAAAGGCTGGGATGGAGAAATCAGATCCCAAGCACAAGAGAGAGGCTGCTAAAACAAAGCCTGTCAGTGTTCGTGGTGGCAGCTGCCCTGATGGTGAGGATCTTGGACGTGTGATTGGCTGGTGGTCTGAGCCCCTTTCCGCTGGACTGATCATCTGAAGGTGATTAATTGTCATTGACACACCACAGCACACAGTGTGCAACAGCGAAATGTGTTCTCTGCTTTTAACCCATGTGACATTGTGACACAGCAGGGGGCATGTGAGTGCCCGGGGAGCAGTGCTTGGGGACGGTACCTTGCTCAGGGTACCTCAGCGGTACTTGTGGGTTGGGGACATGAACCAACAATCTTTCAATTACACATTTGCATCCCTAACCATTACATATTATTATTAACCATTATACATACTAGAATAAGTCTGTGCATAAACACAAGAATATTACCCAGAGACCTGTAGGATGAATGTGTATCTTTGTGCACGAATGTGAAGTAATCAGCAGGCAGCAATATATAACAATAATATAATAGTTTATTAGGTCGTTAGCTTTTAGAAAAGGGAAAAAAAACATTCAATAGAACCTGGAAGGCATAATGAATCATTTCCTCAGTAAAAAAAAAACATTGAATTTTACCAATATTTAGGGATGCACCGATTGCAATTTTCTTGGCCGATCTCGATCACTGATTTTTTTGTAAGCGCGATCGCCCAATAGTGATTTTTTTCCCCCTAAGAGCCGCTAATACAAACAAAAATCTAATTTTCTATAACACAAAACTTTATTTTCATAGTGAAATCTTATTAAACTTTACAAATTCAAATTAAGTGAATTCAAATTATAAAATTTAAAAACTAAGTAAATAAATAAATATAACCCCAAATGCAACTAAAGTTTAATACATTCTTTCAAGTAATAGGTGCATTAAGTAAAAAAAATAAAAAATAAAATAATATATATATATATATATATATATATATATAACAATGCACATGCATAACATAACAATGCATAACAATTTTTTGTCTTGGCAACATATTATAACCAAAATGCCACTACTTAAGCATTAATAGCAAGTTTCTCTTTATAAATGGTATTTGAATTGGTTGTAAAACTGAATACCACTTTGGGATCCGCTTGTAGCAGACACCGTATGTGACATGAAACTAGATTAAACTACGACATCGGTAAAAGTAACGCCTACTCGATATTCTGTATTTTGGGCTGAGGTAATTTATGGTATTTCTGAAGCCTCTATCCTGAACTATGGAAAACTGCTGGTCATCCAGTGCCATGAATTCCATAATTTTCCTCGTAATTCCTTTGCTCTTTTCACTGCTTATACCAATGAAAGACACCTGGCTTGTAGATCGCTCCGAACATGCTCTGCTGGCTTCAGTTTTAGCAGCTTTCACTTTGCTAGCTTCTTCAAACTGAGCGTGTGTCACCGATAAACGTTAGGGGTAAACGGACACCTCTCCTCCTACCTTGCCTCCAGGCGTCACTAGCGAGAGGGGGACATATAATGGGAAAACGATCCACCTTACAGCCAGGTATCAAAGTAAACGTTTCCGATAGATCTTTGGGTAATTATATAGGATAAAAGCAGCTGCACATTTGCTCTGTTACACATGCTCATCGGGGTGATCAGTTTTTAAATGGCTAATTAAATTTGCTGTGTTAAATATCTTTGCATTGGTTCCCCCACGCTGTACCTGGGACTTAGACTTTTCACGTAGCAAATTTTGCGTTCGCTTTGCTCACACTGAAGAATGTCCAAAGTACGGACATTTTAGTGCATAAGAGCGGTTTGAAATCGGAAATACGTGTCACTGATCAGGCCGATCAGACTGAAAATCAACCAATTCCGATCACTGGCTGATGGATCGGTGCATCCCTACCAATATTAAAATATAAAATATCTGAATATGCAGTTCCATGCGCATAGAAAGTTCAGTAAGGAACAATAGCAAGTGAAATTGACTTTTTTAAGCATCACCATTATATAATATACTATGGGATAACGTACTGAAATTTTCTGAAAAGGCATCATATTTACAGGTTTACCACCATGAAACAAAATATCATGAGTCATTATACAACTTGACAATGTTCTGTTTAACAGTAAAGAGGATACAGAAAGCATATGTAGAACTGGTATAACAGAAAACTCCTCCAGGGTATAAAAATATTTTGAACAGATCAGTCATCCATGGGTGGGGGGGGGGGGGGGGAGGGCCTACCTATCCCAGGTAGACTAAAGGGCCCAGGATGCCAGTCTGTCGCATGGCGCATAAACACTCATGCACTATGGGCAATTTTGAGAGTCCAATTAGCCTAGCTGCGGGTGGGATTCAAACTCCCAGCACAGCAGCTGTGAGGCCACAGGGCTGCCACACTGCCCGCTCGACAGACACGGCTGGAGGCATTCTTTAAAAGCTACTGTTGCAACACTGTAGGCCTAATGGGCCTGGTGGGAGGGGTTGGTACCTGTCAGATGAGGTGCCGTCGGTGCCAAGTTGTTATTGACAACAGCAGACTGTCTGCAAACGGTGTTCTAGTGAGTTTCAGATATATCTGTGTCTGCCAGACACCCAGAGTTATATAATACGCTGGTACACGGTGGACAGATCTGATGGCAAGGCAGTTACAACGTGAGCACAGTCAAATATTATTAGATTATTCTAGCAGAACTCATTTGCAGATACATTTACTGTAATAGGATTTATTGATCCGGTACCAAATTTAATCAGTTCTGTACAAGTTAAATGATTTCAGGCAAGATGCAACAAGCAATACTATGTATTGTGCAAATAAGGTAAATAAAGCTGGATTGGCTATCTTCAGCATGTATTCCTCCTCATTCAGGGGCTTTGCGAAATACACGTGAAGGCCTGTGTTTGAAAGCCATGTACATCACAGCTCTGCGCTTTGGCTAAGAGGGCCAGTCATTCACTGAAACCCGTGGGCGCACAGAATCCAAGGCTGTTTTCAGGATATATTACCTGATCACCACTGGCGTGAAAATGTCACTTGGCAGGACCTTAAATGGCTCAGAATGGGTCCTCTGTTTTAGTTGAATCAGATGCTATGGGTAACAAAGGTAGTGGGAAATATTACACTAGCAAGGAGTTCAGTGTCTTTGTATTACAGTTTGCTCATAATCTCTGGGTTCGGTTCCTCAAATAAAAAGCACAGACCTGTCCAATGAAGTGTCGTTTACTCTCTCCTTGGCCAGCCCAGGATCAGCAGGACAGTCAGAGTGCTGTTGTGACCTGCGTTACCTCAGAGTTCATGTCCATGTTCGGTTGGCCACGAGAGTCTAGTGATGACAGCTCCATGGCTAGTCATACCTGCTGGTTGGTCCGTTCCTGGGTGTGCCCGCTGGAGTTATGCTCACGGTGCGCATGTCGGACACGGGAGGAGTTCTGCAGGTCCAGACCGGCTGGCGAGGGGACGCAGAACTCCCGGAAGCAGCGCTTGAAGTTCTCATCCAGGAAGGCGTAGAGCACGGGGTTGAGGCAGCTGTTGGTGTAGCCCAGGGTGATGCAGAAGTGCCAGGTGACGGACTGCAGCAGCGAGTTGGGGATGTTCACCAGGGCCTTGATGATGACAAAGATGTGGATGGGCGTCCAGCACACGATGAAGACGGCCACCACCACCAGCACCATGCGGGTGATGCGCCGAAGGTTGCGGTCCTTCTCCTTGGAGCCGGAGAGCAGGCGGACGCTCTTCAGCCGCAGGATCATCAGCCCGTAGCACACCGTGATGATGAGCACCGGCATGATGAAGGCGAAGATGAACACGCAGATCTTCAGCAAGTTGTCCCAGTACCAGTAAGGGTGGGGGAACTTCAAGGTGCAGTCGATGATTTTTGGAGCTGCAGAAGGCCATGAAACGAACCGCAAAGGAAAAGGAGACATGGAGGTAGAGCAGAACGAAACGTCACTCAATCGATACGAACCCTTCACTACAGTTTCTAATGAGTAAACATGATACGACTCTGTGAATAAATCATGGCCTGGAGGTTTCAGCCTCAGTGAGAAAGTCATTTAGGGTTGTGTTCATGCGCATTGACTATCTCCACTTCAATACTCAGCGCTCAGAAATGAAAGCATCTAACGTGTTGCCCAAAGGCAAACAGGACACGGCAGAATAAATCAAACCGCCTACTGGGTGATTTTCTTTATACAAGCACTGATATGTGGCTGGAAATTCATTTATTTTTGACAAATGACGCTGTTAACTACTGCTCTTCCAGCCTGTTAGGGGAGTTCAATTGCGGCCATCTATTGTGAAGGGGAAAAGGCCAAACTAGTGTGAAGAAAACAGTGCTGTGTTGTGGTCACACCTGTGCTTTCAGCAATTCACAGCGAATGCTAAGATGTAATAAACAGCATCACCCCAGGCGTTGTCACCAATACGGGAACAAAATGAACATGGGAAAATTGGCCATTGGCACTAAACTACCAGATTTAATCATAGCTGGATAACTGGTTCGGTCCAGCTGACAGAACTCTGGATGGGCAAGCCGGCGGTATGCTGCACTTGCCATTTCTGTGAGCCACGGTCGACGCCATGATCATGACGGGGAGGCCGATGGCAGAGGACAGGATCCAGTTGCAGACGTTGACGATCTTGGCATTTCGTGGCGTGCGGAAGTCAAGCGCCTTGATGGGATGGCAGACGGCAATGTAGCGGTCTACGCTCATGGTGGTCAGCGTGAAGATGCTGGTGAACATGTTGTAGTAGTCGATGGAGAGCACCACCTTGCATAGCTCCTCCCCAAAGGGCCAGGTCCCCATCAGGAAGTTGACGCCCTGGAAGGGCAGTGTGCTGGTGGCCAGGGCGTCGGCCAGTGCCAGGTTGAAGATGTAGATGTTGGTGGCCGTCTTCATTTTCGTGTATCTGGAAAGGAAATGTCTGTAAGACCTTGAGGGAGATGCTCAGACACATGGTGAGCACTGACTAAGGACTGGCGGGCTGGCAGCCACAAGCTGTGAGCGAGGATTATATGGCAGAGGCGGAACATTAAGGAGACCGTATGCTTGGATGATGACTTCCACTCTCGTCTTAAATGAATGTTACGTAACAAGTCCGCAGATTACCGTGTGGAGCCACAAACCCTCGCTGTAGGCTAGAGGAACCAAAATGCTTCATTTGCATGACTGTCCACATGTTGGGGTGATGTGCGTCCATGTCAGCCTGAAGCGGGGGTGGGTGGGGGGCGACCAGAGATTTCAAAGGGTATGTAGGAGCACTAATGAAGCTGCTTCCTCTGTGGCAGTGTTGAGCACAGGTCAGCTATCTTGGCACATGTGGGACACACTGGGATCCCAGTGAATTTACTCCATGGATCCATGGATTTATAGATTACTGCCTCTCTCTGCATATAGAATCCTTACTGAAAACGGCTTAATTCTCTGCACTTTCACATAACTGCTGTGACTGGCACCATATCACTTTTAATATCTGATCTTAAATGTTATATGTTTTTTAATTCTAAATTTTCATATTTATTCCTGTGCTTTTACTCATGTCCATTTTACTTTATTTATTATGCCCTTTTCTGTATGAATGACCATCATGTATAAAAATGTTCTATACAGATAAACTTAACTTGACTTATCAGGACATCTGTATTTCGGAGAAGGTTCCCATACAATGCTTGGTCATAGTTGGCAGAAGGTGCTTTGTCAGGTAAGACTGTGTTGAATGCATAGCCGTAAGCACAGCCATGGTGGATTTCTCTGCTTTATGGTTATGAGGTGTTTAGCAAGGTCTCAAAGGAAAGCGCGACCGTAGGCCATCGGCCGTGAGATTGAAATAAAGCGGTAATCACAGGGTGTCTCGCGGGAGCCGCAGAAAACCTGTTAAAGTGCGTCTCTGTGTTTACCAGGCGTGGTGCTTTCAAGATTCAATTTCACAGCGTGATTGTGATGAGGGCATGAATTACCCCCGAAGCCGCGACACGGCCAGGGCGGGCAGCAAAGAGAATGCCGTGCGGGGGGTTATGCACTCCTCCCTCATTCACCAGTGGTGTGAGAGTGCTTAATTCACCATAAGACTCATCCGCATCCTCCATTTTTCATTTCCTGAGCCTTCCGCTAGTTCGCAATTAGGAATTCTGAGGGAATGTCATCAATAGAAATCAGTCTTAGACTTAGCCAAAGCAATTAAAATCTGAAGGAGAAGCGCAGTCGTTTATCTCTGAGGTTTCTGTTCCCCTGGCTTTTTCCAATTTTTATTCCTCACGTTTAAGAAGCAGTGTCCTTGTTGGTATTTCGGATCGATTTAAAAAAAATGCAGGCAGAAGTAGATGAGGATGATTAAAACATTTTCTGAGGAGCTCAGAGCAGAAATTATTGTATTCCTGCCAATGGCTCATGTTTCTCGTGTCCTGGGCCTATTTTTTCAAGAATTAATCTCATTGACACTGTGTAGGACCAGGTAGTGCAAAGCAAAAATTGCTGCCTGTCGGAGACAAATCTGTGGCTCGGTCTTGGGCTCTAAGTGGTTTTTTTTTTTAGGAATCCTGAAGAATTGGACCAGAATGTTGCAGGTACACCAGCTTTTAACGGCCGCCTAAGAACAAGACTGAGCTGTCAGCGTAAACTGAGCTGTGACTCGTAAGACGACTCACAGATGTTCTTGGTGAATAAACACATTCCACGGGAGTCCGGCTGGATGCACCGCTTGGAGTGCGATCGTTGCACGGGGCGTGGTGATGGGAAGACGTGCGTTTCATCACTGTCAGTCACAGTGCCGGAGAAACCCCAGCAGACTGTTCCTTTCTGGACTCTAATGCACTCCTGATGGGAGATCAGTGTACACAGGTGCTGGGAGGGCTTTATAGGAAATGGAGAGCTGGGGGATGGCAGGCTGCTGGACCCAAAGGCACCAGGCCTGGGGGGGTGTACTGGGGGGGCACGGCTTGAAGGAAGAGTATGATGTAGGACTCACTTACAGGCCCCCTAAGGTCTGCAACCAGCAGATACCATCCATCCATTTTCCAACCCGCTTGTCCTATCAGGGTCGCGGGGGGTCCAGAGCCTATCCTGGAAGCAACAGGCACAAGGCAGGGAACAACCCAGGATGGGGGGCATGGGCAATTTAGGAACTCCAATTAACCTCAGCATGTTTTTGGACTGTGGGGGGAGACCGGAGTACCCAGAGGAAACCCCACAATGGCACGGGGAGAACATGCAAACTCCACACACATGGAACTGGGCTGGATTCGAACCCTGGTCCCAGAGGTGTGAGGCGACAGTGCTAACCACTGCACCACCATGCCGACCAGCAGATACCACTTAATAATTATTAAAAAAAAAAAAGTCACTCACCGAGACCTTGTGGACAGCTGTTAAAATAGAAATAAAATAATGCTCTTAGGAACCCTGTAGGTTTTTTTTTTTTTTAATCACAGAGGACAGGCTTTCTGTGTGACGTGGATGGCGAATGTAATTCTGCCTGATGAGGGGTGGTGGCTTGCCATGACAGGGAGCACCAGAGAGCCACGCTGAAGGTGGCTGTGAACTGCAGACAAAATCAACAGAATCAGCCTTGTCTTGCCAATAAAACCTCGTATGATGCGTAATCACCGCGGTGCTTCAGCGCACTGCCTGGACAGGGTGTCCAAGAAACTTTTTTTGTCTGTTCTGATCCCACCCACTGTGCACAATTGGCTGAGGACTAATTATGCAGCTACCAGCATGCTTTGCAGTGCATTTTAAATGGTGGAAATTAATACGTATAACTCTATTAATAGTTAATGTTGTGGGGAGTACAGTAGTTATCACTGTTGCCTCACACCTCCACAGTGGCTCCATGTGTGTGGAGTTTGCATGTTCTCCCCATGTTGTCATGGGGGTTTCCTCTAGGAGATCCGGTTTCCAAAAACATGCTGATTTTAATTAGTTTCCAAATTGCCCGTAGGTATGCATGCGTGCGTCTGAGCTAAGGGCAGCAATGCAGCCCGTGAGATAAAAGGGCTGGTCATGGGAGACACTGGGATGGAGTGGCCTAGATCCAGTGGCCAGGGGCTTTGTTAGCCAGGACAGACCCAGCCACATACAGAGTTATCATTAAATATCAATATTCTAGATTCTTGACCTTAATGACTAAATACAGTGCTAAGTCCTAGATTCCGGACTCCCATATTTGGCTCCCATATGGTTCTGATCCGTCATATTGGTGGCCATGTAGCGGTGGGTGGGTGGGGGGGGGGGGGTTAATATTTCTGGAGACTTTCAGTAAGCATTATGGCCCCATTCAAACAGATCAACAGGCTAGGTCAATAAAAAAGAAGATAATGGTTTGTTGAGACTCCAGTTCTAATGAGCCAATTACAGCAGAGTCCTTTTTATGGGACGGGTATTCTGCAAGGTGCATCACTTTATGGCTCTGAAATGTCAGAAATCGAACAGAAGATGAGCAAGCAAAAGGCAAATATTTGGTGGCGCTTGGCGAGGAAGACGAGAAAGGGTACCGATTAACCAGGAGAGCGGATCTGGGGGGAGGCAGCAAAACGCTGCCTTCGCTGAATCTGCCGCCTTTGTTTACCGCAGGGTTCCTGGAGGGTCTTGGTGACGGCTTGTTGCTGGGGACCTGAGAGGCGAGACTCAATTTGTTGAATTAGTGTGTGGAAAAAATGAGTCCGGTCACATTTCACTGGCGCCCACAGGACCGAGACCTGCCAAAGAGTCAACAGGAGGAAATGGATGGAGTGCTCCAGAATTAGCGAGTTTTATCCCTGTTCTCACTGGTAGAGGATTCGCTCAGTTGTCTCTATGGCAACAGAAAGCACTGGTTTCTGCCTGAATGTCTCTCATTTCCTGCAAGGGTGACTGAAATTACTATTGTTGTTTTTCTCTCCCACGTAAACATGTGGTTATCAAACTGGAGGCAGCCCAGCTTGCCATTCCGTTTGACGCGGGCGCAGCATTCAGCATGCTAACAGAAGGAGCAGCCACACGAGTCACGTGCTTCCAAGTTGACCCTTATGCCACCTTTCATTGACCATGGAGACAAACGGTGTTGCATTGCTTGTTTTGTGTGCCGGTTTTTAAAAAGGGGATCTGTGGTGCCTGTGAGAACACCAGGCCATCCTAAAATTAGGGATCGTGCTAGATGACCTTGAAACCCGGACCCGGGGTTCCGTGTCTGAAGATGCGATGTTCTCTGAGGGTTCATGGTTAGTTTCTCTTCATGATTCTCCATCTTCCTCCATGAACTTCCAGGATTTTCACTTAGGTGACTTGCTTTTGTGACCTTAATATTAGTTCATTAGGTTAAAAGATTAATGGTAAATACCAAACTGGATCAATTATCTCATTTTAGGAAATTATTTTGTAATTCCAAAATGATAATCTCGGGTGTATGTAGGATGTATAACATTCAGTGGCATATTACTACAGAATATATTCTGGTGGGGGTTTCCTCTGGTGCTCTATGGGAATGTCTCATTAATTCTACGTTCACGTAAATCATATTCATCATCAACCTTCTGTATATTTCCACGGCGGGCATCAGCGCAGAAGCGCCAGCGAGGTGTCGAGGGGGTGCCTCCTCATCCAGAAAGCGGGAAGAAACACCAAGCAATGGCACCTAATGCCAGATGTCGAGTTCAAGGACTGAGCTCTGCAGCAGATAGGGAGCATCAATATCTGAGAGGACGGCAGGACATTTAGAATTAAAGAAAAACATTTTTCTGCGACTGTAGAAAGTATATGCCTTATCTTTTTAGCACTACGTATTTGTAACACACCAGGGGCCCCTTTTTAATTGTGCAGAGAAAAAGTCTAAGCTGTCGAGCAACACGTGATTGTGTGGCAAGATGACTGAGCCACAGAGACGAGCAAACAAAGCCCGGCTGTCGTGCCGATGACTGATGGCAGTTTACTAATGCCACCCGTTATCTGCACACAGAAGACTCCAAGTGGCGTTACTCAGCTGCGCTTTGCACGGTTTCCGTCAAACGCCAAGACGAGCCTTCCTGCTACTCTGAGGCCAGCCTGATGAGCCTCTCCTTGAAATAAACACTGCAGAACGTGACATTTGCATGCATTCAGGCCAATAAGAGCAGCCAGGACGTGATTCATGTGCTGACCGCCATCTACAATGGTTACACCTATCAGAAATGCTGGCTAGACGCCGGAACCGCTCGGCACGAATGCCACGCTGAGGGGCTCTCTCACAAGCCATAGCTCCGCGCATTCTGCCCTGTGCATCTGCAGCTACGACCGGCATATGGACGTCTTCCTGGCCACACAGAGGCAAGGCCAGCAATTTTCCTGGCCCAGTCGATGTCATGACCTCCCTGGGTAACTGGCAATGAGACCTGTGTGGGCGTGAAAGGTCAGCGCACCATGTTCTTTAATAACAGCCCTGAGTTTCTTCAGTCGCCCACAAAATGTTCCCACAAATGAACCAGTGTCTGTCAGTCCTGCTTCTTTCATCCAACACGGAGCTCCCAAACTAGTTAGCGTCTCTCTGGGTGGTAAAGACCTTATCTGATTTTAGTTCTGTTGTTATGGGCTGTAATATTCTTAAAATACCTGTGTTTATTTTGAACCGAAGGGTAAATGTCCCGTCCTCTCCCGCCCTGCCGCTCAGACTGGGTTATGTAATATTATTAAATCCATCCGTTGTGTGACTATACGTGTACGATGCTTAATCACAAAAAGGAATCGTAATAGCGTCACAGGCCGTAATACCCATTTAACTGGTCCCTCTTCTGCATATTTTTAGTGTTTGCACAGCGTTTTAACTAGAGACAGCGTTAAGCACCCAGCGGGGAATCGTTACCTTCCACACGAACGCGCTGGAGATGTTCCCATTACGCATTTGCATATGGCATGTCGCTCAACCGTGCATTTCTCGGCAGGAGTATTTAAGCTCAAATTTTCCTAAGGTGACGCATTTCAGATATATCCAATTTGATAACATTAAAAAATCGCCACGGTAACGACGTTTTCGCTCAGTGGAAATTCATCCAAACACAAATGGATTTGCATTAGGGATGACAACTTTTATTGCACATAAATCAACTAAATCCTTTTCATCTGCGCTATAATGCTTCAAGGTGTGTAAGGTTTTAATGTATATTTAGATAATCTCCATCTTAATAGTCCAACGCAACCTATAATAAACATACCTGTAGTGGATCACCTAACCAAGGTAACTAAGAGCAAAGATCGAGTCAGGCTGGAGTCTCAGTTACACGTGCATATTCAAGTTAATGTCCGACGCTTTGCGCTTCGCTGCGCCCCGCGTCTCCGCGTCCACGCATGCTGCATTGCTCCTGATCCGCAGGGCAACGTAACTGGACGCGTTTCTCAATTTTCCTGCAAAATGTTAATGAAGGATGCGCTTCTTCGGTGCGTTATGCACGGCACAAGCTGGGAATAAGGTATGTGCGGGACGGCGGTGCCGAATCCCCCCGGACGGCGTTACACACTTCCCGCAACAGGTGAAACTTGCGCCACCGCTTAAGTAATATTTCGTTTTCAAGTTAATGCCAGCGTTATTTTTCGGCTGATAAGTGGAAGGGGGCATCGGTGTAGGGTGGGCGGGGGGGGGGGGGGGGGAATG
>JAODKL010000062.1:2389145-2399828 GCA_026780765.1 Petrocephalus schoutedeni
GGGGGGGGGGGGGGGGGGGGGGGGGGGGGGTGCGAATGCACGCTGTTTCAATGTGCGACAAGTTGGGAACAGCTTACCTGATAATGACATACATGACAAGCACGTTCCCCACCAGTCCAACGACACAGACGATGGAGTAAAAGGCGGTGATGACGATGGCGATGACCACCGGGATGGAGCCTTGGTTAGAGCCCTCCGCGTCCGCCACGGTGCCGTTGCGGCAGAAGGCGCTGCCGTTGCTGATCGCCGCGCCCGCGGACTGGCACAGCGGCTCAGACGCGTTGCCCACGTTGTCCATGCTGCACCGAGCGGTTCCGACGAGCGCTCCGATCTGACTGCGAGCGGAGCAGTTTCGGACCTCTTGCAGGGACCCCAGGACACAGACAGTCCCCCTGTCGGTACTGTAAGGCGGCGCTGGCACAGCGCGCAGTCGTGATCCTGAACCGGACTGTGAGCGCACGTCCTCACCGGCACAGCTCTGCGGACCTGAGGCGACACGGGCGCTGGAAGCCGATCACTTTTCGCATCGCGTTTCGCGTTTTATCCGCCGAAATGACGTCATTTTACACGCCACATGACCGACGTTCTGGTACCGGGGAGAAGTGCGATGGAAAGCGCGCAGTTCGGGATACTAGCATACGGGGCTGTTTGCTGCTAGTATTGTTGTTTGTTGTAACTATTTATATTACTCGCGATACGGTCACCTCTAAGTTCGCCCGGCTGATCTCTCATGGAGCGCAATGCTTGTGGACATTGATGATGAAAAAGTTTAATGAAGCTTTGCTTCTGTCTGGCGAAGTAGATTAGAAATTCACTAACAAGCAGCCCTACAGGTATATAGATTCTTTTCGGTGTTATTTGTTTTAAAAATATATGACATAAATCCATCTGACCAGCCGTATTGTCCTATTCAGGGTCGCGGGGGATCCGGAGCATATATAAATGGCATAAATGTACATCATTATTTTATGTATAATAATCTCACTTTATTGGGACCACAGTGATTCACTCACACTAAACGACAAGAGCATATAATTAAATTGACAAAATCATAATGGAAAGTTGTGAATTTATCCAGCCAGTGTGTCTGTGTCCGCCTTTACATGTTGATAACCAGTTTTACTGCTGAAACGTTTCGCGACTAGCCCTGTCAGTTGAAATAAGATGCATGTCACTCGGTCCAGATAGCTAGCGCCCCCTTTTGGCCCAACAGCGGCATCTCTCGGTGGTGAAAAGAAATTGTCACGTGATGCAAAAGTACAGCCATAACACTGTTTGCAAAAACAACAGACTATTTGCAAGGCAATAAAACTCCGACATACATGTAAATGCGTGTGCAGACGTGTCTCGAAATGAAAATCTCACGCCAGCCACCTGTCCAAAGTTAGCAACCCCGCTCATGTTCCTAAAGTTATCTGAAAGGACAATTTTACTACTGATTTGTGTAAATAGAAGCTTCTAAAACATTCGGAGGTAGCTATTTTGGGGATATATCTGTCGTGTACAATTGATTTGCAGATGATTGATTATTCTGGTAAATGATATGGGTATCATATTCATTTACTGAAGCTGTTAAATTTTATTTTTTAATAGCATTAGCCTAATCGTCTTCAATTATCCTGTCAATTAAACACACAGTTGCATGGATGTTACAGCAGATACCAATAGTTTAGTTGCGCAGCAGCAAGAATGACTGGTTATAGAATAGTGAGGAACCTGGGTATTTCTCCCGCATACGTCGCAGTATTCAAGGTCAGCCAGCGTCCGGCGCTCTTGGAGCAATGGGCTTTTAGGTTCTCAGTAATAAGTACCGCAGTGATATGATCACCAGCCCCGGCGACATTCCTGCCTGGCGTGAATGCAGATTCGCCCACCGCAGAGCCACACACCGCCCGATTTCTGCCTTATACTGCCGTATCAGCAAGGGTGCCGCCAATGATTTCGGCTCCCCAACCGAGATCAATCCGATTATGTTGCAATATTTTAGGGCCGCAGTCGCTCAGGGCCCTTTACGGCGCCACTGCGTATTAGTACGGCTCGGTAATCGATCTTGCCTCTGTAAATCTAAGCACAATAATATATACATGATGTACTTTGTATAGCTGTCTTTATGCCACGACACGATGGAATTCTGCAATCTGAAGGGTGTTGATTCATTTTGTCTTTATTTCTGGAAAGATTTACTTAACAGAAACTATAAAAGCAAAGAAAAGACAACAACAGCGATTCAGGGTGGGGGCCAGGACCCGTGGTCAGTGATTAAATAGCAGAATAATTTACTGTAGACTTTACAGTCCTACTTAGCCTGCCTAAACGACATTTAACTTCGGGTCGCTGTTAATAATCGGTAAATGGTAACAATGTCGGGTTTTACCCATAACGCAGCTGAATACGAGGAGGTACGTCACGCTATATGAACTAACAATGGCTGGGTGTATTAAAACGGAAATTTCACTGACCGGGGGGCCTTCCTCGGTAAATTTTGCTGGAATTTTGCTGAATCGTCGGTAATCGAAAAGCGGCATTTGGAGCCTCAAAAGCCTAAATTTTCCGACAAAAGTGACAGATGCTCAGGCACCCCCTGAGGTATCTGCTTTAGAATTTGACAGGAGTTGTGATGAGTAAACTGTAATTTCATATCCTAGATTAACACGCTTACTTTTAGGTCAGACATTGTTAAGGCGGCGGTATGAGTCAGTATCAAGTAAATGAGCAGCCGGTAATTGGCACAGGCGGTAACTCCCCAGTGGGTACTCTCTGGTCCCAAGCGTCCCTCACGCGTACGTTACTTTGGACAAAAACGTCTGCTAGATAAAATATTGTAAGTGTAACTAAATGTGAGGATAATGAGCGAGCGTTCTCCGTACGGTGGGGCTCATCCTCGGGTTTCCTGCTTACTGTCCTCCGTTCATTTCTTTTAATGAAGTTTTCTGTACTATGTGCACGCTACAGTACAGCTGCGGCTCATCTCAGAGCCTGCCGCCTTAGGCTCTGCTGGCTTCGCCGCCTCAGTCCAGCCACTCTTACAGAAGCTGAGAAATCCAAATTGGGTCCATGTCTGTGTCATTTTGCCTCCAGTCTGTTAATACTTTCGGGGTACTAACAGTCAAAGTGTTCAGAAAAACATTCTCAAGTAGCCCGTTAATAAATCAACAGCTTTTTGAAGTGTTTATTAAACTAATAAAGGGAGATAAAAATTCTGCAATTTAACAGTTCCAGTAGGACAGCTAAATCGTTTAACTATAAATAATTTTTACCGTGAATGTGCTCCGTTTATGATTAGACAGCGTACAACCTGATATTTATGACTAATAATGAGACAGATCATTTTTAGTGGTGTTATGATTATATGATAAAATAATGGTTACTAAACGCCGCAGTCCAAAGTGCCCATACTGACTGTTGCCAAAGTGTGTAAAAGGTGATGTTGTTTCTATGGTTACCTGGGTAACGCACCTTGGTTTCCATTAGGGTGCAGAATGGAGGTTATATAAGCCTTCAGTAAGACTAGACTGGTCAGGGACCAACGTGTGATGGGTACCATCCCAATATGCCTCTCAGTCAGCCAGTGAGACCAACCAGACTCTCAATGGCCAGCTAGCTGGTAATTCGCTCTGCTGATAGGGACCTTCTGCAGACATCAAAGTAAAGGAATTAGCCTAGTTAGGCCTGGCCCTGGGCTAAATGGCCGATGATGGATTGGTAGTATACTGGGTTTGGTTTTTCTAGCCTCCCGCCCCCGCCCCCCCCCCCCCATCTGTTCCTGCAGCAGTAATGAGACGGATAAAAAGAGCACAGTTTTAATTATTATTGGCCATATCGTTGTGATTCTGGCCCAAGGCGTCTCTATCTAGTTTCGCCTTGAACATTCTCGGTGAATCATTTATGCTTAAGTATTAAGTTAAGTATTAACAAAGGTGTCACGATGAACCAGCAAGAGAGCAACTTTATTCTGTTATTCACTTTCATTTGGGTTATCATATCTGGGTGATGCTGTATAAAATCCGGATAAAATAATAAGAATAAATCGTTTGATTGTTTTTTTCTTTTTTTTTTGTCCTTTTGCTAATTTAATCGTCCCGAGGTTAAAGCAGTGAAAATGTGCGAGCTATTCCCATTTCCATCGCAAATTAAACTGAATTACTGCTTTGCTCTTCCAATGTTCCACTTCACCACACTCTTTCGGTTATATAATGATTAATAATAATAATAACTCTTCGATTATAATATTCCATAACTCACATTTAGTGAGTGCAGTTTGTTTAATAGACTCTGATAATGTATGTACATGTGCTAGCTGCTGTATGTAAGCCCAAATAAGGAATTAGTATTTCACGTCGTAAAACTCATTTGAGAACTGACTTGAGAAACAGCAGGAAAGCTTGGAGGTGGTGATTGATGCTTACTTTGGAAATGTCTGCAGCGGATGCCAGCCAATCAGATAGCGGCAGTCGGCTGCGCGCATAAGCGCTGATTGCCGTGTTATAAACAACGGACAGCGCCAGTTTGCGCAAATGGAAAAACAAAATGAAATTATTTATCCCTTTATGCTGATTTAAAAAAACTGCATTCAGGACCACGAGTTGTACCCCTTAGAAACATAGCAAAATAACGATTTTTGGCCAGAATTTGACCTGATAAAGGTATAAAATGTATACAAAATATTTAGCCTTAATACTGCTGATGAAGAGAAAATACACACATTGACAGAAACATTTTTAAATTATTGAATTCAGAGGTATTTAAATTACCATTTAACAACTTGTGTGTGTGTGTGTGTGTGTGTGTGTGTGTGTGTGTATATATATATATATATATATATATATATAGAAAGAGAGAGAGATTGATACATGCGTGTGTGTGTGTGTGTGTATATATATATATATATATATATATATATAGAGAGAGAGAGAGAGACTGATACATGCCTATTTTGTATTCGTATTTCGCGCTTTTCTAGCGCTTAAAAACACAAATAACATTAGACGATCATATGATTAAGACTATTTCAGTTCTCAGCATGGACTGAAATTTGCATCAGTTATTATATGCCGCTGGGATTTGACTGTTGCTATGGTGATCTGCACATCCTAGCAACGGCTACAAGGTCTGAAAAATGTTCTGAAACATCTATAATATAACGTTTGTATTGCCGGTTCCCTTTAAAAGTAAGTATATCACATCATTTGGAAACAAAAGCTGGGAAACATGTACCGCTCAAATAGGTAAAGAATCTAAGCTTAAATGAAAAGTTTAAATGCTAACTGGATACGTGATCACGCACCAAGCACACACTGAACACAGCGGCAGTAATAATTTACAAAGGATTGTTTATTAAGCAAGTTGTACGTTGCAAAAGTCGTAAAACAGGAATGCATTTGTGCCGTTTAGATGACGTTAAGTATACGATGAGGCAAAGGAGCGCGCACGGTAAATGACGCACGGTAATTAAAGCGAGGAGCGAAGCGCCGGGCGCCCCGCTTGCTGATGCCGAGTCGCCGCGGCTCCCCGCAGCACCCCGTGTTTCCATGGCAGGGTCATTTATGAGCCGCTGCTGAGCCCCGCGCTGCGTCTTTCGAGGGCTCTCCAGCAAACGGAGCTGTCCAGCCGCTCCAATCCATCTAGGCTCTTAGTCCTTCAGGAAGCTGGAAATGATCCGATGTACTTATTGGGTAGTCACCTTGGTAGGATTTAAGATAATAGATTTGGTACTGCCGTATAGGGGCACTCGGTATTTGTGAAGGGAGGCACATTTAATAGTTCCCACAGTGCATGCCTGCCATTGTCCCTTAAGAGGAAGTGGATTTGTAGGGTCCAGTTTGTGTCCTGGTGTTAGAATGGTACTTAAATTCCACAACAAATGCCTCAATTTGCACTCAATCAGCGAAACTGTTGACGTGACGTGTCATTGTTTTATACCTGAAATCACTACTAACAGTGACACCCTCCTCGCATAAACACCCGCCCAGCCACCCTCTATCAGAGCCTGGGCCTGTGCTCAGTCGGCTGAATACACTCATCACACTAAGCAACACCTGCCAGTGTTAATCACACCCTCACTGACCCGCTGGTCCCAGGATTTGGGTAAATGCTGATTGGTCCGATCATCGCCCGGGTTCTGGAACGTGAGCTGCTTTATCCAGTGAAATGTCCCAATGGGGTCATTCTTCTGCCTGAATCGTTTATGTAATAATAATATTTTCTGGGAGATCTCCCAGTTCCACATTAAGCAAAAGAAACCTTGGCTTCTTTAATTAATAGGTGCAGCATCTCACAGATGAGAAGATGACTGAAGACCTTTTTTCCTTCTGTGATGGAGAGGAGGCTGTTATGATCTCATGCGACAGACTGTGAATGCTTTCTGAGCCGGTTTTGCCCTTCAATGTCGTTTTTAGCTTTTATGCCGACCGTTAGCCTTACAACGTCCATTCTTTATCCATAGAAAAGAAAATTAAACATGCTATTAATATCTAAAGACCTGGACGGTCCCAGAAATTCCAGGTAAAAACATTGGGACGTTGGCTGAATTTGTCCTGTAGCTCGTCAAGTAGAACATTGTGGAAGAATGCCAGGGTCTGAAAGTGTACATAAATTGCAGCTTTTCCTTTAGCTGAAAGGCTCTTTGATAAGAGCATCTGGTAAATCACTACTTTTTCAAGGGACAGGTGCTGGAACAGGTTGGTGTGGCTGACCGGTAATTTTGGCCAGCGGGGGGTGGGGGGAGGGCAGTACATTACTGGGGGGGGGAACACTTTCATTTGTACAGGTGAAAGGGAGCAGTGCTTAACCTATCCTGATCTATGGGTAGTGGCTGGGTAGTTAATGGTAAGCCACCCACAGGTGCCCTCCCGGTGGGATAGTAGGTTTCACTATTTACTTGATTCAGCTAAAATGACCCCCTTCCCACCTCCTAATGCCGCTTAAGCGCTCAATTTGTTTTTCTGTCCCTCTGGGTTGCCTGTGTCCCCTCCATAGGCATCACGTCGGGCTTTACAAATGGCCAGACCAAACCAAATACAGCAGGCAAACTGCAGGCAGACTGGCAACACCCTTTAAACAGGCAGAGAGAGAGAGAGAGAGAGGGCTCCCTGGGTCCACTCAGCTGTGAATAATTTAATGGCTGGTGTGGGACGGGGCAGTGTCTGTCCCTGATCCCGCGCTCCGGCACGGCAGTGCGGCACTCCCCTCTGGCCCTGGACACGAGCCTCCTCTGTGAGAGAAAACAGAAGCATTCTTTCCGCACGGTGGGATCCGTAACAGACCATCACTCTTAATCCGCGTCCTGATTGCTCAGAGCTACTGCGTTGTCCGCTGAATTCTTTATAGGCTATTCTTTGATTCCTGGAGTAAATATTTACCTGACTATTGAAATGTGTGATTCCCCCCCCTTCCCCCACTGAAAGCCTCCACTTGTTTTCTTTGCTGGGGCTTCTCTGCCTGCGCTAGCTTTGAGATTCTTTGGCTGCAAGGTGTCATGATTGTGTCTGGATGATCACACGTGTGTTGATTCTTTATCGTTTAGAGTGATTTTGTTTATAAAGTCGGCCGGATAAGCATCCAGAGATTCTACATTTCAAAATGGCTGTAGAACAAACACAGGCCCTGCGCAGTCATTAATATTCAGGTCTCCATTTATTTGATGGTTTAAGGTCAAGAAAAGCTTTTGTGAAACGTATAAATTGTTTATTCAGATTCTAATGCCTGTGGTTGAGTTGTACGATGATGGTTTCGGTCCCTCCAGAACATTCCAGATATAGCTGCTCGGCCCGCCTCTAGTCACTTGCCTGCTAATGTTTTCTTCCATAATTACAAGTGGTCACATTACGAAAAGGTTTTTTTTGTCTTCCATAGAGAAACACTGATGTGGGAGAAAATTTGAGTACACTGCTGTAGCTGCACCACTTTGGTCTTTGAAATTAAACTGAGAGATAATGTGTTTTCCATGTTTTTATTTCTTTTAATATGAGATGCATTTGAACACTAGAAATATTCCCGATGTAAATGAGATGCTGGTGATTAAATGTATTAGGGTACCAGAGCACTAGAAATGGCTTTATTGAAGTGAGAAAACATGAGTGACTATCAAGTCCAAACTGCATTAAGATTGCATTTAGACAGAAACACTGTTCCATTTAGGGAGACCCGTGTGATCACTTTACGTCTCAATGCCTCCTTCTGCTTTGTAAGCGATTGTTTTTGAATATACAGCTCTGGGAAAAATTAAGAGATTCCAGCAACAATTTCAGTTTCAGTTATTTCTCAGTTTGCAGGAATGTGTCTATGAATAATACCCTGCTTCTGATTAATGGAGGGCTTCTTCCTTGCTTTTTGGGACTTGCTTCAAAGAGGCTGTTATGAACCGTCCTAGCTTGCACTTCACACCATTTAATGTTTCCCATTCCCTTTGAAGGTTAGTTGATTTCACCCACCAATTTATGAGAAACTGTCAGATAAGTTAATGGTAATCTCTGGCATTAGAAAGTCGCTTCCCCCCTCTACCTGGCTGGTTCATGGTTATTGCCAATGTCTACTGCTTCACCTTGTTCTTGTGACCTGCCGTCTTGGAAACCTTGAACCTGGAAGCAGCCTGCTGCTCAGTGTAGCCATTTGCCAGCAGAACCATGGTCTCCTATTTTTTCCAGAGCTGTATATCAGTGTCTGTGAGTCTTTGGGAGATACCTGTCAAAACACTGTGTATGTGGTTCCACAGTGGTGAATGGCCTCCCCAGTCACCCTGCTGTGGTGTTTATACTTACAGGAATAAAACCCACTTTTAGGAAGGTCTTGTCTTGGTAGGCCGCATTTCCCTGGCTGCAGTGGTGGATGGGGTGTTGGTTCCTCCCCAGCCGTGGAAAGCGACAGATTCTCTGTGTATCCTGGGAATCTGGCTGCTGACAGTGGGCTGAGGACAGTGGGTATCTCCCCGTCAGGGCCGGGCTCCTGTTCCTTTTACGGCCGCCTCGTCCCCTTCTGACAGCCAAGGTTCCCATGATGCTCTGGGCTCGACAGGGCGCTGGCAAAATGAGCCAAAGCTCTCCAACATGCTGGAATCCGTGTCAGTGCTAATAAGCTGTCACATCAACTTTGGTATGGCTACGCGGCACTGTCTACGCGTGTATTTTGTCAAGGGGGACTCGTGGGACTCAGCTGCAGGGCTTCTACTGTTTCACAGCTCAGACCCAGCTCGGCCATCTGAGATGATTAAAAGCAAAACGCATCTGACCGCTGCAACGTCCTCTTCTGTCACAGTGACGCTGTGCCTTGTGAGGAAAAAAACGGCAGGCCTGAATCCAGAGTCCGCCTGCCTCAGTCAGCCAGGATGGGCTGCACAGATCTGTACCTGATTGCAGCTGCGCAGACAACCGGGTACAAATGAAAGGGGATCCCTGTCAGATTCCTACCTCCAGGGGGAGGAGTCGCCTTTGTGTGAGCCCCTCCCCCGTTCGCCTCCACCAGAAAGGATGGTTGTGGATCACAGCTCCCCCCAGCTGGCCCAGGGGGCAGGGAACAAAGCGTCCGAAAAATAGATGCAGGGAAACCGTTCCCGCCCCTTAATGGCTGTAGCTCAACAAGAAGCATCCTGTGCTAAAAATGCAAAGGTTGTGGGTTTGAATCCTGCCAAGCTAATGAGAGTTGCTTTGAACAAAAGGTAGATAAATGTATTGGAACATGAACCTGTGGAATACAGCAAACCAACAGCTCACCTGTGTAACCAAAGACTTTCCATTTAAGTGATTTCAAGCTGGGTGGGCAACTATTGATTTATCGTTTTAATTAAATAACTGTATCCTCTTTTACAGGCAACCCGCTGTACATGACAGAAAAACGGGCTGGCTAATCCAGCGAAGGCAGCAGTAGGCTAATAACTCTCCTGAAGTGGGATCACGAGTGACATTTTAAAGGATGTTACCTTCACTGTGAGACAAGTGAACTCCTGGCAGGATTCTGATTTCAGCTCTTCGGGTAATAATCTCATTGACAGGGAGCCGATTTCACAGTTCAGGTGATAGGATGGACCCAAAGTCTCACCTCGAGGCGAGTGAGAGCGACCTTTAAGAAGTTTTAGCTCGTAGCGAAGCATAGCTGATGCATGAAAAGACGACCTCTTTCGTTCTTCCAATATTTTTTCCTAGACCTTGATCCCATTTTGACATTTTGAACATGTTAATTTTATCTTTGCAAATGCGTAGGTTACACTCCAGCAGGGCCTCTCTGCCATTTGCTTTTGAAGTACTTGGAAATGTTAAAGAGAATAATCCTTTAAAAATAGAGAAACCGTATGTTTATTTTCAAACACGACCTTCAGCACAAAGCAGACATATGAGCAGTAACCATGTCTTGTGACTCACTAGTGGCCCTGGATGGACAAACCCGCTCATTTGAGCAATCTGACTGTGTGTTTTGCCATCCTCAGGTTAAATGCTGAGTTTAAATGCTGAATACAGTTGTATCTGGATTCTCTGAACCTTTTAATGATATTATGGCAGTAGATGATGAAATGTCCGAATACCGAAAGCAATATAAGGCTATTAAATGTTGAAATTTCTCAGTTTCAACATTTAATATGTTGTCTTTGTTCTATTTTCAATTCAATATGGGTTTATATTAGGGCGGCACGGTGGCGCAGTGGGTAGCGCTGCCGCCTCACACCTCTGGGACCAGGGTTCGAATCCGGCCCAGTTC
>JAODKL010000062.1:2403775-2427128 GCA_026780765.1 Petrocephalus schoutedeni
TGTAGGTTCCATTATCTCAAACAGATCCCATGTCGGTATGTAGGTTCCATTATCTCAAACAGATCCCATGTCGGTATGTAGGTTCCATTATCTCAAACAGATCCCATGTCGGTATATAGGTTCCATTATCTCAAACAGATCCCATTTCAGTATGTAGGTTCCATTATCTCAAACAGATCCCATGTTGGTATATAGGTTCCATTATCTCAAACAGATCCCATTTCAGTATGTAGGTTCCATTATCTCAAACATATCCCATGTTGGTATGTAGGTTCCATTATCTCAAGCAGATCCCATGTAGGTCTGCCATTTTCGCACAAGCTCTAAGATTCTTACCGCATGCTTTGGGGGTGTATACTGCTTTCAGCACATCATAGTCTAATCGTGTGTTCCATTATACCTCGGAGGTTGGAATCCGAGTCGGATACAGAGTTTTCGAGGCTGGAAGTGACGGCATGCGCGCTCCCGTTTCTTGAAAATCTGAGAGTACACCGAGTTTCGGTTTCAAGATGGCTGCCCAGTGCAAAGACTGTACGTGGTGCTGTGATGTTTTACATTTTAAAGCACTTTAGTGCTGTTTGAGTCAACTTCGTAAGCTGTGTACACCGAACAGTGTTATTGTAGTCGATAGATGTGTTGTTAGGGTGAATGGCATACGCTTGGAGCCGTTCGTAGTCCGAAAGAGCTAGCGCAAGAGCCACTTTCTTGGAGGCTTCCATCTTGGATCAGAGTTCGGCAAGTGGAATGCATCCTACTCGGTTTTCCTCGAGTTTTAAGGGGATATGACGTTGTCCCGAGTGCCGAGTTCCGACTGCCGAGGATAATGGAACGCACGATTATAGCTCTGATCAATGGGCGAAGCAGAGAATACTTCAAGGGTCTCACACAATCGAGCGCTGCAAAATAGGAAACCACGTCAGTTTCTCGGAATGGCAGCATTACTGTCATTTGTCTGCTTATGTCCAGCCCTGGAGCATCTCGGGACAGATTTCAAGAGCAGGAACTTGCTGTCCAGCACCCATATGTGTCTGTGCCGTGACCTTATTCTTGCTGGTAGGTCTGCTGCTTTGAAAGGGCTTCCTCAGACTAAGACCGGCAGTCTGCCTTGTGACATCTTTGCCATAACAGAGCTACAATATTGTATATCTTGTAAGAAGGCACTTTCTGGGTTTTAGCAGAACTAACCGGCCTCTCGGCAGATATGGACGGTGATTTGTGACACTTTTAAGTCCCCCAGATGATTTTCACTAGGATAGCTACCAGTGTATCTCATTAACCAGTTATTCACATAGTTGTCATTTTAAAAATAGTCACGTCCAGTCCTCTGTACTCATCACCTTCACGACTAAAAGCCATATGTCTATTCTCGTTTGATTAATTAAATAATTCATCAACTGATCCGAATTCACTGTCCTTACAGACCTGGATAATTAAAACATTCCTGAAAGTCCTTGAAAGGTTTTTTGCGAGCGGGAGACTGCAGTCCATACGGTGGGAGGGATTACCATGTGCTGCTAATCATTCCACGAGAACCAATAAAATAACTCTGTGCAAATGAGCTTAACGAGATGGTGATGGACAGCACATGACAATAGCACTAATTGTGAGTTAATGGGCTTTGACAATGTCTCCTTGGAATGTGGACTTGGTGATCTTTAATCCTCCCTTCCAACGCGTTACTGAAATGCCCTCAAAGGGTGTTGAAAATCGAGGTGACATTTTTTTTATTAAGCTGTAATAAGGAATGCTAATTATCGATATTGCCTGCTCTGCACGACTGAGGGTCAGAGCGGGGAGCTAAAGAATTTGGCACCCCCCCTCCAGGCTGCGGATGTCCATTTAGGTGCCTGAGCTTGTAGAAGTGAAGGCCAGTCCCTGGGGACCTGGCGTGGGCCCAGGCATGCAGGCCCAGTTCGTGAGGAGAGCAGATGAGTGTCAGCTTTTGCCAATTAGTGAAATCAGTAGGAGGAACGAGGCGGGAGCTGCTACCCCAGAGCTACACGAAAGCTACACTAAAGCTACACGAAAGCTGCACTAAAGCTACACGAAAGCTGCAGGAGCCATAGAGGTTTTTTTTGCCTGGTGGTGTGTGTGTGTGTGTGTGTGTGTGTGTGCGTGCGTGGGGGCAGTTCTAATTAATCCACCTGGAGGTGTAAAAGGAGGTGTAAAAAAGACCATGGGGGGGTCAATATCGAGAGACTATTATAATTCACACTACTCAGTGGGGAACTGAAGCTGCAAAGTCCCCTCTGTCAAAATCCACATGAAGCTGTGGTCCTCGTAGGCGGAGCTTTGAAAGGCCTGGGAGGTGTTTGTCGGTGACGCTGCTTGGGACGCGGGTGCGCAATGAGGCACGCCGTGAGCACCAGCAGCTCCTGCAGGACGCTGCAGAACCCCCGCTGTACAGGCGGGACCCACATCGCGTCGCCAACAGAGCCATCTACATGCTGATTCTGTGTTAGCTAATCAGTCTCATGCTCAGCCACAGGGATCATTAAAAACATGCATAGATATTACGTGTTGCATGGGAGTGTAGAACGTGATATCGCCACGTAAAGTCAGCATCAGAGGAGGGTCCAGCATAAGCACGTCTGGAATCAGCCACGTGAGTAACTTAAGCTGACGACTGACCGAAAAAGCCACCCAGAGCCATATTACCTATGCATTTAAATAGAGGGGCCCCGTCTTTGTCCCGCCCGGCACCAATGCATGTGTATTGCGCTACACTACATCTAAGGAGGCATGGATGGAGCAAGTTTTATTAAATGAGCCTGCGCAGGACAAGAAGGTAGCAGAAATGGACAGGTGGGGCTGCAGGTTATTTCTCCTATGCTGGTGGTCCCTCAGTAGTGGTGACAGGCAGAAAGGATGCGTTTCCTGACAGTGACCAATAGGCGGCGTTGTTGTGGTCGGTGGAGGGTGCTAATGACAGTGCCCTGGGTCCAGAGCCAGCTTCCTCTAATCGGCTTTGGCAGAACACCTCCTCAATTAGCCTCCTCTCCAATGATGCATAGCTCAGCGATTTTACAGCTTCCATATTTATTATGCATCATCCCCATGGAAACAAGGTCCTGCTTAACAGTTTCTGTGCTTGTACGTTATCCTATTAAAATGTAATTGGGGGGGCCAGAACATCGTCATATTTTGGAATATTTGATTTCTTAATCCTACTTGAGAGAGGGGCTTTATTCTCAGGCTTTTTGTAACCTTTTTTGTGGTTGAGTTATGTGATTTGAGGTTACAGAAAATCCCCGTGGAAAAGCTCATCTCGCTTGGAGCCCATCGATCCAGTGAGACCCCCGCTCTCTATGCTCGTGCTTCGTGATCAATTATCTTCAGCCATCCACCAGGGGGAGACAATTTAGATTGTTTTCTGCGAACCTGAGTCCGCAGCACCATTAATTCCACTCGCGTTTATAGTCTGGGTGAAAAATCGCCCGTGCGGTGCCTCGTGACTCTCTAAATACTGCCGGTGAGGAGGGGCTGGTTTTCCTGGCATTTCTGTTGGTGAAGGACTGAAACAGAGGTTCTGGGCTGGATGGGGTCAGAACATTATGTGAAGGCCGATTCTGAAAGTCATTTTCTTCTTTATGTGGTGCAAGTTACACAGATTTTTCACTCGGTTCACTCAGAAGAAGCCATGTTCTTTGTGCTTTGGCTGGATGCCGAGTGATTTCAGGTCGCCTTGACGTATCTCTTGGGTCGCCGTGCTACTCTGCGGACGCAGCAAGCTTCTCCCCCTGGCTGCTTGGCTCAAACACAGCCCCAGTGGCAGCCATTAGTGCCTGTAATAAAGTGAAAGGCAATCTGCCGCTTTGATCAGGTCGCTCTAATGAAGCATCCTGTCAGATGTGGGGTGTCACACCAGGCCCCATCCATCAGCCATTAAAGAGGCTCAGAGCCCTGCAGCTGTGGTGCCATTTAATTAACATCTCTTTGGCACCTTTAATTATTAAAACGGAGCTTTAATAATCGACGCTGGCTTGTGGTGTGGGCCCCGGGCCCCAGAGGGTCAGCCTCCTGGGGAGCAGTCCGGACAAAAGTTCTGCAGGTCAGGGTGACGGCAAGGGGCTCTGGGAGATGGTAATTACAGACCTCGTTAGGGGGCTTTATGGGGGCGCTGCCTGTGGTGGGTAGAGAGCTCTAAGCACCCAACACCCAACTGGTCGGGATCCCGCAGTACCAGTCCATGTTTCGTACGGAGATGACTCTACCCCTCCCTCCTTTTCCCAGCATCATCTTTGCATGAATTTTATTACCACGTAGCGAGTGCTGTTGGCCAGGCTTAATGACGCCGTTTCGGGAGGGGGGGGGGGGGCTTCCACCTCGGCACATGGGGGACCCCCATGTCTCCCTGTCCGGTGACCTGCCCGGTGTGACTATCAGCTCAGCTTAGTCCTGGCGAATGGGAAATAATGTCTGGTGCAAGTTTTCAAATCAGGATTCAATTTGCTTCTTGGCAGGAATCAAACCATAGGAGCTGAAATGAGAATATCACTGGTTTGTCAACAGTTAAGGGAAGCGTGGGGGACCTGCACAGGGCACAACTCCCACAATACGTAACGAAGTTTGTGGTATTTTTAGAATGACACCCGCTGGCCTCCTCCTTTAGGGGTAATCAGACATTTGCAGTAACACATAGCTCATCACGCCTTATAATAATGCAGCCACTTACTGTATCTCCTGGTGTTTTCACCGATCTCCCCCTCTAATGTTTACTAACTTTTAGCGACATTTGCATAACACGTCTGTTTTAACAGCTGGTGATGTTTTTGCTTTACGGCTTGGTAAAGGGTACCATTATTTTGCTGGCTAATGTACACAATAGTTTGATGAGAGCTGGTAGAGGAACCTTATGTGATTACTGCTCCTGGACGCCTCCTTTGCAGAGGCGGAGAATGACTAATAATGACGCTCTGTGTGATTCTGCCCTGGGCCACTGAAACCTCAGGAAATGCCAGGCGCCAGCCTCAGCCTCAGCGCTGAGGGGGGAGAGGGGGGCACTGCTAATGTCGGGACCTGAGGCATCGTCATAACGATAAGGGCACCGGGGAAGGTGTTGATAGATGCGTTCGTGGTCACGGTCCCCTACCAGTGTCCTGTGTGAATTTCTATACATGTGAGCGGGGTGGGGGCTGATGTAACAGGACAATATGCATGTTTCAGAGCTTCAATTAATGCTGCTAGTAATTCTGTAATGCTAGTAATTCATGCCATTTTAAATTCTTTGAAAAATATAAATGTGGTCAACGACACGCTATACTCACAATATGAGTATGAATCCGTATGTAAACACACATCCTGTTCTACTCTGTAAATGCAGAATAGACTCATAAAATCACACTGATACTAATGCACCTGGAGCAAAAACAACACTTTTTGCATGTTGGCTTTAATATGTCCGATGTTCCGCCGAGTGAATGTCTCTCATTCAGAGCAGAGCTACGCCCCTTCAGGCCCCTGTCAGACGCTGTTTAGTAAACGTTTGCTACATCGAGCCATCATGCTACTTAAAGGGAAAACCATGGTAACAAAGATCAGGAAGACCTGGCCAGTGACTCAAATCCCCAAAAATATATCTATCAAACATAGCCAATTAAAGCAATTCAGCTCTCTGCGGAAAAGAAATGCCATTAGTTCCTGAGTGCAGTTTGATTTGTTTTGTTTAGAAAATTTGAATTTGCAGTTAAAATTACATTCTTGAATTGGATAATATAACTTTATTGATGCAAAAAAAATTGTGTTGATCAAAGTGTCTTTGAACTGCAGTCGTAACTCGACGGACCTTCAGGAGAAGATGTCAGCTCTAACGAGTACAAATCCAGCCTATGACACTAATGTAAAGCATACTTGAATGGGCTCGTTCGCTTGGTGAGTAATTATTTTGTTAATCATTTTTGCCTTCTTACGCAGCTGAATCAATGGCCCCTTCCTGTTTTCATCGATTAGTTTGTCTGGATTAAGGGCAGGTGGCCCAGGTTTTTCACAACAGGAAAATGAAACAAAGAGATCAAAAAATTACAGAGCGAGCTGTGTAAAGAAACATTATTCATGAAACATGAAAAGCTGGTAACTGTTGTTACATAATTTTGCAGTCATTAGGAAAGTGGAATGAAGCCCAAATTCGATCATTTCAGGGCTATTTTGATAGAATGCTGGGAAATCTCTGTGTACAAAGAAGTGTCTGAAGAGGATTTTAGGGATAATCCAGCATAAAGCATTCATGTAAATTGGTTTCATTATGTAATCAAAAATGATGCCCCTGAGATATGGATTACTAGAAATTAACACATTTTGCTGTTAATGGATAACAATTTTCTTTATTATGCTTAAATATTATGCAATGTCTTGGTCTATAAATGGTTTAAGAGTGGAGCTGAATCAGATTAAACCATATCAACTGACCAAAGAAGATACTTCATATGTTATAGACAACTATACAAACTGCCAAGTTTAAACTGTTTCTTTAAACTGAGAAAGGGTCGACTGCATGCAGAGAGTCCAGTATGACCAGCTTGGGCCAAACTCAGGTGTGCAGTGAAAATGATTACCAGTTTGTTATTCTGTTGTGATCTTCAGCTATAGAGGGAGGGGTATCCATAGCAACTGATATGGGCACCTAGACATGGAAGTCATTTGTGCTTGTAGAAAGATGGAGAAGGAGACTGCCGTCTGATCCCTTAGGAAGGAGACTGCAATCTGATCCCTAAGGAAGGAGACTGCCGTCTGATCCCTTAGGAAGGAGACTGCAGTCGGATCCCTTAGGAAGGAGACTGCAGCCTGATCCCTTAGGAAGGAGGCTGCAGTCTGATCCCTTGGGAAGGAGACTGCAGTCTGATCCCTTGGGAAGGAGACTGCAGTCTGACCCCTTGGGAAGGAGACTGCAGTCTGATCCCTTATGAAGGAGACTGCAGTCTGATCCCTTAGGAAGGAGACTGCCGCCTGATCCCTTAGGAAGGAGACTGCAGTCTGATCCCTTGGGAAGGAGACTGCAGTCTGATCCCTTGGGAAGGAGACTGCCGTCTGATCCCTTGGGAAGGAGACTGCCGTCTGATCCCTTGGGAAGGAGACTGCAGTCTGATCCCTTGGGAAGGAGACTAGTGGCACTGTCCAGAGTTTGGTCCAGTCAATTTCCCCAGCCACTGTCTTATAGAGAGCAGTTTGATTGATTTTCTAATAGGTACAATGTGAGTAAGTCACCAGGAAGTCACAGAGTTATATAATAAGCTTGAAACCATGATCAGGATTCAGAGGTTCCAATTTCAGTCTATTCTAACAATTTTCTTTTTTTCAATATTATGACCCATCTGCCAACTGTTCAGTGGTAATTTACTGGAAACCCTAGCAGTCAGTTACCACAGGTAGACAGGATATTGTTGTTTTTTATTTGTGTAATATTACTATAACAGGAAATGTAATGAAATTATGTTTTTAATATTATGCAGTGTTACTGCATGTGCTTGAACAAAATACATAAGTTATGAAATGTTATTCACATAATTACCTGAAATTCGGTAAGATGAGCCACTCAACATAAAATTACCCCCTTCATTTTCTTCAGGACTCCTTCCCATGGCAACCTTTCTTGACAGAATTCCCACAATGCACCGAATAATGACTAATTTACTTTGAAATCGTTATTCCATATTTCTGTGTAATCACACTGGAGTGTGTCCTATTTTGGTCATTTTGTCGATGTCTGTATCATCCAACAATTTGAAAACTAACAAAGAAACAAATATTGTGATCAAATCCTCCTGGACCTCATTCAATTCTAGCCCTGTCCCTTCAACTTAGAAAGGAGCATTTGTGAAGTTTTTCTTAGGTAACCATTTCTCCGTATCAGATTAATAGATGTACAGAGCGAGTAGAGGACAGGCACCACTGGAAACAAAACCTGTATACCTGAGACCAGATCTGTGTTTTCCAGAATGAGGATGATGACGAGGATGAAGATGTAGCTGGTGAAAAGTAGAAGTTGAATGAAGAGCATTTTCATGATCCTCTTCTCACGGTGCACTTGGGGACTGGGGATTTCACAGGTGTCACTGTGGAGCTGCTGAACATGCCTACTGAGGTGTACTAGGAGACTGATGCAGGCGAGGACCATGAGGCAGAATGGCAGGAGGACCACAAGGGCCACCAGAATGGAGGCGAAGATGACACCTTCTTTATTCATGGATGTGATGAGGGCATCTTTTAGGATCCCCTCGCTGGTGTTCTGGTACTGGATGTCTAACTGGAAGGTGAATGAGCTCATGGTGAAGCAAGTCAGCAGAAAGGTGACCATCAACCAAGGTACAGCCTGAGAGAGATGTTTCTTCAGCCTCAGCAATCTCCCCAGGACCACAATCTTCCCCCAGTAGAGAAAGAAAAGAAAAGATGTCAAGAAGATCCCGGAGAAGATGGTGCAACTCAAGAAGTAGCCCAAAATTTTGAAAAGGGTCATATTAAAAGGAACCATATCCGTTAATAAGAAGGACCAGGTGGCACTCATGATGGAGGAGAGGATGTGAAAGAATGAGGAGATGCTGATGGTCATGAAGATATCGTGAGTTTCCTTCTTCTTCCTGTCCTTGTCTTGGGACAACATGAGACACAGGATGATGTACAAGTTCCCCACAGAGGCAGCCATAGCTATAGTCATGGTGACTCCAAAACTCACAGCGTTGGCCATGACTTGAAGCCAACGAACATTCCCAAAGATCAAGCAGATGAAGATTGAGTCGCCGATGGGAAGACAGGTCTACTGATTACAGAGTGCTTAAATATCATTACCTGAAGGTTGCCGCGATGTCATGAGCGCCGTCGTCGTGTGGAATATCTTGCCTCAATGCAAACCAAGAGACAGCATCAGATGCACACCTGTGAAAACACAAACTGATGCTGTTTGTGCCTTTAGCCAAATGAGCCCACGCCGGGCACTATACCCACATCTTCCTTCCCTGAGGCCTTGCAAATGAGAGCTGAGTTTTCCGCTGACATTTTTCTGTGGATATGCACATAAATGATCTTGGGGAGTGACTGATTGCCCGTGGTTAAGCGCTCCCCACCCATACATTATGGCCAACTTCCTCCCTGCTCACAATTACAGTGATCTACAGTGTAGCCTGCAAAAGGCAGGGGGTATTCAGGGTGTACAGTACTAGCATACCTCAGGCAGGAAGTCTGTCTCACACAAGTCCTGCGAGTGAGTTTCAGAGTCTGCAGTCTGAGGCACTTGCAGTTTGAATAAATGCTGAATAATGCTGAATAAACTCAGGGATCAGACTCATTTGCCCCCAATGAATATGCTTGTATTGATGCATCTTTGCAGAGGGCAATATATACACTGATCAGCCAAAAGATTAGCAAGGTGGTTTTAATGTTGCTTTGTGTGCGTGTGTCTAGAGGTCATCTAGTGTACATGTGTCTCAGGGCTTTTGAACCCCCACAGTCAGAAGTCAAACATCTCAGGGTCAGCAGTAATGTTCTACATACCTGTAGTCCTGGGTGGTGTCTATGCTGATCAGCTATAACATTAAAACCACCTGCATAATATTGGGTAGGTCCCCCTCATGCCACCAAAACAGCTCTGACTTGTCAAAGCATGGACTCCATAAGACCTCTGAAGGTGTCCTGTTGTATCTGGCACCAAGATGTTAGCAGCAGATACACTGTAAGTTGTGAGCTGAGGCCTCCATGGGTCGGACAGATGCTCGATGGGATTGAGATCTGTGAAATTTGGACACCAAGTCAACATCTTAATGTTTTTTTTCATGTTCCTCAAATCATTCCTGAACATTCTTTGCAGCATGGCATGGTGTATTATCCTGCTGAAAGAGGCTGCAGCCAAATACTGTTGCTATGAAGTGCTATACTTGGTCTGGAGCAATGTTTAGGTAGGTAAGTAACATGCACAGGACTCAAGGTTTCCCAGCAGAACATTGCCCAGAGCACCACACTACCCCTGTTGGCTCAGCTGTATCCCACAGTGTATTCTGCTGCCAACTCCTCCCCAGGGAAACAATGCACACACCCGGCCATCCACATGGTGTAACAGAAAATGTGACTCATCAATCCAGGCCACCTTCTTCCATTGCTCCACGGTCCAGTTCTGACACTTATATGTCCATTGCAGGTACGTTTGGAGGTGGACAGGGGTCAGCAGGGGCACTCTGACAGGTCTGCGGCTGTGTGTTCTGACACCTTTCAGTCACAGCCAGCGTTAACTTTTTCAGGAATTTGTGCTGCATTAGCTCTTCTGTAGGATTGGATCAGATGGGTGAGCCTTGGGTGCCCATGACCCCATCACCCGTTCATGAGCTGGCCTTCCTTGGACCATTTTGACAGGTACTGACCACTGCATACCAGGACCCGCCCCACAAGACCCACCATTTTGGAGACTCTCTGACCCAGTGGCCTGGCCATCAGGATTTGGCCCTTGTCAAAGTCGCTCAGAGCCTTACGCTCCTACACTTTTCCTGCTTCCAACACATCAGCTTCAAGATCTGCCTGTTCCCTTGCCTGATGTATAATGGCAGCCTTGAGATGTCCCATGATAAAGGGATAATTGTTATTGACTTCACCTGTCATTGGTTTTATGTTAGGATATTTACCAATCACCTACATAGCATAAAAGTAAAATGGCATGCATAGAGGCGCATGAAAGGAATACTGTAAAATTACCCTGAGTTACACTTGTGAAGGTGTGCCCTGATAGACTCCAGTGCTTCTCAAACGAGCCTTTTCCTATATTTTCCTACAGTATATCATACGGTGCAAATGCTAATTTGATCAGTTTCTTCTGTCTCCATGGGAGAAATGCTCCCATCTGGCCATTGCCCATTAATTGATTGTACTTTTATGCTTTAATTAACAGAAGGTGCTGGCTCATACTAAGCCTCCAGTGTCAGCATCGCTTTGGAAACCAAGGGTGACCGCATCGCCATGGTGACACGAGAGGGCCGGCCGTGTTTGATGGATGGTCGTGTGTCGCAATGTCCCTGACGCTGTCTTTCTTGTTACTCATATTGCCTTTAGGAGCCCCATTTAACTGTAGGAATCCTTTAGTATAACATCTGCTTGGTCAAAATGCATGGAGATTCCTGGGATCTCTGTATGGATTATCTGAAGGAAAAAAGGGCATATTCTATATATTATTCATCATTAGTGGTAGTGATGTATTCCCGATAACACGGAATTTGAAACTTCCTCCTTAAGTGCTATAGAATAGTTGAACGGAATGCAAATTTTCTCAAATTGAATTTACACAGCACACCTGCAGCTCGTCCACTTGACTAATTGCTTGGTGTGAAAGCACCTGGCTTTCAGCTGCCGCCTTCTGAGGTATTGGGTGTCCCAGCCGCCCGAGTGTTTGCCATTTTCCGGCCTGCATTGCCCATCTGCTCGCGCTTCATTCTGCGTCATGGCCTCCATTATTTGCCCTGTACTCCCTGCATCGACTTGGTGATTTCCCGTCTGTGTTTGCACTGTGGATTTGTCTGCCCTCCTTTTCGACCCTTTGTTTGCAGACTAATATTCGGGAAATAAATGCTTCGACGCCCCCCACCCTCATCGCAATACTCTGGGCGGCAGTGTGAGGCATCCGACACCTCGGGAGCCATTGGATTCACTCACCACCTGGGCAAAGGAGACGGGGAAAGAGAAAACTGCAAAGACCACAAAGAGGCTGCACACTCCCACCATTCCCACACAAAGAGATGTAAGAACGTGGGAGGCGGGACTGCAGATGGGTCACCCTGAGCTCCCTCTGCTGTCTTTAATATTGTGTCTCCTGTCTGATCATCGCATGGCCCACATCCATAAATGGCATTAGCAAAATAACACGTCAAACGTGTCAGCAGGAGTCACAGACAAAGCTCCTCAACATCTGTAGCCATTCTTCTTAATTAAAAGACAATGCTAAAATATAGAGGCAGTCATTAAACATGGAAAGAATCTCATAGTGGTTTGCATTTCCCTGACCCACACCCCAAAAACACCTCCATTTTCTGGCAAGGACTCCAGGTGACAGCAGTCCTAAACGGGAATACATGGCCATTGAGAATCCAATGATTAGTGAATGGGTAGTTCATTCAATTTACTTAAGACCCCCGTTAATGGATCTTCAGCCTGGTTGAAGCGTAAATTACTGTGTGTCCAATTTTGTTGGTGTGTGGTGTTTTGTGGAATATTACCTTTTTAATACACTTTGCCCCCATGTTGTTTGTAAGATAAAGCTAGAGCACAGTGTTTTATGCAACTGTGGATTTGCATATTTGGTCTGGATTGTGGGAAGTTTATATTTATATCCAGGGCAAGGTCATGAAGAACCCACAGGTAGCTACCGCTGGTGAAGCTGGATGAACGAGGAAGGTGATGAAGGAGGGAGAGAGAAGGAGGGATGGAAAGAGAAAGAGAGAGGAAGGGAGGGTGGTGGTCAGAGCAGCAGGGGGTAAGAAAGAGCGCAGCTTACTGGTGAGAAGAATGGAGGGAAGGAGGGAGGGAGGGAGAGAGAGAGGGAGGGAAGGAAGGAGAGGGACGGAATATAAAGGAAGAGAAATGGTGCTCTGATCTACTATCAGAGGCATGCCTCTGGTCCCGGGTTCGAGGCTGGGACCTCCAAGTGGCAGGGCATTCAGCTTCCGTACACACAGGCGGCATTCATGTAAAAACACATTTCTGTCCAGCTGTGTCAAATAACACCTTCTATTTCCTCCAGCCCCACAATGAATCTGTGTGGTCTTGTTCACACTGGCTATTCGCCACAAACTGCCGCCATTCACAGCCACATATTACTGGTCTATGCATAAAAAGCATAATGATGTTTTTATTAAATCCAAAAGAAACTAATTTTAGTTACTCATTGTTGTTTTAATGTGTTTTCATCGCGGTGGTACAAAAGCTGTTCTTCTTTTGATGTGTTTTGGCCTCGTATCCGGGATTTTGGCTGTCGCCCCCTGCTGTTCTATGGTAACATTGCAGGCTATTAGCATGAGGTTGCCTTGCATGATCTGAAGGAAACTCACTTCAATGGCTGTCTGCTGAAGCAGCGTGTTACTATAAGAAGGCCAGTCTGGACAGTTCCAAGTCAGTTTCCCCGCTATGGCTGGTGCTTCTCTGGAGCCTTTGTGTGAAAGAGGCCATATCATGCAATCTGGATGCCAACCACCTGAGCTGCTGCTAAATGATAAACCACTTAATGGCCTTGATGGTGCTATATGACAGAGGAATTATGGGATATGTAGGCAGAGGTACCGCAGTGATTAAGGTACTGATGGGTGTGTGATGGGACTCTGGGCCAGTGCAGTATCATCATGCTTTCAACTGTGTAAAGTTTGACAGTTAGTATTTTCTGCAGTGAAAGACTTTCATTTAAATATCAGCAGCAACAAGCAACATATTCAGACAAACTTATCAAATGATGGACCTGAAGCCGAGGGAAAAAAGCCCTATTTACACGTTCACTTTCTCACGTCTAACTATGTAGCAGCTCGTTTTAATGAGCTCCCCCTGTGACAGATTCATCAGACTGAAATCACCGGTGGAATCAAGTTAATTAACGTGCCTTCATCTCTGAGCGACAAGGTCCAAAGCTCGCAGCTTCACTTGTCTGGGTGAGCTGCTCTGGGGACCAGTCTGACGGCCCGCTGTCGCCGTGGAAACTGTGACACGTTGGCCTACACTTATTTTTTTCCTATATCCTACATTTGCAGCACCAGTGGAGTGTTTACTCTGACAGTGAGGGTTTTCTCATCGGCGGAAGGTCAAAGGTAGCGCTGAAGCCCGCTTTCCGCTGGGGGGGGGGCACAGGCAGGACCCCCAAGAGCGCGTTCCTGTATCGCTGCGGCTCCTAAGTTCACAATGGCACCTTAGTGGGTATACTTGCTAAATCGTATTCTGGCCAATGGCCCTGTCTGTGCCCGGTCACATGACCAGGATGGCGTGGGCGTGGTAGAACAGGTGCCACGCCATGCGATGTGCGTGGGCACCCAGGCTAAGGGGTCGTAGCCAAGCACATATTTAGTGTCCCCGTGACCGCCACAGACACGCCTCCAGCGGGGCGCACAGGCGACGCCCTCAATATTCTGTTCTTCAAGGCCAGACCGTCCTACCTGGCGCTGTGGAAAATACCGCAGCCCGCGTTGTTTACAGGTGATGTCATCCCCCCACCGCAAATGTGCCCCCCCCCCCCCCCCCGAAGTCTGCAAGCTGCCCAGCAGCCCGGTGACCATCTGGGGGCTTCCGAGCGAGCGTGGGCCCGCCCCCCACTGCTGGTGCGAATCGCCATGCGTCCAATAAACACAGCAGACAGACCGTCTGTCAGAAGCTTATTCCAATCCCCCCCACCACAACTAGCAAATCCCACTATTACGGGAGTATTTATTTGTTTACTGTGTAACCGCCCCCCCACCCCAGCCACCATACTGTTAGATATAATATAGATACGCTTCATAAGTTGTGCTCAGAGAACACAATTCAGCTTAATGGTGGTGGTGGTGGGGGGGGGGCATTTTTCAAGGATATGAAAGAGATATCAGATGAAAATCCCATCCCTCAGGCAGGAGGAGGGGGACCATCAGCATTGTGCTGCAAATGGCCCCCAGCTTCAGTCTCCCAGCCCCCCCATGACATCAAATAATTATACCGCCGTTTTGCTGCTACCTCGTTTTTTTGTCCAACTGCTAATTACGATTCAGATGATCCTTCCTTGCGAGAAACGACTGTGCCTTTTCTAACAAAAAGATGACATATAGGCCATTACGGTACCTGCAGTTTTATATCTTGTGGGGGGGGGGCTGATATGGATGGGACAGAGAGCGAGGAAATCTTTAATCTAGTCTTTTTTCGTGTCTCAAGCTGGGAATCCAAGATCCATCTTGCTCCTAATTAATAAAGCTAAATCGATCTCGCATTTGGGTGATAACCAAGCCATTAACAAAATGCTCTCTTAAGAGAGAGAGAGAGAGAAAGAGAGAAGAAGCAGCGTGGGTCCGAAGTATATCTGGCCTTGACTCGACCCCGACAACTTCATTAGCTGAGCCGCCATTAGAGTGGGGCTCTTTCCAGAGATTCATGACATTCTCAGTCTGTAATATTCCCTCTAGCTCTCTCTGCAATTTTCATGTCAAAACAAATGGATCTGCTTGCAGTATGAAGTCCACATTTGAGTGTCAAAAAGCATTTCTAAAGATGCTGAAGATGGTCGTCTTTGTGGTTGGAGGATCTGTCTGCTGTTGCTCGCAGGTCATCTAAGTACAAGGACCGCATCCTGAAAACGGTCCAGTAACACTCTGAAAGCTCGGTTCGACCTCCGCGGTGCTTACGCCCCCCGTCGGCGGCCTGGCCTCAGCCAGCTGCTCGCACTCGGTGTGCTGTGTGCTTCTGTCGTGTTTATGAGGTAGCTTTTTGCCAGCCCGGACAGTATGTTTTCTTGGACAGCCCACAAAACAAGGACGCTCCCTTCAGCAAGCGCCTGAGTCATCAGCATTGTGCTCACTCTGATTCTGCTAAATATAGTGCTCAATTCTCTTCCCCAATCTTTCATTTCCCTGCTCCTTTTAAAACATTCTGCACAAAACAAGAGGGACAAAAAACAGACAGAGCAAAAGCTGCAGTAATAAAATAAAAAATCATTTTCCCACTCCTCCTAAAAACTGATCCTAAAACCCCTTATATTCCCAGGCATCCTAAAAGAATAGACAAACATTCTGAAAGAGGCCGTGCGCCTTAAAGATGGGGGTCACTTATATTTGGGATCAAACTTGGCAGCGCTCCAGAGAGAGAGAGAGAGACATTCCACCACTTTACAGGATGCTATAACATGCCGTCATTCTCTCGCCATGTGAAACGGTGACCTTGTAGAGCTGGGGTGCAGACCTAAAGCCGTGCAGAACAGGACAGCTGAAAGAGGGAGGGGAGGCTGCTTGGGGCGACAATGTTAGCAAGACGACTAGGCAGCTGGCCAGAGTGGGACCTGCCCGTGCAGGGGCAGAGCGACCGAGTCCACGGCGTCGGGTAACTTCACCTGTCTCTTCCTCTTATTGATTAATCATAACATTTTCCCCTCTCGTTTGTTATATAACAACCTGCTCTGCGAGTGACTGCCAGGCCGCTTTTCTGAAGGCGCGTCCTCGGTGACAGATTCAAACCCGTCCTGTTTCCTGAGGTTGGTCTGGAAATCCTCCGGCGATAAGTGGCACCAAGCGGGTAACCTTTAGAATGCAAATAACTCTGAACTTCATCATTTCTTCCCGACGTAAACCAAATAAAGGTCAGGGCTGTCACGTTCATACCAATGAGGCGGGCTACCCTGACTGCTCCTTCACATTTTTCAGCGACATCCCCAGAAAACAAGCCCTGCCTGTAAACTTCTGCACATCTTTCCTGTAGCCTGGAGGAGATGAGAGGTACTTTCAGCACCTTCCCAGAAGCATGAAGAGACATTCGCTGGCTTTAATAAGACCCTCACAAGGCAGCCAAAGCACCTCCCTTCACTGTGAGATTATTGCTAGGTGGTACAGATGCAGCCGTCATGTCTTATGAGACTTTGAGACTCTGGCATGTGAATCTGGCTTTCAACTTAAGGGACAGAAAAACCAAGGAATGGATCTTAAGATAAATGGATTTTCTTCCTTTGGTGCAGAGCCCCCTGCTCTCACATTTGTCCTGCTTCATCCAATTGTAGGCAGGCAGACAATGCATCGTTCAAATCATCCCCTCCCGAACGAGATTCTGGTGTAAAGTGTGATAGAATCCACGGGGGGCTGTGATAGGCCTGTAATTACGGCTATTTTCAGAATCCCCCCCCCCCCCCCCACCGTGATGCATTGTTTAGGTGGGATGTTGTTGTTTAGCCGATCGGGCAGTGTTCCCTAATCACTCGGAAAATGTGGGTCAAGTGGCCATCTCTGTAGATGGACGGCTGAACATCGTCCTCTTCACCTCCATAAACAACTCGCGCTTATTTACATACTGACAAGCACAAGACCAGCGACAAAGGAAAATCCTCAAGCGAGTCATGTTCAGCACGATACGCGCGCGTGTATGTTGCTTTGTCTAAATCAGATTTGATAGTATAGAGAAAAAACTATATATTACCGATATTTCTGTTGTAAAGAGGTCAGTCGAGGTGGTTAAATTCCAAATCGCAGCCAGTTTATGCAATGTGTTCTCTTACGGAGTTATAATTTTTATTAAAAATCTGCGACGTGGTGCTGTTTGTGGCTGATGCCAACGAGGTCCGCATTAAAGCCGTAACTTACACACAGGTGCCTCGATTATCTCCCTGTACGCCACACGAACAGGTTTCACTAGCCTGAGTGCGCAACAAGGTTTTAGCGCCTCCTGGTGGTAAGACATCGATCTCGATCTCTCTGCGAAGAAACCGCTGTTTTGATCTGGTGCCATCACAACAGTCATTTTCAGTTCCTCTGCCATATTTAAACAAAAAATACACGTTATTTTTTAATTTATGAATTATTCTGAATATGTTGTTTTCGTCTTATCTCGTTGTATGACGCTGTAGCATTTTATAACATCAGCACAGTGTTTATATGAATAACTTAAATAACATCCCTAACATCAGTATGGTTCTTGTTTCAATATATTCTAGTCTAAGAAAATCGTCAGCGGTGTAAAAAATGCACAGCAGTGTCATCAGCATTTCTTCGAATGCAGAGGACAGATTAAAAGCACCGCATAGTCCTAATCTGTAGACCACATGTAACGTGTTTAGAAAACATTTACGGTTTATCGTGCAGCGAATTGTTTTTGAATGTGTTCTGTTGTTGTGTACATTTGTGAACAACCTGATGACAGCGTGTCAGTGTTTGCGGCTTCCTGATGCCCGTTCTGATGCCTTTGCCTCAGATATTGCCCTGAATTACCCTTGCTTGTATCTTAGTACATTACAATCACTCATTTTTTGGATACATATAACGTTATGTTTTTGCGTTCTTTAAGTTTATTCTAGTATGGCAGGAAGACATTTACGCATACATTTCTTGAATTTTCTATTTCTATTGCAAATTGACGAAATAGATTTCTATAAACCACTTCGGTGAAATAATTTGCAAATGAGTGCTGGCCGAAATCCCTCTTTCTAGATTCTATGAAAAACATTTCTATAAAATAATCAAACTCAAATATAAGGCTATATTATAATTTAGTGAGGAATTTATAAGAAAATTATTAACTCTGAATCAGTGTAATTTTCATAAGGTAGACCCAAAAACCGCAGGTGTAACCACGTGACTGAAATGCGAGCGTGCGATAGGCTGTCGCCAGTCATGTGGTGAGGACGTGAATGTCGCACTTTGGATTCGGTACTATGCAAAGATTCGCATGCATTGTGATGTTCGCATATTTTTCCCCTATTTATTTACATGCGCTCACCAGATAAATCAGGCCAAGGCTCTCCCCCGGTGTACTGAGGAGTATGAGGCGTGCCTGCTAGGCTGAATGCATACACTGAAATCATGCTCCTATGCCTCTCCCCGGTAACAAAAGGTCGGAAATGTGCCTTTCTGTAGACGACACACCCTGCCGGCAACCAGAATATATACTCGTAATATATTTATTTATGGTTAATTACTGTGATTGTGTCTTATTTTGTTTAGTTTCCCTGGAGGTAGTTGGTTTCATTGGCCTGGAGATTTTAATTGATTCATTTTATGTGCTTAAAGTTGAAATATGATAAACTTAGCTATTTGATTAAGAGGAAATGCTTTAGCAGAGGTGAATCCTGAGGAAAAAAAAATGTATTATGTTATTATGAGGTGGATGTTAATGTGCCGACGCGAAGCTGTAATTTCGAGTTCGAAATACTTTTGTTACGTTATATGTCATATAATTACAATTGATTAAAATCAATATTAAAAGACTGTAACGATGGCTACATTTTCACACCCGCACACTTTTCACACCCGTACAATTCAGTGAGCAAGGGACCCGTGGTTATTGAATACACATACAGTTTTAAGAGCCAGGTTTAATATTGGTCATCAATCTGATTAATGTAAAGTAGTTAAATCTGGTTAGTGTCTTCGCTTTGATGGGAAGCATGAGAGGCTTGGGAGTTTAATCTATTTTTGATACAAAAATACTGCCGTTTATTTCTAGTTGGGGGACTCATCCACAACTGAGTGTAACTTTGATCCGGGACTGTGGGACTTCGGCAAGTACCGGCAGTCCTTTTTTCTTTTTTTTTTTTTTAACTTTACTTCACTTTTCCCCGCCCCCCCGTCCCGTTTGCCATGCAGCATCCTCGCGGTGGGAGCGCCGCAGCCCCCATGCCGGCGCCGGGTCTCCGCACTCTGGCACAGCGCGATCGGAGCGTGTCCAACGCGCCTGCGCAGTGCGCCTCCGCCACCTCGGTGCTGAAGTTGGGCGGATTGGAGGAAAAACACCTCCGATGGAAATCACGGTGGCGGCGGCGTGCATCCGGACCGTGCGGAACAGCCATCGGGCAGCATCTCGGCGCGCCTCGGAGCGATCGCGGCAGCAGACTGCCATCTTACATTTAAAAAGGGTAAGGAGCTGAATTTGTCCCCACTACTTGTATTGCATGTCATGGTAATTCCCCAGAAGCTGTTGCTTTTTTCCATCGTGCAATGAAAAGGGGGTGAGATACAGAATAAACTGGAGGGGTCGTGCTTGTTTTTGGTATCTTTTTTCATCCGAAGTAGGGATACTTTCTTCGCCGCCCCCTTCCCCTTTCCGGATTTGGGAGGCTTGGCTCCGGTCGTGGCGCCTTGCCCTGGTTCAGATGCCCGGGGCTGCTTGGGGCCAGCTGCGGCTGCGGCGCAGACACACCGGCGCAGAAGCGGCCGCATCCCGGCGCCCTAATGCCCAATCCCGCCGGGAAAGGGCTAGAGAAGAGCCGAAATGCACTGGCGCTGTCATCAGCCGGGACCGCGCTGTCGGCCCGCTTTGCTCGCCGGGCTGTCGGCGATCCGGCAGAGGAAATGTGGGCATGTTCTCTTGCTGTAATCGGAAGGTTTTTAAACCTCCCTTTTCCCGTTGTACGGTTTCAAATAACGAAAACGCCCACAACGTACACCGCTAAGTATTGACAGTACATTTAATACGATCTATATCTATCTATCTATCTATCTATCGATCTATCTATCTATCTATCTATATCTGTCTGTCTGTCAGTGTTAATTAAGTACACATTTCATTTTGCAAATTGGAAAGTACGCGGCCATGTGATTATGTCAGCAGTTTTGATTACATGCATATGCGATTGTAACTAATTTGCTAATTGTATGCATTTTTAATTTCAGCCTAATCTGGAGCGGCAGCCTTTAGCTACCTGTCAAATATCAGATGGCTAAACGCGTGTTGGCCCTGTTTTATTCGATCCAGTGTTTTCTTCTTTATTGTTCCAGAAAATTTTTACAGATCAGCATGTAGCCTCTGAAAATAGATTTTTTTTTTGTTGCGACTGGAGAGGATCTCGTTGTGTCTTTGAATCTAAAACTGTGTAAAAAGAAAAACAGCAACCAATGCCAGCATTTTGATAAATTCAGACTTGATCCCTGTAAAGCTGAAACGTCACTGATACATTTCCATTTAAGTCTGATGATAGTCATTTATTTAGCCCCGAAGAACAGACGCTTCTGCATACTAGTCATAAACACACACATACACGTACACACACCCTATAGAGGAGTCTCTGATGGTGGTTTCACCGCTCCCTTGCGGGTGTGCTCAGTGGATTGGGGTTTTTCAGGTAACCTTTCTGACCCTGTGGCACGTACAGTATGTGCAGGACCTGCTAGTCTGTCTGCACGCTGGAAGTCCTCTGCAGCATCGCCTTCCCATTTGCCTTTGAAGAGCAGGAAGTCGACACCGTTGGTGCTCTATTGATGTCCGTGTTTATGTTCCTGGTGACCCAACGGGTTGGGGAGCTGACTCAAAACGTGACACAGCACGAACGGGAATTGGATTTATTTGTCACGCTGGAAATGTGAAGTTAACTGGATTCTGAGCTGATGTCCCTTATTCTGTGTGCAGCTTTTCTGTTTAACATTGTAACCTGCGGTATTTTTATCATTAATGTAATCTGTATTGATCACAGTTTTGTTGGTCCATTTGACTTGAAAAAAGTGTGTGTAGGCCTAAGGTAAGAAATGCGTTTATTAATCATTTTCAGTTGTTGCAGTTCTTTGGATTGTCCCCTTTGGATTGCTCCCTCTTTGGAAGAGTACGGACAGGCAGCCTTTCAGATTGACTCAGGAAGGCTCCTCCACATTCGGAAAGCTCTGCAACGATGATACACTTCTGAGAAAATGTCTTTCGTGAAATAGCTTACGTTTCATTTTCCCCGTGAGCCTGGGCACTGAATCTGGACACCCAAAGAACTCTGTGAGCGGGTGTAACTGTCGGTGGTGTGATTGTAGTTTAGCATCAACATTGTAGCACAGAGCTGGTCTTTTAGCCGTGTTTCCATGAATGTGCAGTTATGGTCCATACCGCAGGTGCAGGAAGGCCGCCGTGCCTCATCTGACAGGTTAGACTTAAACAGCTTAACACCCCAAGAACATCTGGCCCAACTGGGTATTCCTGTCTTGCAGATGTGATTATCTTACACCCTGGACCTGCTTGGTGATGAATGGTCTTAAGTTCTGCTGAAGAGCAGGTGGAGAAGGGAGCCATCTACACCCAGACACAGACCAGCACCACCTCCATCGCCGACCACAGCTCCCCACCAAGACGACCCTGGAAGACACCACCTGAAGAGACCTTCTGGTCCAGCTGGTCCCTCTTAACTTCCCGAATGATCAGGGATGGTGAGGAAGGTGCTGGCTAGAGGCTCCCCTGCTCCCCTACTCGTTTCTCCTCCCATCTTGCTCCATACGATGTCCTTGGCGCCATGATTCCCCTGCGTAGCTGGTCTAAGGACACCGACTAATTTGTCCGGTAGGTTGGGTAATTCTTCAAGAGATGGCGTGTTTGACTTAACTCTTAAAAACCCAGAGGATGCGTGCTTGTATAGGTGTTGGATTTTCCTTTTCTGCTGGGCGATTGAGGCTTAAATGGTTTTATTGATGCTGAAATTCAGCAACGCTAAACATTGATTCACCTGATGTGTAGGTGGGCTGGAATATGACTCTCAGTGGACGGGGCATCAGGACGTAAACAAGGCTAGAAAACATTTGTGATCATAATAATCTGCTGCAATTTATAACTAATGCCTTTGCCTCTGCTACTATGGCGACATTATTATTAACGCTTTTCCCATGATAATTTCCCCATGTGAAATTTCCCTACCGTTTAATGATGCTCTGGGGTCAGATTGACCCCAAACACGGGATAGGGGTTAGAGTATTATTATTCTTCTAATGGAATGTCTAAAAGTAGGTGGGATTCGATATATTTTGCCTTCAAAAGACTAAGGTTATGAAATGGATGATTATTAAAAAGGTATTTTCAGTGACATAGTGATTTACTGGTTGGGATTCTGCCAGTTTGATCCAGTAGACAAGTTTCCTATGATTCCTCCATACTGTTCATTGGTTAATTGCCCATTTCAATACAGTTGACCAGCACCTTGAGCTTTTCAGGAATATTGTGTCAGTGGGCATTTTCCCAAGCTAAAGAGGTAACTCTCCTATTAAAGTGTGATTTAAACATCCAGCTTTCATGTTTGACCACGGTGCTGGAATGTGTTTCACCAAAGACTTTGCGTGCCCTTCACCCAAACACAGTTTGGGCAGCAGTAGGTCAAACGACCAAGATTGGAAACAACAAGCTTTCTTAATCCTAACCATTTGTGCTGGGAAGCCCAATTTCTAAGAGGCGGGAAAGTCTTGCCGGTGGTGTCATCAAGAATCACCAGGGATGAGGAACTGCCAGTAGGGTTGGACATTGTGGAAGAGCTTGTGTGGCCAGGGCAGTGTGGCCGGCCGCAGCCGATTGTTGGGGTTCGCTGTGACTTCAGTGTGGAGGACCGATATCCAAATCTGTGGAATGAAGTGATATCTGAGCAGCGTCAAGAATCGTATTAATTGTAACTAATTGTGGTAATCTCTTTCCAGATCTTGCCCCACTATATATGAAATACAGAACTGTTCACTAATTGTGAGCATACTTGTAATTGTGTCGGCGTTCCTCGTGGGCTCGTGACGCTCTGGTGTCTTGCGTGGGGCCAGTTGTGAGCCTGACAACGTCTGCGACATGGTAGTATAACAGTGACCGGAATGTGAAGCGTTTTTCACGTGGACCCTGGAGCTTAGAGAGAGCCCTGCTCCGGGTCACTTCGCTTATGTCCAGGTTTGGCACTTCCGCCAGTCAGGGGCTTCTCTGCTCGCGTGTAAAGCGAGGAGCACAGTCACACCGGGCCCTGTGTTTTGCATAGCGGGGG
>JAODKL010000062.1:2444790-2458092 GCA_026780765.1 Petrocephalus schoutedeni
GGAAAGGTTTATTTGTACTATTCTCTGTGTTTTAGAAGAATTATAAATACATCAAGGCTAAAAGATAAGGTGAGAGGGGGGAGAGAAAGTGAGGGCAAGGGGGAGAGAGAAAGGGACAGAAGGTAATAACAGTTGCCTCTCTGGCGCCCCCTACCTGCACCGTGCTGCCGGCTGGCCTGAGCACTCCGTGGCCTTGCAGCACCCTGGCTTAGGCTCTGGGACGTGACGGAATTGGGGTTCTGGCTCAGGGTGGACGAGCCCCCCCCACAATCCACGTCCTCCATGTTGACGCCGCTGTTACAGCTAGTCAGGTTGTCCTTCCTCACCCTGCGACAGACAGGCTGGAGATGAGGTTATCATAAAGTGGGAGGGGGCCAAGCTTGTTCCATGAGGCCTAATCACTCAAACACACTGCTAATGTCATTTACTGAAGCCTCACGTCACTGGCTGTTTTAACTGTCAATCATCAATAATGTATTTAGTGGGTGGGTCTTTGCTATGCTGTCAATCATGACACTAATCACCATGATACCAGTCAAAAGTCTGGACACACCTACCCTTGGAAAGGTTTATTTGCACTATTCTCTGTGTTTTAGAACAATTATAAATACATCAAGGCTAAAATATATATGGAATTATGCACTGTTCAAAAAATTAAACTAATTTTTATTAGTATTAAACTAAAAACTATTGTTGGGGGTGAGGCAGCTCAGTGGGTTGAGACTAAGAAAGTTGCTGGTTTAAATCCTTGGGTGAGCAGAGTGGTCCCACCATTGGGCCCTTGAGCAAGGCCCTTAACCCCGGTTGCTCCAGGGACTGGCTGCCCCTACCGTCTCCTCTAGGCCAGCATGAGGTGGCCTCCTGGGATGCTTTTCCAGCTGTCCAGAAGGAGGTCCCACATATATGCTGAGCACTCATGGCCGCTTTTCCTTCACTCTATGGTCGAACTCCACCAAAATCATTTCTACTGAGTTTAGGTCAAGTGACCAGGTCATGCGATGCGACGCGATCACTCTCCTATGTAGCCGGCTTCGGGTGTCCAAACTTTTGCCTGGTACTGTAGTTATGTGTTACTGAGCATCTTCCCTTGTAATGGTTGAGTCTTGTGTCAGGGTACTGGTGATCCTCTACAAATACATATTAAGAAAGGTGTGAAGTGTCATCTGAGTTGCTCTGCATTATATGAAATCCTTGTTGGTTCTAGTGGGCCTTCTGTAAATATTAGGCCCAGTCCTGTGACTCACCGCATCCACCTGGACAGCAGCCAAGCCCTGATGTTCTCCAGGCTGACCGGCCCCCCCCACAGGCTCCGCAGTTGGCTGTGGGTGCCCACGTAGGAGGTGGTGAGTGGGGACACATACATGGGGTAGCCCAGGGGCTGGTCACACGAGGAGTTAATCATGTTGCGCAGGGCCTGCTTGGAGTTCTGGATGCTCCCGCGCTCGGGGTTGCGGTTGCGCAGGAACACCAGCTCCTGCTGCTGGCCGGCCCACAGGCCCCTCACACACTCCTTGTTGATCTGCGGGGCAGGAAACCAAGAAGCCTCGATGATGGCTCTATGTGAAGGCCATTGTGGCTGATTATCTACCATGCTGCTGTCAGTTTCTCTAGAGGTAAAGCCAAACCGTACCTTAAAATGCTTAAAGGCCCAGTTCACCCCAAAACTGAAAAAAATATGTTTTAGAGAGGTGTTTGTACTATCTATCAGTCTAGTTTGTTCTGCTGGGAGTTGCCTAGTTTTGGAGATATCAGCTGTAGAAATGCCGGGCTTCTCTCGAATATAATGGGAGTGAATGGCATTCTTTCTGAGGTGGTTAAAGCGGCAACAAAATACATTTGAAAAACAGCACTAACGCCATACCAGATTCTCTATGGCTCGCCTCATTGGCTGAGCCTGTCAGTTGGCCCGCCCCTTGCGTCCTGAGAATGCAGGATGAGGCCAGAGCCCGCCCACCTTGATGACCTTGAAGCTGAGGTAGCGCTTGTAGAGCATGATGATCTTGTACTCGTCGGTGCCTTCCTCCACCGTGTGGCGCAGCGTCAGCAGGGCGTCGCGGCCCATCAGCACCGCCCCCCGCCACGCCGGGTCGCCCTCGTGGCAGATGACCAGGCCGCCCTCGTAGCTGTGGATGGCCTCGTAGAGGACGGCCGGCTCTTCTGTTTCCTCCAGGCAGGTGAAGTGGTCCTGGGGGTGGGACAGAAGCTCCTGTCAGCTTCTGCCATGAGCCTGGATGACACCTGCAAGCAGCTACTGCCAAATATGCTACTGCCAAAATATGTCAGATTAACCTAAGGATCTAACAGAGAGCTTCTGCTCCTGGGGCTTCAGCGGACCCTCCGGCTTACGAGACTGTCCACAACTGGAAGGTGGTTGTCATGGATACCTGGTGGAGCTTGAGGCTCATGCGGATGCCTGGTGCCACCACCTTCTGGAGCAGGTCCATGTCAGCAAACACCCACTCGTCCTTGGAGGAGATGCGGAAGTCTCCCTTGAAGAGCGCGTTGAAGCCATACAGGAAGGATTCCAGGCTGTGGGGGAGGAGGGCCAGAGATTATGAAAAGGCTGCAGCTTTGCATGAGAGAGGAAGCAGCATGGCTTTGGCGGGGGAGGAGCAGGGTGGCCAGGTGATTTTATTAGGTCCACCTGTCTCCAGCTCCTGAGAAAACTGTGATCTGTTTTATTTGAGCTAGTATCCCCCAAATAAGGTTTTGCTTATTTACTTGTTGCCAAAAATGGCTTCTCCATCACCGTGTTTACTTTTGTTTCATGCTCCACCTGCCCTGTTGCTCCCCGTCCCATAACAAAGCACAGAACCCCATCTAATGCCCCTGTCACTGGCAAATATAGAAATAACAGCCTGGCACTTTGCTGAGAGCGTCACTAAGGGGACACCTCCGTCAACATCACCTGTTGGACATGTTATGAGATGCGGTCCCTAGCGAGCGTCTTCCCAGCACCGACAGAGCAAAGCACAGCGTCACCAGGGTAGAGTCCTCATCACAATCCACGGGCTGGAAGAGTGCATACAGGGCCAGGAGGGGGGGGGGGGGTTGGAGATTAGCCCCACCTAATGGTCGTTCGTCAGCCCTGCAGCACTTTGCGCAATGATGTTTACGACATCCTCTGACCATTTTATGAGGAGATCTCCATAAAAACCATAATAATCACTCAGACTGGCCTTTAACCACCAACCCTACCCTGTCTCTACTCCTTAACACGGCATGTGCAGTGTCCATTTCAGCAAGTGACCTATAGCACCCCCCTCTGGGTAGATTATGTAACTCCCTCGCAACCATAACATTTCCATTACTGCGTCCCACCTCGTCCAGCTTGTTGGCACAGTACTGGATCCACTCGAGGTAGATGTTGCAGTAGCTGGCCCGCGTGACTCCCTGCAGGCAGTGCACGTAGTCCTCGTCGATCTTGACGCTGAACACGGTAGGGTCACGCTCGATGTGGTGCCACTTGGTGTAGGGCTGCAGGGCCTCTTTGATGGACAGATCCTTCAGCCAATCACGGAGTTTAGGAGAGTGGATCATGAAGTAGACAATACTCTGCGGGCACGGGAGACAAAGGGTGTTTCTCATTATTCCTTCTTGACCATACCTGTGTTCTCGTGTGCCCACCAACTGCTTCCATTGCCAAAGACCAGGTTCAACACATCGGTTGCATCCTCAGTGAACGTGACCGATCCCATGATTCACTGCATCCAAAGTTCGTTCTTGGGAGGCAAGTTCGCGAGACCACAAGTACGATCTTCACATTCTTGGTGTTGAGAAGCACCCAAAGAGGCAGCTGGGGACCTTAAGGCCCCGTCACCTCCTTCCTGTATGCAGCTGCCTTTCTCTGAATCTCTTTATCAGATGAAGGCCCGTGGCACGGCGGCCTACCTTCAGGTAATAGGTGACCAGCAGCTTGCGCAGGTCGTACACCTGCAGCATGGTGGCTGCGTTGTTCTCGCTGATGCTGTAGCCCTCCAGCAGGTACTTCGTGGTGGTGACCTCCCAGGCCAGCCAGCGCAGGCCGAAGGCCGCGTTACAGGACAGCACGTGGGGCAGGTGTCCTGGCTCACAGCAGCAGCAGGCCTCGTCGTCCTCCACGCCCTCCGTGATGGCCTCCACCTCCCGTTGCTGGCAGTACGTACCTGGGGGGGGACAAGCCGGCTGTACTTCAAAACCTCCCAGAATTTAAGTGTGCCGACCTACTAACATTAATGGTGGCAATGATTCACTACTTTGTTTTACTACCAGTATCCTGTGCACCTGAAATTAACCAGGTTGGCCCACATGACCTACATATCATCTGTTTGCGTAGCCAAGTATGGAAGCCCATGAGGTTCAATCCATTTTTAAGGCCTCTCAGGAGCAAGGCTGCACCTGAGACTTCAGTTACAAGTCTTCCTTAACCCCCCCCCCATAGTCAGCTGGATTCACATTGCTGATTCTCTACCTCAGTGCATTTTTACCGTGAGAGCTAGTTTTACTCTCGTGAGCTACCAAATCGGCATGAGGGTGGTGGGTCCCCATTACTATATTTAGCCAATGGAGGGGGACTGGAATTTGCATCAGACTAGAAATATCTTGAGGATTGATCTTTTCATAAACACTTTTATCAAATCATAGATAAAACCCGATTTGGTTTTCACTGATTAATTCATCGTTACAGATCTTCAGGGAACTGGAAATAGGCAATGTGTATTAATTTCTCAGTGTGTGAAGTATAATATTCTATGTAGATATGTGAGGGTCATTTATGAAGTTAATTCATGTGATATGTGTTCATGTGTTAATTCATGTGATACCTAGAACAATACCGGTGCTGATTTTCCCACAATGCCTTTCTGCATTGTGCTGTAGGGCCTTACCTCTGAACTCGAGGCCCCGTAGCTGGAAGGTGACGAGGCCATTGCCGACCTCGATGAGGTGCACCAGGGCGTTGAGGTAGTCGGAGGCCAGGATGAAGCAGTCGCCGGAGCTGTAGTTCCCCCAGCGGCCGAGCAGCAGGTCGCCGCACAGGCTGTGCTGCAGTGAGCGCGTCAGGTACTCGTAGAAGATGGAGTTCAGGTTGTTGTCGTCGCAGCCTGGATGACAGCGGGGAGATGGAGCAGAGCGATACCTTCAGATCTCAGGAGAAAACGTGCCAAACATACGAGGACGTTCCAAATGAAGGTGGCAGAACGTAATCAGGGCAATTGTATCACAATCACACTCAGATTGATAAATCTGACATCCCTGCAAAAAATCACTAACACTTACTTCTGAGATGTGAGGCTAGTTTATAAGAGGCATCGTTAATCAACAGTTTGTTAGATTTTGTTAATAGTAATAAAACAAATAAAATCTGCAGTTCCTGCCCAGTAACACGCCAGATGACTCACCTGAGTCTTTGTCCACCTGAGACGCCAGCCTGCTGTTGGAGTTGTCAATGCGTTTGGTGCTGAGAAGAGAGTATAAGAGAACTTCAGTGAATCTGTTCATTCATGTGATGATTTAGCATTTCTTATCACGTTTGAGGCTGTTTAAAGGGAAACCGTAAGCAGTTGGCAGATCAGCATATAAACAGCAATAAAGGTCTTTTCATCATATGCTGTAGGAGATGGTCTCCTTTATTTACTATTATAACCAGCTTCAGCACTTCAGATCTTGTCAACACTGGGTTGTTCATTTGGGTCAATGATGTCATCCTTGTTCTCCCTTCTATGATCTTAAATGGATACCTTTTATCCCACCGGTGTTCCTTTGGTGACTCTATAGGCCTGGCAGTTACCAGCTTATCCACACCACAGCACAACATGACAAATCCAACCCAAGACCGACCGAAATGTTAAATGTTTTTCTTTTTTTTGTGACGTGTCCTTGAGTGTTTGAAAGGCGCTATATAAATAAAACGTATTATTATTATTATTATTATTAAACTCTCTGACCCTGTGATGGAGGTCCACCAGCAGACTGTGAGACAAAGCTGAAAGCTTTATCCTCTCCTCAAGTGCCCCATGACGCGACCTCAGGCGTTGAGTGCAAACATCTTACTTGTAGTTCCTTTCCCAGAACTTCACTGGCCGGGGGTAGGACGTCATGAAGATGGCGCTGCCCAGGAAGGGGCTGAGGGGTGTGTAGAACACCGTAGTGACCAGCGTCTGCAGCAGCAGCATGGCTGAGTCTGAGCAGCTCTGTTAAGGAGGTACTGGTTCGGCAGATGTCATGTGCAGAACCCGCGGAGGTCTCCAGCCGGCTTCCGGGGGCCCTGGCTTCACGCCAAAGGCAAAGGATACGGGGAACAGCAAAAGGCTGAGCGAAGGCGTGGAAAGCACTACCCCAGGCAATCTGCCAGGGGGCGATGTACACCATGATGAAGTGCAGTTTGTGGAGAAGTTCCCAGAGCTGTAGATGAAGGAACACACCACCTGAGAGTCACTAGAAGACCACAGCATACAGTATGCTGGGACCTTTTGACCTTTTGTACGAGAAGGAACTTTGAGAGTGGTACGTGGCTCGATGAAGCCTGCAGCCTGTAGAATGCACTTCAGGGGAGTGTGTTCCTGTGTTTACTTCTCACTGGCTGACCTAGTTAGGGTTAGCATTTTGAAAAGTAGCCTTATGATAACTAGCTGCATTGCAATATGCAGGGAGAGAGGGTAAAGTTCATTGTCTCGCCACCCTACCACAATCACTGACCCGACTGACCTTGTGGAAGACTATGGACATGAGGAAGAAGTCGAGCAAAAAGGTCTGGGAGGCCCCGCTGCAGTCGAACTCGAAGAAGACGATGGTGAAGGTGAGTGTGACGAACTGGTAGCTGGGATTGCAGAAGGCAGAGCGAAGGAGCTTCATCCCAGCAACTGTCATCAAGAAGACATCACAGCTGGAGCGAGACACAGACACTTGAGTGGTTTGCTCTGGTCAAGAACAGCAGTGGCACAGGGGGAGGGGGGCAGAGATCACGGGAGGTCACATGGGTGCACCAACATAAGTTAGACATCAAAACCAGCTGAAACACAAGTCAGATAAGTTAAGCTGGCTTTGTTTAGACAGCTGTAATAACATAAAAGCACTAGAATTGAAGTGTACAAATTTTCGGTTAATGTGGGCACAGGGCCCTTGGAATAAGCACCTGCCATAGAAACTTAAATTGCATTTCAGAACCATCACTTACCAGTTAAATTTATGATTTGAGAATGATTTGCAAAAATCCCTTATGGGTACACCCAAACTTGCATATAAACAACATTTTCAATGCCATTCTAATTCTACTTACAGAAATTTTCACAAACTCACAAAATAGATGCATTCAACAATTCATGACCATGCAAAGTGAACCTATCCCAGATGCAGAACAGGTATGAGCACCAGGTAAGGTCCTCGGTGTGTTGAATATGGCAGGTGACAGTGCTGCCTAATGACATGAATTGGATTTGCATTGGTGTCCCATTCGCCACCTGGCCCCTCTTTGCTGGCATGGCAGGCTACCCCCCAAGCTACAGCCCTGCTCCAAAAACAACACCCTCTCACCTCTCAGTCATAGAAGCAGCTATCAAAAGAGCCATACCAGCAGTGTTTTCACGAGGCCCCGGGGGTAATTCATACGAGCGTTAACATTCCATGGGAAAGTAGGGCACAGGCCAGATTTTGGTAGGCGGCCCGGTCTTGTGAGGATTAAAATTGGATTTCTCTGGGCACCAAAGCAAAATGAGGGTTATGGGAGGCCAATCTACTGTCATTCAGTGTTTACAGTAATAAAACCGTCTTGTTCCTTGTCAACTTTGCCAACTGTTACACTTGGCTTCATTGGGGGAATGAGGCGGAATCCGATGTATCAGGTGAGGGAGACGGACTCGCATGCAGTCAGCACTCGAAGCGTAAGCGGTACTAACTGGATTCCCAGGCGCTCGCGGTGGCTGAGGGAGAAGCCGTCATTAGTCAGGGCACTCAGCACAATGGCTGGGTAGATGACGTACTTCTCGAAGCACAGAAGGCACGTGTAGAGGCGCTCGAACCACATCAGATGGGCGTCGTCTAAAGGATCAGAGCACACGTTAGTGTCCTGCCCCCCTCACCGTGACACACCAGTGATAAGTGGGATCCAGGATCTGACCTCGGGGCTCAAACTGGGAGTACTCCTTGCTCTTGAGCACTGGGTGTGAGATCCATAGCCAGGGATGGTGCTTCCGCAGCTGAGGGATCAGGTAGTGGGTGACAAACCCCACAGTCCCTGCCAGCGCGTACAGCACTATGGCAACAAAGGGCTGCGGAGAACAGAGAATAAAGACCTTTGGTCATCCTTATGCTGGTTTACTTGGCCAGACTCTTCAAATGGCTCGCTATCAACTATGTCCTCATTATTTACACCGCTTGCTTGCACATTCCTAAGTAATACACCATAAAACCCTTCGAAGAAGTTTGTGACAGGGTAGTGAGGCTCACTTTCAGGGACAGGAAGACCGTGCTGGACGTGATGGCGAACGTCAACACTGAGGCCATGGTGCACACGATCAAGTCCGAGTGCAGAATCTCCTTCTGTAATGACAAGGGAAAGTGGGCATCTTGCCTGATCCAATAATACATTGCATCCATTAAGAGAGAGGGCATGTGTCGACATCTTGGTGGTGTCATTCTGGTTGACTGAGGATGGCACCTTCACTTCGCGAATGCTGTATTCTGGCGTACGAGATGGCGTTAGACACACAACAGCCTTACCACTGAATGCCTGAGCTTCTCAGGAAGGGGGTCCTCACAGTCTTCAGAGGATGGAGTGTCATCCTCTGTTCTGCTTCTCAGGGCAGGTGCCAGTTTGGCTTTGATCAAAGACCTTCCCAGCAACAAGACAGTGAAGGACAGTCCTCATTAAGACCTCCTCCACAGTGGGAAGTCCCCTGCACCACCTTACTGTAGTCTCCCATGCCATCATTTAATTGGGCGAGGTGGAAATGGGTCTTACAGGAGAACAGAAGGGTCACTGCTCTGGCGACTGAGGTGATAGGAGAAGACCACCAGGAGGCCACAGAATCCGGAGAAGAGGGCTGGGATGTGCTGCTCATCCCAGGGCTCCTGTAGGATGATTCAGACAGTCAATGGTGGGCAACAGTTAGCCAATAAAATTATGGTGGGCAATGGTCAGCCAATAAAATAATGATGGGGAAATGTTTAGCCAATAAAATTAAGATGCCATTGAAAAAAAAGTGAGAAAGGTTTAGCTAATAACATATCCACATTAAAGTAATGAGTAATTCTTCTTTTGAAACTGTAGGCTTGTGATCATTCAGTACTGGTCACATGACACATGAAATGCAGCTAGCCACGATTCCACCACTGTTGATACATGACTATTGACATATCATTTCTACAGTTGCAAACTGTTGCTATCCCAGTTTAAGGTGTGCAATACTGTGCAATGTTTTACAGTTTATATATTTATATATTTATTTTGGCTAATGTTCTGAACTCAAAACAGCAAGCCTTTACGGCGTCACAGAATAAGTACCGGGAATATAGCAAAGGCTCACGGCCAGAAGGGCTTGCTGTGTTTAGCTACAGCCAAGTGTCATTTATGCAGTGCAGACGCACCTTCAGGGCGCAGAAGCAGAATCCATAAAGCAGCGACAGCACGGTGAGACTGCGCAGCATGCCGTAGACAGCCGAGGACAGCCCCGTGGCAGCTGGGCAGGAGACAGGCGGCTCAGCGGCTGGCAGAGGGAGGCCGGCGCGCCGGCAGATGGAGCAGCGAGCGGCACTCACCTGTCCCACCGAAGAAGTGCATGTCGATCTGCTCCAGCAGGTAAATTCCAAAGGTGTTAATTTGGGGGAGCAGCCCAATGAGAAATATGACGGGGAAGCAGTACGTAAAACCTACGCGAGGCGAGACAGAGTTCTCAACAACGTCAGGTTTCTGCTACCACCTTCTGGAAGCTAGTAATTAAACAGCAACGTTTAAAATCTTAGAGACACTGAGATCACTTACCTATCAAAATATCTCTTACAAACATAAGAGCGTCAGATGGAACAATACTTAGGCCGTACACCGTGGCCACCGGAAGGTTCCATGTCTTCAGCAGCACCTCCAGCAGCCAAATCAGGCCACAGACCATGCAGAAGTAGGCTGCTCTGCTGTAAGCCACGATGGGATTGTGCCCCTGAAGAGGCGTCAACAAAGACAGCCGTTCGATTGAGGTAAACAAAGTGCACGCTGACGCTGCTGTACCACCATCATGGGCGCCCTGCCGATCTCACACTTACATGGGTAGGTGAAGCAGCATCCGGCTGGACACTCTGAAACACACAAGGGGATTGTAAAAGCTCAGGACAGTGGCAGTGCCACCCGATGGACAGTCAACACTGCAGTGATGAAGACCTAGTAAGTGATCGAATAACATTTAATTGAAAGAGAGGGTCAAGATTTTTATACTGAATTATTTTTTATCATCCACCATTTACTTTACTGTTGTCTACCAAGGAAATGTTTTCACCTTTAACTTTTATTAAAACTAAAGTATGTCATTTATGTCCAGCGATGAACAAATTGCACCCTACCTTTAGCAAAGAGTACTGGCAGCTTGCAATCACAAGGCAGAACTGGAAGACCCAGATATCCTTGAAGCAGCCTTGGTTCAACAGGATGAATCCAAGAAAAGCCACTAGAACACCGAGAAACACAGACACCAAGTTCTCCCCTACATCCTGGTTCCTGGGAGAAAAGGGGTTTGGTCAGTTCCTCTCAAGAAGGACCTTAAAAGGATATGCAAACTGAATCAGGGACTTTCTGGTCCATTACCTGTCCAGCAGCGCTAGCAGGGTGAGGCGATCATACAGGATATTGATCCACTTTCCAGGGAAAACCTTCAGCTTGTAGTACAGCTTGTGTGAGGGCTTCACCTGAGTGGAGGTATCTGAGGACTCGTCCAGTGAGTCCTCCTCCTATCAAATAACAACAAATGGAGGCATAAATGACATGTACTCAGCCAATAGCATGCTGCTATCCTTCAGGAGTTAGCAAGCACCTCCTGGGGAACCAGAGGGCCAAGCAGACATGCCTGGAATATTTCAGGATGTGTTCTCCTGGGCCGGAGCCGATGGGCGGGGATGACATGGCGCTGGAAGGGGCATTCCGTGTGAGGCCCGACGATGCCGTCCTGGCCCTCGGAGTTAGACGATGTAGACAAGAGATCGCTGGGCATAAGGGGGATGGGTTCCTACTGTCATTAAAGCTGAAGACATGACACACAAATACAAATTCTACAGCCCTGTGAAAAGCTGAGGAGCACCTAGATTATGGGATACTGTCCACAGCTCCACTCCATTTGTCTGTCCAGATCAAACATCTGCATGCGTGTGTGGCGAGACCTGCACATGGGCAACAGCTTTCTGCACTTGAGTGCAACGCAAATTTAAATGGCTGATGAACTTACCAGATGTTTCCAGTAATGAGTTCTGCCCCGAGAGGCAAATTCAGTGCTCTTTCAGCATAGAGCTTGCGAGGTCGTTCTCCTGCAGTTGAAAATGGAAAAATGTAGATGAACGCCCAAGTCACCTCCAAATGAAGCGGAGCTCTGCGGTCTCACTTACGGTGGACTGTGTGGAAGGTGTATGCTTCTTCCTTGGTTGTGGCTTCCGGCCTGCAAATAACCTGCAGCATTGAGCTTTCGGACTGGGATGTCTGAGAAGGAAGGGAGTCATAGTCCGGATCCTTGTCCTTGTCCGTCTGAGGGCTGAGGGAGATGGAGCCAAACTGTGTTTCAGGTAAATGGTTGCTATGTGGAACTATTCCTGATGGTTCTGAGGACTTTTGGTCAAAGACCAACCATTGTTACTTTGATATCCAAGAGGAATTTATCATATCAAGAAGACGTACCTGTCTGGGGAGACGATGGGAATCTGCTTTTCTGCTGCGGTCTGGGTCACGTCGGACGTGGCCAGACTGTTGGGAGGTTCAGGATGCTCCTTCTGTCTCTCAGTCTCTGTGTCCTCGTTGTTTTTCGTGGCCGTGACGCTGTCTTCTAGAAGATGGGAACACATCAGCGGTGCATGGCAAAATAAAGACTGTTATGGGTGTGATTTTAATTACGCCTCCTGCATGTGAAAGAGGCTCGAGGCACAGGGCACAGAGGCAGGTGCTGGGAGGCAAGGAGCTCACCTTCATCCCTGGCCTTCCCAGCATCCTCGGCTTCCTCGTCGGGGGGGGTACCGCTGGCTCCTCTAGTGCTGTTGATGGATTCTAATAGTGTCACAAACTCCACAAAGTTGGATTCATTAGGCATCTGGCCCTCCTTGGCCTCCAGATCTGACTTGGAAGACGTCATTGTGCAGGCCTTGTCCCTGTCGGCTTCTAGGATGGCGTCTGTGCCACTGTCAATGCTCAAACCCCTTGCCTGTAGCCTTGTTCCTGCGCTTTGGTGCCCTCCAATGGGGATCTGCAAAAAGCCGTCGCTGTCAGTCCTTAACTCAGGCAGGTCACCCTCGTCCGGATGGGACCTGATATCAATGCCTGAGGAACTGTTCTCATTGGTCAGCTGCGGGCTGGGTGGCTCCAGTAGATCAAGATCCTCATTGTCTTTGTTGTCCTGAGCCACCGAGTCAGACCCTACCCCTTCCTCAACCTGATGGGTGGTGGTTTCATTCTTGGGTTCAGGCGGCCCCTCCTCCTCGACAGCCGACCCGTCGTCCTCGGGTGAGTCGAAGGTGATGACAGGTATCTTGACAGGCCCGTCGCCCCTCTGCTCCTGTGCCGACTCCAAGAGGCGGAGCTTGACGGACTCCTCCAGCTCGGCGGCGGTCTGGGCGTCACAGCTCATGGTGATGACGATCTTCACGGTGTCATTCTCATCCAGACAGGCTGACGGGCTGGAGTTGTCTACCAGAACCACGGCGATCTCGTCTGAGCAGTAGTTCTCCTCCGGCGTGCCGTCCTGTGGGGTCCCGGCCTCCTCCAGCTCGCCAGAGGGTTCTGGAACACCTACATCAGCACCCTGGTTCTCCTTCTCCACCTCCGATTCCTCGTCGCTGTCCTTGGAAGGGGGCAGCCCCTCGTCTGCTGTGTCTCGGTCCGGGGTCAGCTTCCGCCCCATGGTCAGAGGCTTATCGGGTGGATCCTGCCGTTGCCCCCGCGACTCTTCAGATGTGGGCCTTTCCTCAGGTGAGGACTTCCCTGCTGACTTCTCAATCAGGGCTGTGGGAGGCGCCAGTTAGTTCTTAAGAATGTGCTTCATGAAATACCCAGAGGTTAAATCAAAATCAGAGAACATAAGAACATAAGAACATAAGAAATTTACAAACGAGAGGAGGCCATTCGGCCCATCAAGCTCGTTTGGGGAG
>JAODKL010000062.1:2466973-2483467 GCA_026780765.1 Petrocephalus schoutedeni
CCCCCCCCCCCCCCCCCCCCTGCCACCGCAGGGCCCTCTGGGGATGTGCTATGCGAGTCGCGGGCAATGTGATGTGCTATCATTCGTGGTGTCATTTAATGATGTGGGAAATGACAGGTGGAGGAGTGTCCCAGTGCAGATGGATTGATGGATGGATGAAACTAGTTTACAGTAGGGTTAGGGTTCCACAACAAGTGTATATTCCTAAACCCCTGAAAATGACAGGGGAAAAATCCAGAAACTTGCTGAGTGGCAAGCAGATGCAGCTTAGTGATGGTGGCTTTTACCCATCAGCGCTAACAGCTGGCTTGGGGGGTTGAGATGGTTATCAGCTGGCTGTGCTCGGATAAACAGATGGGAGGGGGCTTGTCCTCATCCAGCGCACAGCCCAGCTAGGAGAGAGTGATTTAAGGGGGGGAGCGGGCCAGGAGAGGGGGGCGGTTAATTTTGAGAGTCTTGTCTTGGAGAGTAATGTCACCATTCTTGGTGTGTGTCTTTTGTTTATGCTGGAAAATTATGTAAAACATCGACTTGTGGCCTCTGTGTCTGAGAATCGGGGTTTGTGTGTGATTGAGTTTGTGACCTCGTGTGAGAGTGAAAGTGATTTTTATCCCCACCATGATGTCCGTAAAGCCACCGTGCCCCACCTGGATTGGGTATAATATTGCTGGCCATTCTGCAGATGAATAGGCTCTTTGTCATTACTGCACACGTGCTCCCCTCTGAGCCCCTGGCCCCGCCCCCTCGTACCCTCTCGCACCCCCGGCCCCGCCCTGCCCCTCACTGCCTCCCCTGCCACCGTTCCCGCAGGTTAAATACCACCAAAGCCTGACCGGGCATCTCCCTTCTCCCCGACTCAGTACTTCCTAACTCGCCTTCCCAGCTTCTTTTTAGTGTGAAATGGGGAACAGCCCCCCCAGGGGCTTAATTCTGCTTCTGGAGCCAAAGCTCTGTCGCAGGTCATTGGAGGCATCACCTGTCATCATGTACGGTTTCATGCAGCTCTGCTGGTCACTATAACCTTAGCTGTGGCGTATACTGACTCGTCCAGCTTTCTTCATGTGCTAATGCTGCTAGGTTAAGCCTGTCTGCTGTTAATCAGGATTCTTGGTCTGATTTTCCTCACGTTTTCTCCTGAGCACATCGCCTTGAAGGCCGCCCGGCAGAACCGCAGATGAGTCCGTCACAAATCTGCTAACTCCTCCAGGCACGTTTTTTATTTCACGTTATCTACCTCCGAAGTGGACAGTGGTTTTGGTTCCTCGCAGCCTGCCCTGGGTGGGATGGAGCCCGGCACGGGTCCCCGGTGACCTGGTGGACATCTGCTATGAGATGGAGGGAACAAAACGGTGATTCAGAAGGAGGGTACGGATGACAGAATGGGGGCCTGTGGCGCTTTTTTTTGCCTTAATGCTGATTTAGAAATAGCCTGAGGTGTTACTTTTTCATAACGCGTTTCGTTACTCGTTCTCTGCTCCGTATGTAATTCTGCTCTGAGATTCTCAGCCTTACAATATAACGTGAGCGTTACACTCATCAGCAGCAGCCCCCGGTCACTTCCTGGTCCCTCGTGAATCCGAGGCGAGCCGGTCTTGGCGTCTTTTCGGGGAGATGATGAATCTCCTGCTTCGCATTAAAAAAAAAGCAGATAAACAGCATTTTGTGGCCCCCACTCTTATTCAAGTTTGGGATTCTGCTTTGTCAACTGTTTGGACGAAACTGCTGCTATGCGATTTTATATTTTGATGAGATCCCACTATGGAGGATAAATCTGACTAGAATATTCTGTACAATCGGATTGGTTCAAACCTCAGCAGTTTGCTGTTCAGGCTCAGGTCAGCTGTGTGTGTGTGTTCATGTTCGTGAGAGGGACCTTTGAGAGGATGTGAATTGTGTTCAGAGTTTGTTCAGCTGGTTCTGGCCCACACAGAACAGAATTATGTATGTGGGTCACTGTCACACTGCTGAGTCAGAGTTTTACCCTGGGAGAGGGAGAGATTGGATCAGTACCAGTGTGGTTTCAGTCTTAAACACACAACTGAGAGTTTTTTTTTTCTGTTATTGTTTTGTTATCTGTACATGCCAGTCTGTCCCAGTGACTAATCCTTTGTAAACCTGATGGTAAATATTGATTTACAGGCATTTCTTTTCAAGGTTAGTAGCTTCTGGAAGAACATCTTTCTCGGTCTGTAACCTCTGAAGAATGACTTCCGTTTCGACGAGTCTCTCTGTCGGAAGATTGGAATGCTTCGAGGAACAGAACTAGTTTTATGAGCTTTGTGTTTCTATTTGATTATTCCGCAATTTCTGGGAAACCATCAGTAACATCAGAGATTCACTGAAATTCTGCATCCTGAACTACTTTCGGATGTTTTCTCCCGCTTGGCTGTGTTGGTAATTCCAGCTTGCAGTTAATTTTAGACTGAAAGTAAAGTTAAGGCTTTCTTTTGTACTAGCGCTGACCCTGCCCCCCGCCATCATTGGGCTTTGGGTGTGTTCCCATGCAGTTGGGGGGGGTGTTTCTGTCCTCTCTTTTCACTGCCCCTGTGGAATTTGGGTGCCCTGGAGCAGAGGGGGTCATTTGTTTTCCGCAGATTTCTTATTGGCTTTGGGTTCATGGGCCCTGAACCCACAACATGTGGAAATGTGGGTCCCGAACACCTGTCTTAAGACTGAAACCCAGTATCAACAATGCTGTCACGCCACGCGTTGTGTATATTTCCACATAGCAGCATAACAGACCCCAGAATAAATCATAAACAAATTCCCCTTTTTAAAGTGTGACCCAAGATACCGTGGGGGTCTCCCCCCCTGGTAAGACACACACTCTGCTGCTGCCTGACGGGCGTTAATTAAAGCCGTTTGTGTACACCTTGCATCCAGACCCTGCCCCCCCCTCGCTGACTCTGCAGAACCGCGGCTTAAAGAAACATCAAGAAGCCGCGGAAATGGCCTGCCTTTGTGCCGCCTGATCTTTTAATACCACGGCAGAGGGAGGGACGGCGCTAATGAGGGGCAGTGGCTTGGCATGCGCCTTCCCAGTGCAGCGGTCAAGCGCCTGTTGCTAGGCGACGCCGCCTGCCGGAATGCTCCCACTCTGGGCCCTGCAAGCCTCATTTTCATTATATTTAATCTCCCCCAGGCCTGCTGTTTGGGTGTACCCCCCCTCCCAATTCCTCATGATAGGGGATGGCCGCCAGCCTCCCCTCCTCTGGCATCCCGAAACCTGGCGGCCCGCCATGTCCCGCGACAAGAGTGATCTCGTAGTTTCAGGCGCAGAGAAGCGAAGGTGTGGAATGTGAGGCATGCGCTTGCCTGCTCGCTCTGGTGCATGCTGAGTGGGGACAAAGGTGTCCCGGACCAACGCAGGGCGACTCCCCCCCCCCAGCTACCGTAAATTCCAGAGGCTGTTTGGGGGCATCTGGGGGCTCTTTCAGGGTTTGAGCCCCCGCTGTTTGATGGGAGGGGGTGTGCTTAGCTGTCTTCATGGCCTCCTCCTCGGACGGGAGCTTCTCTGATGAGAACGGTGATCCAGAAAACAGTTTATTGCGGGTGCTGTGCTCGACAAAGCGCTGGGAATCTCGTGAGGCAAAAGTTTATCCAGAATGGAAGCTTCTAGAATAGTCTTGTTTTGTTGCAGTTTTGCATTGTTTGACTGTAATATCTACATGAATTAAATACCCTATTCTAAGAGATGTTTTTAGGTCATACAGTGAAGACCCTGGTTTGGTTTACATGCCTTTTCTCAGGGACGCGCTGTTTTTGGAAGTGTACCATTGTGTAATACTCTATACTTGATTCTGGTAGCAGAAGCCAGTGTGATGATTTACCTGGAGCTCAGATGTGGTAAAAAAAAAAAAAAAAAAAACGCTGTTGTCAGAAGGCCTCGTTGATCATGTGACTGTCTGCCAGCACTGACGGGGCAATTTTCTACAGTACAAGCGATTGTTTGTTTATCAGATGGAGTTGTGCACGGTAATCAGTCGGCGGCACCGAACGCTCCGAAACCTGTTTGGCGGAATGTGGCTCTTCATATTTCCCCTATAGAAAGGTGTCTGGCATGAAGCTGTGCCTGTTCCCTCCATGACTCTGACAAACGAAACGCACCAATCGGGGGCCCTCTCACTCGGGAGAGCCAATCAGAAACGGTCCATGTCTGCACGCGTGACAGAGTCTGGAACTAAAACCCTCAGGGTCACCATCCTCACATAGTGTATCCATCCCCCTTCCTGAGCCGCCGCCCTCCCCCGACCAAAAAACATTTTCTGCAGTCGGCTGAAAGTCAAGGCTGCTTATCTGCCGTTTGGCTTGCAGTTGATTAATATTAACCATCAGCCCACGGGATGTGTGAAAAGTTATATGGGTGAAAAAAGAGGCCTTTTGTTCTGTGAATCATGCCTGCGTAATGTAAACTCCTGCCCCGATAAGAGGGCTTCTATCACATGCACTGACACCCTCAGAAGATGAAGGGCATTGGTCACCAAAAGTCACCTCGGGATGCTTCCGGCTTATTTATGCAAGAGCCCCTCATTGGCAGAAATAGCTGTAATATTTCCCAAGGTCTGTAGGATTCAAGCGATTTCTGTTCCTATAGAGCGGATGTTCTAAGAGAGCATAGTCTGGTGCTTGGCGCAGTCTTAACCATGCCTGCGCAGAAAGTGTTTACAGGCCCCTTCACTAAAGGTTATTATTATTTGCAAGGCTGCCTGCTTTTCTGCACACTTCCTGCACGCCAGTTGCGCTGGCGGCTTCCCGCATCGCTGACCCTTCGCTGCGGTTTCCAGTTTTGCTCCTGGAAACGATCGAGAATGACGACATCGGCAGGAAGACGCTGAAAATCACGGACTTCGGGCTGGCGCGGGAGTGGCACAAGACGACGAAGATGAGCGCGGCCGGCACCTACTCCTGGATGGCGCCCGAGGTCATCAAGTGCTCGCTGTTCTCCAAGGGGAGTGACGTGTGGAGGTGAAGCCGCCGGGGCCTGCTGCCGTTTTAGGGGGCCTGCTGCCGTTTTAGGGGGCCTGCTGCCGTTTTAGGAGGCCTGCTGCCGTTTTAGGAGGCCTGCTGCCGTTTAGGAGGCCTGCTACCGTTTAGAAGGCCTGCTGCCATTTTAGGGGGCCTGCGGCCGCTTAGGGGCCTTTCAGCAGCCTGTGTCTGTGTCTCAGCCTGACAGGGTAGTTATTCTGCTCTGCAGCAGCCATGTGATTGATGCTCTCCTGCCACAGCCTTGAAAGCCCCGTGATGGTTTCTCCCATCCTTCCATATCTAATTTTTTGAATCGGTTCAGGTTACAGTATATCATTCCTGAGGTGGACCATGTGGGACCTTTGTGGGAGGGGGGGTGGCTTTGCGTCTGCCAACCTGACGCCCCATTTCTCTCTCTCGAAACCCTACGCCCCGCCTCAGCTACGGCGTGCTACTGTGGGAGCTCCTGACAGGTGAGGTGCCGTACCGCGGCATCGACGGCCTGGCCGTGGCCTACGGCGTCGCCGTAAACAAGCTGACCCTGCCGATTCCCTCCACCTGCCCCGAGCCCTTCGCCAAGCTGATGGAAGGTACGGTGCACCGCGTGATCGCGGGCAGGCTGAGTCTGAGTGGTGTTCTGGTGCGTAGTTTACACAGAAGTTTTGTGCAGCGAGCTTCGGGGGTTCTGTTCTCAGCAAAATGCAGACAAAGATTTCCTTTGGGATTAAAGGCTTGCTGCGCTCGAAGTTCTTGCATGGGCTAGTTTTCCTCCATTGAAGGTATTCAGCTCAGGAGCACCTGTGTCAACAGTAATTTCGGGGCCGGGGGAGGGGCCCTTTGATCCAGAACAGGCAGTCTTGACTTTTTTTTTTCTTCTCTCACTATGGCGCGTTCCCCAGAATGCTGGGAACAAGACCCTCATATCCGACCCTCGTTCGCCGCCATCTTGGAGCAGCTGACGGCCATTGAGGAGGCGGTCATGGCCACCATGCCCCAGGACTCCTTCCACTCCATGCAGGAGGACTGGAGGGTGGAGATCCAGGAGATGTTCGACGAGCTCCGGACCAAGGAGAAGGTGGTTGCCATACCGGTGCTACAGACGCCTATCCTCAGACAGCCCTGGGAAATGGGGCAGATTAACCTTTTCTAACCTTATTTTTCTTAACGTTGTTTTTGACGCAGTCACACTCACTAAACCACTTTGAGATGCCTTTCACTCTTGGCTGCGAAACATGTGCTGGTACCTAAGCGAGGAATTCCGCCGGAGGTAATCCTGTAAACAAGGCTGGGTCTCGGATATCTCCCCTTCCAGTTAGAATCGGCACTTCTCGTTAAATCCGGGGATCAGCCCAACTTCCGATAACGCGTGTGAAAGGCGGCCTGGGGCGGCAGCAGCAGCCACACAAATGCCCTACACTCAAAAAGTCCTCCGTTTTTTTTTTTCTGTATTTAATTGGTTACTTTTAAAGGCAAGCTAATTGTGGGCTTAACAAAGCAGGCTATTAACAGTGAAATGGGTTGCCCCCCCCACACCCCACCCCACCACGGCTAAAACCATAAGCCCCTTCCTCCTTCAGACGCCCCCTTAAACGGGATTTGTAATCGCTCTGTCGGGAAACGCGCCTTCCTGCGGGGCCAGCGGGATGGTCACAGCGCACTCCGCAAGCGACATGACACGCTGAAGCGGTTTCGTCCATTTCGTTTCCGTCTGGTTTTTTGTTTTGTCGCCACAGCCGGTCGTGACTGCATGCTGGCTATGTTAATCCTGTCATCGTACTTGCGTTCTCCAGAAATGTCGCCTGCGTGGGTGTAGGTGGGGTGGTGCTTGTTTGGCCCCTGCTTTTCAGGGGCCAGGCCCTTGCAGGGGCCCCCCCGTGTCCTCGAGCTGCCGAGTGCAGACGGGGGCAGTGTTTTCAGGCGTGGTGCTGATTACCGGCTGCGCCTGCCTAATTACGGGAGACTCTTCCCAAGCCGGCTGCGGGGATTAGCTCTTCACAGATGAATGTGTCTGTAATCGCCTCAAGTGGAGAACGTCTATCAAAACAGTAATTTTGCGCTTGTTTTGACTCCTCCCACGCCGGGCCCACCCGCTCTATGAGCGTTTTGCACGCGAATGTATTTTTGTTTGCGGTGACACCTTGGAGGCTACGAGCCGTGGAAAAACCCTGCACCCCTTGAAGAGTGATCTGCTTGGGACCAGCTTGTGCCCATCTGAAGATACTGGAGATGTTTGCTTTTGCATCACAGCCAGGAAGAACTTCTATTGGCAATGTAGATTAAACATTTAAGGAATGGAGTACAACATTTTACATGCAGGGCAGTATGCACATGTATACATGGAATTAGACTGTCTACTTGCGGTCAGGAGCAGCTATGTATGGAATAAAGATTGAAGTTACAGTTTATGTTTTACATTTACTTATCCACAGTGGCGTACGAGTGAGACGGACAGTATGTAACTAAAGCAGTGGACCCCAGATCCTGCTGACCTCATGGTCACTGTGCAGAACCATGATTCAGGAGGTCCTGCTGATTCTCTAGTCGAATGTGACTAAATGGATTAACGTTTTTGGGTGAAGCCATGACCTCCCAAGAGCACCCCACCCCCCGGCTGTAAGACGAGTCCCCGGCCACACAAAGGGATTCCCCATTTTTTTCTCCTCTCTCCTTATGTGTCGTCACGTGGCAAACGCACAGGTGTGCGTGGCGACAGGCTACCTGGCAGTAATCTTGCTTGCGTCACCTGTTTTAAATTTTTTTTTGTTCTCTCAGACATCTGAAGCTGCTTTTGACCTGTCATGTGGAACATTTGTCCTCCCCAAAGAAGTCTGTCATCTTCTCGTTCTCTGCATAATTTCCACAATCTTTAGACATCTCACCATGGCGTCAGTTAATAGGCTCCACCCCCAAACTAATGTAAGGCCCCTCGTAACCTCCAAACTTAAACCTCAGCACGAGCTCCATCTCATAACATCCTTACTATAATTTGTGACCTGAGGCTCTGCCCCCCATAACCTCCTTGCTGGTGTATATTCTGGTAATTTCTGATTGGCCAAAAACTGACCATCATGCATTGCGTCAAGACCAGAATGCATCGCTTTAAGCCAGCGCTGTAAGCGGTGAAGTCGAACGCACCCATTGACATATAACTGCAGACTCCTCCCTGTAACCTCACTGAGATGTGACCAGACTCCACCCCCTGTCACCTTCTCATTGGCATATGACCACAGACTCCGCCCCCTGTAAACTCCCCGACGTGACCACAGATTCCACCCCCTGTAACCTTCTCATTGATATGTGACCACAGACTCTGCCCCCCGTAACCTCCCTGACATGTGACCACAGACTCCGTCGCCATAACCTCACTGACATGTGACCACAGACTCCACCCCCTGCAACCTTCTCATTGTCATGTGACCACAGACTCCGCCCCTGTAACCTCCCCGACATATGACCACAGACTCCACGCCCTGTAACCTTCTCCCTCACATGTGACCACAGACTCCGCCCCCTGTAACCTCCCTGACATGTGACCACAGACTCTGCCCCTGTAACCTCTCTGACATGTGGCCACAGACTCCGCCCCTTATAACCTTCTCAATGGTGTGACCTCAGTCTCCACCCCCCCATAACCTCCCTGACATGTGACCACACACTCCGCCCCCTGTAACCTTCTCATTAACATGTGACCACAGACTCCGCCCCCTGTAACCACCCTGCTGTGCCCCTGCAGGAGTTGCGGTCACGCGAGGAGGAGTTGACACGGGCGGCGCTGCAGCAGAAGTCGCAGGAGGAGCTGTTGAAGCGGCGGGAGCAGCAGCTGGCGGAGCGTGAGATCAACGTGCTGGAGAGGGAGCTCAACATCCTCATTTTCCAGCTGAATAAGGACAAGCCCAACGTCAGGAAGCGGAAGGGCAAGTTCAGGCGTAGCCGTCTCAAGCTGAAGGATGGCAACCGCATCAGCCTGCCGTCGGGTGAGCGGGCACGCCTGGGGCTTACGGGGAGCAGCTTGCTGAGCTTTCCGCCGCTTCCAGGGAGTCGTCACCTCTGTTGTTGCCCACAGATTTCCAGCACAAGATCACCGTCCAGGCCTCGCCTACCATGGACAAGAGGCGGAGCCTCAACAGTAACACCTGCAGCCCGCCCAGCAGCCCCACCCTCATCCCCCGCCTGCGAGCCATCCAGTGTAAGTTTCCTGCAGCCGTATGTTCCTGGAGAAAGCTGACCACATCTGGAGAAAGTTCTAGAGTACCCCAGCCCTTTTGCCTGTCATCGCAATGCAGCCACAGCCCCCAGTCAGTGAAGAATCAAAATCTGATACTTTCTCCTCCTAATTTCAGAGAAATTTCGAGAAGCGAATTGTGCTAAGCTAACATATGCAATGTTAACGTCGAACGAATCAAATTATTTATCCTTTATATTGACACTATTTCCTCAGTAGGGGTCATCCGGACGCCCCTCACAGTATGGTAATATTTTTCCCCCTCAGTGAGTACCCCCACTGACCCTGCCAGGAGGGACAGTATGTATGTTTACCACCAGGATGTGGATATCACAAGCGAGTGCGAGCCCCCTGCTGGGCTTAGAAAAAAAGGCAAGCAACTGGTGCATTGTTGGAACAAAAAAACTGTCTGTGCTCCCGTGATTGGCCAGCTGAAATTATGTGCTCTGTGGATGGCGGTCTGCTTCAGCAGTGTCTCCTGTGGACCTTTACTTGGCCGCCATCTACAGGTGTGGGAGAGAGGTTGTGATCAGGGATTTTCAGAATGGGAAACGTTCTTCTGAAATCATATTGGTATTAACTGATGGGTTTTCTATTTGTTACTTGGATGGTCAGTGGTTACCATCGGCACCTGAGCACCACTGCAAGGCACACCTTGTGTTTACTTTATTGTCTCATTATAGCACAGGAGATACATTTACCATGTGCAGAAACAGCAATAAATTATCTAGGAGTGCTACATTCTGTTTCGCTCCAGGCACAATAATTTATTTAATACTGCTGTATCAAAGCAAACACTGTTTTAAACTTTGGTCGTTGTATTATCGTGTCCACTAGGGGGCATAAATACAAATTCTAGGACCAATTGAACATATACTATTCACAAGGTCTGCTTTAACCCAGAAAATCAGCCTTTTGCTGGGAGCTTGGTGACCACACAAGCTGATTTTTCTCCTGTGGATGGTGGAGGCTTTCCTATTCTCAAATCCGCACTGTTCCGGGCGTTCCTGACGCCGGAATCCTGATGTCTTACCCCGGCGCAGTGACCCTGGACGAGAGCAACCGGACCTGGGGGAGGAGCACGACGTACAAGCAGGAGGAGTTCGAGGAGGTCAGGAAGGGCTTCAGGAAGAAGGGCCGGACGTGGGGGCCCAGCTCCGTGCAGGCCAAGGAGCGCGGCGGCGCCACCGAGAGGTGCGGCTCTGCAACTGCGCGGCCTCTTACGCTTGTTAGGGGAGTCGGTGCGAAATCCCCACTGCATGTAATGTCAGGGCTGCATTTTTCGCTGTTCGAAGTCAGGGGTCGGTGTCATTAATATACCAGCCGGGCTTTGGTCTTTATCATGATCAGATGACTTTCCTCATCCTTTAACTTAATGACTTTAGTCCAATAGAACCCAACCCCCCGACCCAAAGGCCATTGCCTGTGGCCTGACCCACCCGCTGACAGCTTATAGCATTTCTCACACAGGGTTTGTAAGCATTCCTCCTTCAGGAGGCATCTGTCGAACGTGTAATGTGATGTAAATCCCTTGAAATCCCGGCAGGGTGAGGCCACTCTCCGATGGCAACAACCCCTGGTCCACCAGCCTGGTGAAGGCCCAGAAGTCCGTGCCTCTAGCCGCGTTGTTTGCCGAGCAGGGTGAGTCGCGTGTCACCTGCAGCTGCACAGCGCCACCTTGTGGTGTGAAGGTTTCATGCTTGCGGTAATCAGTCAGTCAGTTAATCAGTGAATTGCCCCCAGGGACGAGCGCGGACAGGGGGTACACTACAGAAGGCTCCGAGGGCACCAAACCAAAGCAGGTGAAGCTGCCCAGTCAGGTGTATATCGATCTACCTCTGTGGAGTGACGAGCAGCGTGAGGCAGGGGGGGCCACAGACAGCCTGGAGGACCCCACCACCTCCACCAGCTCGGCCAGCACTACGCCGCAGGTCACACCTACCAACAGCCTGAAGAGGGCGCCGACGCGCCGGCGGACAGATGCGGCGCTCTGGGGCTGCGCATCGCTGCTGGCTTCCGTGGCACTGGGCTTCGATATCCGTGAGGCCCTCAGGGGCCCCTCTTTCGAGGAGGGGCCAGAGCCACGTGAAGAGAAGAAGAGAAGGGAGGGTCTCTTCCAGCGCGCCGCCCGCCTCCGCCGCAGTACCAGCCCTCCCAACGGGGGGCGCTCTCGCAAGGAGGAGGCATCGCCGGGCCCCCCTCACGGTCCGGGCCCCGCCAGCCTGTTAACCATGTCCTCCATCTCTGAGTGCAACTCCACCCGATGCCTCCTGCAGCAAAACTCCGGCGGTGCTGACCACGTCTCCGCGAAGAAGGTGCCTCCAGGAGCCCCAGCAGAGTACAGGACGCACCCCTGCGACCAGGGAAGCAGAGCAGCCATCAAGTCTGTGGCTCCTTCCCCAGCAGGAAGTAGCTCCAGGCTGCGCAGGAAGAAGTCAGCCCCAGCACTCTGTTACAACAGTGAGTGTCATGGCGCCCTCTGCCTGCAGACCTTGGCATGACATGCAGTGCTTCCAGATTTCTGCGGATTTAGTTACTGACCTGTCAAAACCTTGTGAGGGACAGAAACAGTCGTTTACCGCTTATCTTGATCAGCTTTGAAGGGATGTTCAACTTAGTATTTTTTTTAAATCATCCTGTAGTTAGTTGTGTTCACAATCTGTCTCTTTCTCACTCCAGCTAATGGTACCTCAGGTTGTCATGTGACCCGCCTGACACCCCCTTCTCCCGGCCCCGCCTCCGAGCGGGGTCCCCCTAGCAACGGCACATCCAGGCCACGGCCCACATCGCTGCGGGGCCGCCCGCACGCCTGGGGTCTCCTGCGGGGGCGCCACAAGAGCGTCTCGCTGGGCCGCCATAGCGGGGAGCAGCACGCGCGGGACATGGCCGGCGTTGGGTGTTCGCTGTTGGATGTGGACACTGAGGGACAGAAACGAGACTGCACCGTCCCCCTCTGCCGCATCCAGAGCGCCCCCAGCAGGCCCTCTGTGTACGAACTGGAGAAAGAGTTCCTGTCATAGTGGAAACTGCCTCATGCCACTCTGTAATGAGATGGGGCAGAACGTGGTGCATGGCATTGTGGGGGAAAGAAACCTCACCGTGCCACATTTGCTCTGTTTGTGGACCAGTGCCGATTATTTTTATACGAGGCACATTTTTATTTATGTATTTCCTTTCCTTTATATTATGTATGTCCTTTGGTACTTTCTTAGTTAATTTAATAAGTGGACACCATGCCAGTTCAAAAAGACACATTCCCATTTTACTCTGTGGAGTCTTTACATAAAGCCTTTAGTGTGCCGTTTGAAATTAGCTTGGAAATTAGCGGTTTCATTATGCACATGCTCTGCCAGGCTATCGAACAAAAATAGAACAGCTTTTTTTTTGTTTGTTCTTTGTCTTTTGCTGTATTGTCATCGTGATCAGTTTTGGTTTCTAGTTGGATGCAGTGTTTTTCTTTTTTTTTGTTCCATTTCATTTTCGTTTACAGGTTTGGAGCTCTAGCGATAATATTTGGATGTGACATGTTGGGTATAGTCACCCTAAATTGTCCCTGCGGCTGCTATTAATGATTGTGTACTTTACTGTGTAAATTATTTTGGGGGAAAAAAAAAACAAACAAAACAGGTTTAAAGGTCTTTGACCTGCGCCCTCTAGTGAACAAATGGTGAATTGTTCTGGGTAGGCTTACAAAGACAGAGAAGGGGATCTGTACACTAGAATACCGAGGTACGTATTTGCTGAGGAGCCCAACTTTTCTGTGGGTTCTTAGCAGTGATTTTATTACTGTGTAGAAATGCTCCTGATACTGGTCAGATTTAATGAGATCAGCACTGCAGGTCTAGCTGATGTAGTTATGAGCAACGAGTAAAGTAAGTGTCTTAATATTCTGGCCTTAGTCAGATAGACTTTTTTAATCCTCAGTGCATTGATTATACTCTAAATTTTTTGTATTTTGCATTTTGTTAAGTGAAAGTAAATGTATACATTTTCCAAAACATGCTGCACCTTCCCACAGAGGGTTAGTCGAGCCATAGACAGTATTGTAATAGTCAGGCAGCGCGGACATCCGTCCGTTCGCGCCCCTTTCTGTGGCGGCGTTTTGTAGGTAACGCATGGAGTGAGCGTCATGCTGGAGCGGACAGTGATCCTTTCTGCTTTCAGTGTCTTTTTTACAGTGTTGTCTACTGTTCAGTGAGGATCAGAAGTCTTACAGAATTCTCTACCCCAGGTACACAGACATGGTACTGTCCTTTTATTAATTAGTATGATTAATTATTGTCTCGGACAGACACCTGCTTGGATCTGCCAGGCAGAAAATTAGACTATGCAAAGGACTGTTTAACATTCGTTTGGAAGTTGGAAGCCCCCAGAAAGAGCTCAGCCCTCCAATGTCCCTCAAGGTCCTCACCCTAGTCTCTCCAACGTGGGCTACAATCAAGCTTAGATTTTTTGATGCCTTTTATATCCACACTGAGGAAACATTCCTGTCGTTAAACACTTTCACTTACCGTGGTGCTCCAGGTATGGGAAACGCATTTTGAGAAAACTGGTTTTTAACAAGCTGTAAGTATTGATTATATTAAAGTGACATCCTTAAGTATAATGTCAAGGTGCATTTTTGTCATGTGGTTTTATTAGAGGTGTTGGGAGGTTGAGTGATGATCGACACTGGAATGTTCTGCTTTGACCGTAATGCAAAGCTTTGCTTTCTAGGAAACAGTGTATATATCAGTACTGTAAAAATAATACAGAAATATTGAAATAGTGAAGTGTGACCATAAGGGCTCATACATCTGGCTAGATCAGGGGTGGGCAATCTTATCCACAAAGGGCCGGTGTGCATGCAGGTTTTTGCTGCAACTCCCTAATTAGAGGGCTGATTGGCTGAAGAATTCTCACACCTGGGTTTTACCAGCTGACCTTAGGGTTATCCCGAAAACCTGCATACCCATCGGCCCTCTGCGGATAAGATTGCCCACCGCTGGGTTAGATTGTTTTTACAATGTTCTGTGTTTCTGTGTCATATAAATGACTTTGCAGTTTGATCTCATTCTGCATGTCAGCGCCCCTTAACACCCGATGCCAGGTGGCGTTAATGTCTCCCTCCAGAATTGAAAACATGTGTGTCGTGTTGATGGTTCACAGTTGTGTGCCTCGAAACTCAGTATCGTTAAAAATCCTGGGCCCAATTTTCAAACACACTCCTCAAGTTTCCGTCTTTTTCTGTATTTCTTATAACCAAACGGGCATAATTTTCTCCGTTCATCAGCATTAGGAGAGGAAACGCCATGGGTCCCTGGGACACGGCTCCTCGCTCATCACATCTTAGAGCAGGTGTCCCCATAAGAAATGGCAGTAATACATTGGCTGGTCGAGGTGGCCCCGAGATAGCAGTTTCGGGGCTTGGGGAGGCGCCCGGGCCGATGCTGAAGACTTGGCAGCGCTGATTCATTGCAGCCAGTGTGGGGTTCAGCCATGAAATTCGGGGAGGGCACCTACCCCCAGAAAGGCTGAGGGGAACAAAAGAAAAGGATTCAAGATCATCTCACCATACATGTTCACACACATTTGTGTGCTTGTCTGTCAGCAGCCATACCACCTGCAGTTCAGGCTAGGTAATCCATCTGACGCTAAGCAGGTTTGGGTCTGGCCAGTACTTGGATGGCAGACCAACTAAGAAAAGCTGGGTTGCTGCTGGAAGAGGTGTTGGTGCGGCCAGCAGGTTAGCCCATCCTGTGGTCTTTATGTGGTTACCCCAGTGCAATGACAGGGACACTATGGTGCTGTCCCGAAGATGAGATGTAAAACTGAGGTCCGGACTCTCTCAGGTCACAAAGGATCCCTGGGCAACTTCTGAAAGAATAAGGTGGTGCCCACTGTGGCCCCATCAAATTTGGCCTCCTAATCATCCCCCATAACTAGCTGGTGAATTCTCTCCTGCCTCTTAGCTACTGTGTGGCGAGTGTACTGGTGCAGAATGGCTGCCGTCTCATTTTTCATGTGGTGGGTTGAAGTGGCTCCTCATTGCTTCTATAAAGTGTTTTGGGGACCCTGAAAAGTGCTATATAAATGTGACATGCATTCATGCATGACAAAGTAGTTAAATACAAAACTAGCGAAAGCAGGATTAGAGGAGGCCCTCGCCAAAAACGGGAAATGTCAGCCTTTAAATGAACAGACACAAAGTTCTGCTTGCAATGGCCTAATTTTAGTATACAGAAGTTGACATTTAGCATTGTTGGTTATATTACAGGAATTCCTGCGTGGTAATTTCTCAGTGATTGGTAGCCTGTGGTCATACTGGCCGCCACGGCCTTTCGAGGCACGATCTTTGGCACGTTGGCATGATGAGCACATTTTGTATGGAGCTGTGCGCAGCTGCCCTACCTGCAGAGGGCGGGGGCCGCAGATGCCCTTTACGCAGTGGTGACGCAGGACCACGGGCCACGATCCCCGGTGCGGCCCAGCTGGGAGAGGTGGGTCTCAGCCTGGAGGCAGTAGGTGGTCTTTGGGTGCAGATCCTTGATCACCAGCTGGGTGACGTGTCCTTCCAGCTCGTACACTTCCTGATCAAATGGGGCGAGTGACAGGCTGCTCAGAGCTGACCCTTACAACACGACCAGCGGTGCAGTAAGATCAGGAGGAGCCAGCATGACCAGAGGGCCTTCGGGTGGTGTTGCTCAGTAGGGACACCTACCTAGATATTCATTGGCTGCGTCTGAATTCAGGTGCTACATCCTTACTGATGTATTTGAAGACTGAATGCGTCACAGTGGCACAGCAAGGCCGTCCCATTTCAAAGACTCCTTCAAATGCGGTCTAGAGATGCGATATTCTTTTGCAGAGATCCCAAGATTCATTGTGCAAACCTTCAAAGGACGCAGTATACAAAGGCTACATAGTCCACACCCTTCGAAGGACACAGCCTACAGAGGCTACATAGAGCGTATCCTTCAAAGGACACAGCCTACGGAGTCTACATAGAGTGTATCCTTCAAAGGACACAGCCTACGGAGGCTACATAGAGCGTATCCTTCAAAGGACACAGCCTACGGAGGCTACATAGAGCGTATCCTTCAAAGGACACAGTCTACGGAGGCTACACAGAGTGTACCCTTCGAAGGACACAGCCTACGGAGGCTACATAGAGCGTATCCTTCAAAGGACACAGCCTACAGAGGCTACATAGAGCATATCCTTCAAAGGACACAGCCTACGGAGGCTACAATAGAGTGTATCCTTCAAAGGACACAGCCTACGGAGGCTACATAGAGCGTATCCTTCAAAGGACACAGCCTACGGAG
>JAODKL010000062.1:2485578-2501277 GCA_026780765.1 Petrocephalus schoutedeni
CCACACACATGGAACTGGGCAGGATTCGAACCCTGGTCCCAGAGGTGTGAGGCGACAGTGCTACCCACTGCACCACCATGCTGCCCCCACATGTAACTCGACATAAAATTATGAAAAAGGCCCTTGCCATCACAAACACATGTCCCCAAAGCTCCCACGTTAGTATAGGTGATTACTTTCATGCTATGTGGACTTGCCAACCAGTTCATGCATTCTGGATGGCAGTAACTATACTATTCTATACTATCATATACTATCATCTATACTATATTCTATACTATATTATCTCCATCTCCGAGCTTACTTGGTGATATAACACAGATTGACCTCCCCAGTAAATAGGAAAATCCTTTATTAATCTCTCTAACTATCTCTGCTACTCAACTAAAAATCTAAAAACTTATCTAGCACCCAACAATGGAAAAATCTTCTTTTGGAATATAGTTTACTTGTAAACCAAACCGACGACTGCTCCAGCCAAGGCCCCTGCCTTCCACTCGACCCCCGCAGCGCCCCCTGCTGGCAGCGGGCAGTGGGCCACCTCTGCCCATATGCCACACTGCCATCTCCTAAAGCTGTGGATTCTGGTTTTGCCTCAGTACCCACATTGTTCCTTGTTCGCGACTGAAACTCGTGATAAAAATTGTGGGAGGAGGGTCAACGGACACAATAAAAGTTGTCAGTCTGCGTGGGTGAATTGGCGATCCGCTGAAAATGTCCACAGTACCCATGGGTGGGTCATTATCTACCAGCCGAGAAATACTGTCCGAAGTATTAAATATATAATTTGGTGGAGGGTGTACTTCCACCTAGAAGAGCTCCACATCCTCACAAACCACAAAGAATATTGTACTGCTCTTTGAACTGTCTGAACTAATGTTTCTGTACCGTTTATAGGTGGGTGCAACAAAACGTTTTGGCATATTAAAGCTGACTTTAAATAATTGACTGGTCAGTTGAGATTTTGTCGAAAGTACACACAGTTCTCGGCACTTTTTCTTGGCGTGACTGCGTGCCCAACAGATTTCATCATGCAGTGCAAAAGGAGGAGGGAAATTATCTGGAATTGGAACTAAGAGCAACCCGGCAGGGCGAAAGTATTTTAACCGCTGCAAAGAGGTTCGACTTATTTTTCTCGTGATCTCGAAGTAACCCAAGTCGTTTTCTCGAGATCACGACTTGTTTTTTTTCTCGTAATCTCGACAAAATCCAAGTCATTTTCTTGTGATCTCGCGGCAGGTTTAGTATTATCCTCATGGACCCACGCATCAGATTTTACTTTGATCGTGGACTGTCCCAAGAGGAAATAGCAGTATGTCTGTCGGTGCTATTAACGGATGCAGTTATGGATTCTCGAGGTACATTATCTGGCACATTATTAGTCTATATCACCTGTTCACGTGAACGTTTTCGGTACCAAAATCGGAATTATATGTGGACAACCACCTCTTTCAAAAATGAAAATAATGAAATAATACCCGGCAATTACACGAGGAATATTGTATGTGAAGTAAGCTTGCATCCAGATTATGCACCTCGAGAATCCATCATTGCATCCCTTAACAGCTATGTGGTTGGGCTTAAATTTATAATTTTTAATAATGCCAATAACAATACGTTTTGTTTGTATGGCGCCTTTCTCACACTCAAGGACGCGCTACGATGCAAACAATAAGCAGTTAGGGCCAGGCACACTGTAATGTCACCTCTACAGCCTTCTTCCTCTCCTCTCCTGCACTCCAGCGGGAACCAGGGTCACCTGTTTATCTCTGACCATTTGCCTGGTAAGCCGGCATCTTTCAAACATCATCCGGCAACCATGGAGAAATGATCTCGAGAAAGCGACTTTCGTTATGTCGAGATCACAAGAAAAATAAGTCGTGATCTCGAGCAAACGAAAAGAAAAAAAAGTTGATGCGTGTCCTCTACAGACTTCCTTTAGTGCCTACTTTTCTCTTGCTGAAGCCGTTAATACATATTATTATTTTCCTCTTCACTAGCTTTTAGGTACACGGTTGCCATTTTCTGTAATGCATGGTTTGCAAGATATTTAAACAAATGGCACATCGATCAATCCATTACAATTTAAAAGCATTCTATAAAACTGTAATGATCTTTGTGCGCGTTAAGATGATGCTGACATCATGTAGGCCTATATGACTGTACAAACTGCAGAGCAGTAATGTTATTTGCGTTTAATGTCGCCTTAAATAAATATTTTAATACTTTAATGCACAAGCTGTTTGTTCCGCGATTTAAGGTTTCCTCCTCCTGGATATACTTGCCGACGTCAGAGGTTCGGTGTCGCCCTCTAGTGGATGAGTTATGAGTTATGAATCGGCGCTTTTAAAAGGTATAATAATGTGTAGGGTATACTCGACTTCTTACTGTGTATCGAACAAACTACTGCATCGAAAATTCACTTTTCATAGGGACGAGACACAGCTGTTGAAAACTTAATCTGGCAAACTCGTTTTTTTTCGCTGCAAATATAATACTGTTGTAAATTGCGGCACGCAGCATTAAGATGAACATGCGCCGTGGTTATGAACGGTGACGTTACTTAATCCATACACCATATATGGACGATCTTTTTTTTACGGCGGCGACTAAGCTCGATGGGATGAGTAGTTTCTTTGTTTTATCCCCTCCCACAACTGAGACAAAGAAATTATTTCCAACTTCCAGCAAAAGCAACTGAGCAGAAGCGACCTGTTCGTGCTGTTGTCTGTCCGGTAAGTCAGTCGTCCAGGAAAATAAAACGTTTACCGTTTTTATTCGTTTTAAGGGCGGTTTCGGGGCTCTTTATGAAACGGACATAAGGCTGTTTCGTACTGATTTGGTTCGAATTAATCTGTATTGGTGCCAGTGGTGTGAAGTGCCCTTTAAAAGCTTCCAGGCGTATCTGATTATTTGCCACGGGTGCCGCGTACCGTCAACCTGGAGTTACGCTTCGCAAACTGGAATAATCCGTCAGGATTACGCCGAGATTACACGGGGTCACGTCTGATCCCTCACTGTGCATCAATACCGCCGCATTTTACCGCAGACAGTGATCAACCCGAGATCATTAGGGATCAACGGAGCTGCATAAAATACGAATTATATTATGCGTGCCGTGTCCATTTATTATTTATAAAAATTCCAAAGAGCTCTATACATTAATAATTTATGTTTACTCCTAATTTACTTGTTACTTATATTTATGCCTAATATATGCATTTGAACATGTATTCAAAGTCAGGGTTTAATCTTTGGGTAATTCTCCAGGTTTCACAGGCACACAGACTCGCGTGCGTATCTAAATGGGGATCTTGCATTCATTACTATGGGGTAATCCCTAATCTCACTCACGACACCCTAAAAACCCAATCCAGCCCTAACCTTATTCATAAGGAACCAAGCCAAACACAAAGACATTTTTAGTTTTTTGATTGCATTCACAGATTTTTATAAAATTTAGGTTATCTAAATAAGGACCTCAAAAGATGTCCCCAAAAGTAGGGACATTTCAGGTTTTACCACACTTTGGGGACCCCCACACACACGGGACGCTCACGGTTTTATTCCTACGGCAGCCTGTAGACGTGACCCTGCGCTTTGGCAGACGGTCTTGGAAAATCTTACCCTAGTTGACTGAATTATGTCTCCCTCAGCACCTCGTCAAAGTAACACAGACCATCCCGTATTGAGAAGCCGGGTCCCCGTAACGCGGTATTCCTGCTGGCTGAAATGCCATGTACAGTAAGACGATAGTATCTGTTTGGTTGATTTGATTGTCTTTTGACCTGAATAACTGCTACCGGGCGGTCAGATAAGTCAATGGAGCGATTCCCGTATATTTGACCTTACTTATAAACCTTAATTTGTAAACTGTATAAGGTTTAATGGTGAACTTTGAACTAAATATGGAAGCTGAAATATGGTAACTGTGCTATGATGTTGCAATGTCCGTTCCACGTATAAACAACAGCTGCTTTAAATATTGGTTCAGGCAGCTGGCCCCAATCCTTTCAAAAGAAAAATTAAAAATAAATTTTCATTGTGGTGCAGTGTAAGACCAGGCAGGGCCACAGTCCAGTCGCCATGGCAGGGTCCCAGCGTGTGAGGAAATCGCACAAGGACTGTTACTGATGCACATTTTAAAGAAAGTACTATGAATCTAACAAGATGGCCTGGCTTCCTGAATCATCGCCCGCCCCCCCCCCCCCCCCTCCCCATAGGGACTGGCCATCACACTTCTGCAGACCTGCCCACCAAGGTGCTGAAGATAGAGCCTCAGTCTCTTTGATTGTTATAATTCTTCTTGCAATCTTTAGGGCTTTTCCTTGTTGGTTTTTAATACCTGCCTTTTTCCTTTCTGGGCTGTGGGCTAGCTGTACTGGCACCATATGGAACAGATACCAAACTCATTGGCAGCTTACCTTGACATCCGGAGGTGCTCATTGGCTGTTCCTGGCTTATTAAAAGCAATCCACCAATCCTTCCTGCCAAGTGTTCCAAATACTCCTTCTTTATGTTATTTTATTTAGCAGATGCATTTGTTCAAAGCTATGGAGGAAGGCTTTGGGTCAGGGATCAGGGCCAGCCAGTATCTGCGGAGCAGTTGGGGTTAAATGTCTTAAGCAGTTAGGGTTAAGGACCCAGCAATGATGTGATTATTCTGCCAGCCACGGGATTCAATCCCATGACCGACTGGACACATGCAGCGATCCCTCACCCACTGAGTGCTACACTACCAGTCATACACAGACTACAGTGGCAGGCAGTAGTCATCTGGGGAGGACTGACCCCACACATCTGTGATCCTGTTCCAGCTCCTCCACCCGGAAGAACCCTTTCCTGCTTAAGGAAACACAGATGTCCTACCCAAAGCCTTATCAGATTTATGGGGTTGTTTTTTGGGATAGCAGGAACAGTCAGGGTTTTGAATCCTGTGGAAAGGCGTTCTCATAATTAAACTCCAAGGGGACTGTTTTCCCCAGAATGCGGTAAGTGTTTTTGTGCCTGGGCGCTTGGGCAGTTAAGTCAGTGCGTGTAAACATCGACAGCTGGCTCAGCTTTGGAGACACTTGGTTATTCAGTGATGCCGCACATGCAAACCTTGTGGTCTTTTACAAGTCAGTTCCAGGAACTGGCTAAATATTCAGAAGAATATCCATCACCTAAATCCAGTTTATTTTGGATTAAAAGTTAGAGAAAGGCCGGTAAGACCTTGCTTTAGTTTAGGAGTGATACTTCTGCCAGAAAGTTTCATCAGTGGATTTTGGAGAAGCATGACCCTAATCATCATGAAACGTTACATTACGTTACATTTTCGTGGGCTGAGCTGTCAGCCACTGTCTGTGTGTACCCAAGGAGACACCGGCCAATGGCCTGTGAGAAGTGGGTTAAACCAATCAGTGTCCCACAATAATCCAGGCCAGTGTGCATTTCAAATCCTTGTTTCTCCAGTGGACCTTAAAGATATCCCATAAAATCTGCTCTGTTTTGCCTCATTCTCCGCTTGTGTGTCTCGCATGCCACAGGAACACAGAAGGATATTTGAGAGGAGCTGTTCCTGGGCTGTGATTGAATGCTTAATGATTTACTTATATCACCTGCAGACAGAAGGAGCCCACTCATACTCCCCCAGGGCACTGCAGTGCTGTCCATTAGCTCTCACCAAGACATGAGTCACTTGAGTGCTTGCACTGCTAATATGAGCTGTAGGAAGTTCTTCTGTAGGAAGCAGACTGATCTTCACCAGTTTTGTATGTAGTGTGTGACTCTGTGCGTGACAGAGGCTGTCGCTGGTAGCAGGAAGCCCAGTTCCTATCTCCTGAACTGACACGCTGCCACACCCAGGTGAGCATCACTGGGGCGAGATGGCAGCCCGGCCCATTTCCGAAAGGGCGCCCACACTGAACCTCTGAGCAGCAGGTCATCAGGAGATGCTTGCACGTGTCCTGGTAATCTTCTTGAAACAATTTTTTGGAGGCGGAAATGTTCCCACAGGACATGTAAACCCTGGGAAGCGGTCTTCCTGGGATATTTGCATGAGGTAAAATGTAGTCATCTTTTTAAAAATAACTATGAAAGCACCAGATGTTGTTTTATATTTTCCTGTATCTTCCCTAGATACATAGTTACATTAGATGGTATACATTACAGTTTTTTGAACTCTCAAAACAAGCCAAATTTAATATATTTATCTGCTTAACTGTCGCTATCATTTTGAAACAGTGGAACAGCATACATGTGTGTGTGAGTGTGTGTGTGTGTGTATCTGCTGGGAAAATGAAAACCTGCAGCAACAGCAGTGAAGTGTGTGCGACACACCCATCTCTCGGGATTTTGGTTTTAATGGAGCACAGCTGGTTGTTTCCTGTAATACTCGTCAGACGGAGGGGTGACGAGGTCCAGCACGAAACTCACATCCCTGCATAAATGACAGAAAAGACGCTTTTACTAAAACCAGATTTGGGAAACATGTTCCATCCAACCTCTTTAAACCTTTGATGCTTTCTAAATGTTTTTTAAACTTCTGGACAGGATAGCACTGCCCTCTGCTTTTAATGTTGCTTGCAGCTTTATTAAAGCTGTTAGAATTAATGGTAACAGATTCTGACAGGCAGGAAATGCCAGGTCTGACCAAGTCTTTATGATTTTATTACAGGATCAGCTGCCATTTAATAGATGTAAACACAGACACTAAATGTGAAGTTTTTAATATGGATGCTGCTTGTCCTGCTGTTTTCAGAGCAGCCCAGCCTAGCCCCGCACCCCGAGCCCTCCTTCCCAGCTGGTGTGCCCAGCTCCTGCCGTCCACAGAGGCCGACGGAGGCCGGGAACTGACCTGCCATCCCGCTGGCATTGCCCGACAGCCTTTCTCCCATAGGTTCCCCCCCAGGATGCAAGGCTCCCCCTCACACGGGTGCTGGTGAATTGTGGTGGGGTGTTCCCGGGGGGCGGGGGGCATGCGCCCGTTTGGGCAGCCGGGCAGCGCCCTGCTGTCCTGCCTGCTGTGCGTGGCAGCTCCGGCGCTGTTACGGCCCGACTCGCGGCTGGCATACGTGACGGAGCGCGTCCTGCGCACCTGCAACTGCTCGCGCGACCCCGCCGCCTGCGGCGCCGCCGCCGAGTGCGACTGCCGGGACCGGCCCGTCTCGGCCCTGCGCGCGGCCGACGGCGCCAGCCTCCTCACCGCCAAGCGCCTCACCGTCTGGTACACCTCGCCGCTCCATGTCGCCCTCTTGCTGAACAACTCAGAAGTGCACCACCTGTCGCTGGTCAAATGCAGTGACCTTGGGGGCAAGCCCCCCACCCAGGACTACTTCGCCGTCCAGAAGCTGGAGAAGCTGACCGTCTCGTACCCGTTCCTCCAGGCCAGCCAAAGCCACGACTTTGTCCTGGGAACCCCCTCTCACGACGGCGAGACCGTCAGCATCATCCACACGTCCGTCCTGTGGGGGAAGGCCTCCCTCAAGGCCTACACGGTGCAGACCAGAGCAGACAGCAGCGGACACCTGCCTTTCACCAGTCTGTGTGTGTCACCAATCTGGCCCCCAGAACCATCCGGAATGTTTGTAACCTTTTTGTACTGAACCAAATGCTGCTTACTGCTAAACCAGGGGCAGTAGAGTTCCTAGAATGTTTTTTAAAAAAGCTTTTAGAAGTATAATTATAGACAGCCAAAGAGTCGTGTATTCAATGAATTGGGAGAAAACAGACATTTGGCTCAGTATGTATCTTTTACATCTGGTTAATTTGAGCACAGTGTACTGCAGACCTACAGACACCCGAGTAACAAAACCAATCAGCTGTGTTTGTACCAGATAAATGGGACAATCAGCCTGCATTGACCTCCATTGACCTGCATTCGCCTGCTCACAGGCTCCAGGGGAACGTGAATGTAGACTTTTTGCTGAATGTAATTCCTGAATAGCATCATTATATAGCATGACATACTCACCCACGAGCTGTACATATCATGCCTATATCACAGGTGCAATGCTGTCATTTCCACTTTGCTAATCATATATTTGACTCTAAGTAAACCTTGTTTTCCTTCATCTTCTCATAGTCTCTGAGCCTGAGGGATACAGTTTCTCCCACATCTGTTATTTAAACAAAAATGTGGAGCAGCTGTTTCAGGGAGAGTGCGGCACACCTCACAGAGAATTGGGGGGGGGGAGCAGTCTCCCCGTTAGCGGGGCCCTAAAGGAATGTGGGGAGCGGTCTCCCCGTTAGCGGGGCCCTAGGGGACGTGGGGAGCAGTTTATCCGTTAGCGGGGCGCTAAAGGAATGTGGGGAGTGGTCTTCCCGTTAGCGGGGCCCTAAAGGGACGAGGAAAGCAGTCTATCCGTTAGTGGGGCCCTATGGGGACATGGGGAGCGGTCTCTCTGTTAGCGGGGCCCTATGGGGACATGGGGAGCAGTCTCTCTGTTAGCGGGGCCCTATGGGGACATGGGGAGCGGTCTCTCTGTTAGCGGGGCCCTATGGGGACATGGGGAGCGGTCTCTCTGTTAGCAGGGCCCTATGGGGACATGCGGAGCGGTCTCTCTGTTAGCGGGGTCCTAGGGGGACTTGGGGAGCAGTCTCTCTGTTAGCGGGGCCCTATGGGGACATGGGGAGTGGTCTCTCTGTTAGCAGGACATGGGGAGCAGTCTCTCTGTTAGCGGGGCCCTAGGGGGACATGGGGAGCGGTCTCTCTGCTGGCAGGGCCCTAGGGGGACATGGGGAGCGGTCTCTCTGCTGGCAGGGCCCTAGGGGGACATGGGGAGCAGTCTCTCTGCTGGCAGGGCCCTAGGGGGACATGGGGAGCGGTCTCTCTGTTAGCGGGGCCCTAGGGGGACATGGGGAGTGGTCTCTCTGATAGCGGGGCCCTATGGGGACATGGAGAGCGGTCTCTCTGTTAGCAGGGCATGGGGAGCAGTCTCTCTGTTAGCGGGGCCCTAGGGGGACATGGGGAGTGGTCTCTCTGATAGCGGGGCCCTATGGGGACATGGGGAACGGTCTCTCTGTTAGCGGGGCCCTAGGGGGACATGGGGAGCGGTCTCTGTGTTGGCAGGACATGGGGAGCGGTCTCCCTGTATTTTTATATAGCACAATTCTGACACAATGCAATTCAATATGTTTGACAAAGGCAGATGAATAAATCGAAATAAAAGGCATTAAAATCACTGAAAGACAAAAACCCCCCAAAACTACAAAAAAAAACTAAAAACCAATAAATAGTTAACTAAAATGCAGTTCCACTGTGGTGACAGTGTATAGCTAAACTGATTTAATTTAATGAAAAGCTGCAGTGAACAGTAATGCTTTAAGCCCTGATTTAAATGAGCTGACAGCTTCAGCAGACCTCAGGTCTTCAGGAAGCCGGTTCCACAGACGGGGAGCATAGAAGCTGAACGCTGGTTAGAGCAGCTGGTTAACGGAATTTCTTTTTCTTCCAGTAAATCCTCAGCTGAATAAATTGTATCAAAACTGTTCGTCTGGAAAACGTGCTTTCGATTAAAAAATTAAGTTAAAAGACCGTATCAGACAGTACAGTAGTTATTTTGCCTCTCCGAAACCGTGCAGCGCATGCGCCTCCTAGCGGAGGGTTCGCTAAATTGCCAGCAGTCAGCCGAGGACACGGAGCGCTTCCCCGTTATTCTCCCGTTAAATGGGAAAATAAGACATTCTCGTATTAGACATTATGCTTAATATTTTGCACAACTGTTGATGTTAATCTGGCTGTGCAATAAAAATTTCCACTCCGTTGAATGAATCAACGTGTGCGCGATACTACAGACATATGATATTCTACTCGGAAATGATCTTTTTTACTGTAATGTCGCCCGTGAAATTGATGTCGTCGGGGAGATGAACTTCCTACACTATGCGATGGCCCCGGCGGCCTTAAAGGCGGAGACGCGCCGCGGCTCCGGGCGCAGATGGGCAGACGCGCCTGGCTCGGTGCCACTGCGCGGCCTTTGGGTGCGGAGCGCCCGCTTCGGGGAGCGGTCCATATGCCGGCCCGTGTCCCGCTCCGGATCGCCGCTGAATTATTCACAGCTCTGCAAATGGCACGTGTGCTGTCGGCGGGGCAATTAACAGTTTCATCGCTTTTTTGGAGGGGGTGCACGGAGGCCAAAGGCGAGGGTGGTAATGCCCCTGCGCGGGTTTAGGGCACCGCATCCCTCCCCGTCTTCGAAGCTGCAGCATCTGGTCCGTGCCGGAGCGCAGTTTCTCCTGCTACCTGAGATTCCGCCTCCTGCTCCCGGTGGGTCAGAAAAAGCCCCCCCGGGTAATACAGCTCACAGCACCGACCCTAAATGCGGCGCTGGGAGAATGACGGACGGACACGCACGGCGCCTCGAATAGTTTGCTTACTTAATATGTCCGTACAAGTAGTGTGTAGTAAATGGATCGTTTTGGTCATTTGCATTTGGTGAAAATCCCAGCGACCAAGGTAAGTGGTTAGGAGATGGATTATAGGAAAATATGAGAAGCGGTGTCAGAAAATGGAAGGGTCCTGGATGGATTTTTCGACTTGAAGCTGCGGTAATGGTCTTTTTTACTTTCGGTTCTAACAAAACAAATGCCCCCACCAAATTACGATACTATATTTCAAACCACTTGGTCTTGGTCCAATTTGCCCCCAATCTTCTGTAGTGTAAACGCCAGTGCGGACTGGATGTGTTACAGTGAGAGTGCAGCGGACAGTAGCGAAATCTGAACAAAAGTGGTCAGCTGGACACCTTGTAGACACCCAAAAGGAAACGGCAATGTGTCTTGGCTGTATACTTATAATCCAATTGCCCAAGACGCATTTTCGCATTAGAGAACCAATTGTGTGAACAATGCAATGCCAAATTCATAGTTAAATCGTTATTTTTAAGTTTTCACAGAGTGCCATTTGCTGCCAAACTAATGGTACTTAAAGCAAGCTTTTTGCATTAAGTCAATATGTAGCATCCGTATACATATTCTTTTTTGCAGAGGACTTGACCGATGGGTAGACACGGTTTTCAGCACGTCACGTGGAGTACCAGTGATGGCCACTTGGGGGCAGCATAAACTTGCCGTGGGCCTGTCCAAGCAGTGAACAACCCTTACGGCACTTGTCTGATGTTAAAACACTTAAATTGCTGCGCGGCAGTTGTGGTAATTGGAAATGAATAAGAACCAAAGCAAACAAGGGCCCTGTAGTTGCCCAATCTGCAGAGGTGAATGTGAATCCATTGAGAGCCGAATTGAAGTGAAGTTATTTACAGTAATGTGATCTTCCTGTTACGGCAGAGACGTGAGCTCAGCTTCCCTGGTATAGATGTAGGCAATGCTATGAACTGTAGACTGAGGGGGTAATGTTGGTTAGTCAGGCTTATGCATTAGATTTGCCCATGGTGGCGTTCTGGGTGCCTTACACCTCCAGGGTCTAGGGTTCGAAAGCCTCCTGGTGTGTGTGGAGTTTGCCTGTATGTAGGTAGGTGCACAAACTCCACCGGAACCCATTATTGGATAAAATGATGGATATACATTATTAGACACAAAATTATTTCAGGACCTAGCTACATCTATGTGCATTCTGAATAAGCTTGTTGTATTACCGATGAAAATGTGTCTCGTCCAGTGTGACCTGGCCTGCCGGAGTAACGTTGATGGCCTGACTCAGTTTGCTTGGTGATTTTGGGACACGCCCATTTCCGCACAATCGCAAAGAACAGCAGAGTCAGAACAGAGATCTTTAAAATTCAATTCAATTTAAACCTCAATAGCACAATTTTTGGCACAAAAAATTCTGTTATTGGCTAATGGAGGCCAGTAGCTTTGGTTATAGTTTGGTTTTGGTTTTGGCTGTGAAAGCCCCCCCCCCACCCCCCAAGGGGCAAACTTGTCCAGTGGCCCCCCTACTGTGATCGAAGCAGACAGGAGCAGCAGTGAGCCAGTGTCCAGACGATGACACCCAGAAGTCAGGCATTTGTGAGGACGGCCAACTGGCCCTTTACGGACTCCGAATGGAGCGATGTAGGGAGAGAGGGGCCTTTACAGCCTCCTGGAACCAGATGAGTGGACCCGCGTCCGTCTGTCCACCACGCCAGATGCTACCCAGCACACGGGCTACCCATTTTTCCCCGATCTCGCCCCCCTTTAATTACTGAGCTTGGAACAGAAGGGGACAGCTAGGGTGGAGGCACACGTGTCAGCTGATTAGTAAGTAAGCAATTAAGCGGCAGGCTTGGAAAACGGCTACGGTAACGTCACCCCCCCTCCCCCCAGCCTGCCCCCGGGACTCTGCTTATCCAGAGGCCCCTGGGAGCCAAGGTAGGCGAGCTTACTGACCACTCGACCTCTGGCCGTGAGAGAGTGCAGCCCAGCCTTCTGGAACTTCTAACATAGTCTATTTACTCCACTATTATGCAGGTGATTTCCTCTCTAGGAGTTTATCCCACCAGCTCTGCGGCATAGGAGCACATAATACACATGGAATGGTGCGTGACTCTTATCCACTGGTTGGTTTACCTGAAGCTTCAGGTGAGGCGTGTCCTTGATGTCTGGCTATAGGGGAGGAGCCGCCTCCGCTCATCCTAACACTGTGATGAACTGAAATTCACCGTGGTTCTTCTGCTGGACCAGGGGCGTCTGAATAAGTCCGTCTTCTGCATAATCACCAGCTTTGCTGTCATTGAGAATGTCACAATTGGGATTAAAAGATGTGGTACTTAGAAAGTTAGAAAGTTAAACAATAGCACGTCTTTACGTGTTATTCACGTCTTTACCATGAGAACTCTTTCAGTTTCCATTTTATTCATTTAGCTTTCATTTTATTTATTTGACAGTGCCTGAACAGACATTCCTGAACTGAAATGCTGCAGAAACAGAAACTTAAAATGTAAAAAACGTGCATGCTGTAAACCTAAGAGGCATGTCCGATGCTTTTTTCTGAAGCGGCGTATGTTTTTGAGCAGGCAGGTTGAGCAGCCACTCCCTTGAGCAATTGGGGGTTTGGGGCCCTCGCTCAGGGGCCCAAGGGTGGCACCAGCCTGGGATTTGGACCAGTGACCCTGCTGTCACCGGCGCGGTGTCCCAGCCCACTGAGTCGCACCGTGTCCCCCCCGCCCAGCAAATATACTTTTCTGGGGTACTCAGTGACGCCATTCTGCGGCCGGTTAATTGTCCGTTGGCAGGAGGCTGCTGGCGGTGACATTTTTACTGCTGCGATCAGATGATTAACCTGGGAAGATGGCGGCCCACGGTCGGGGCCTGGAGTCAGTGTACCTCCCCGCACTATATATTATATTTGCCCTTTTATACGGGGGTCCCTTAGCTGTGAAAACGGCGAGTCGTGGAAATTTATGTGGGGGATAAAGCCGCCTTTGGTGGCAGAACCTGCCCCCCCCCCCATCCCCCCCCCCCCCCCCGGCCACAGAAAGCTTGTTTTTATTAATGCGATTTCATACATTTTTGTTGGCCAGTCCTGAGAGCAGCATTCTTACGCTGTTGCCATGGCCACAGATTGTTGCCCGTCATGTCACACATAACGGTACATCGGATGCCCCCGCTGAGCTCTGAACTCCTCCCATGGTCGCTTAGTGACACTTTTACCACAGCATTTAAAGCGGGGGGGGGGAGTGGTGGAAAATGCATGAGGGCAGTCCCTGCCCCCCCCCCCCACACACACAGAGTTTTGCCCCTGGGCTCAGCTGCCTCACTTTCCCAGGACGGAGTGAGCTATCTGGGGTACTTTGTATCAGTAGGGTGACTTTAGGTCCACACAGTGGGCCCTGTGTAATTATAAACCACGGGCTGTCATTGCATAGCTTTAGTGAATCACTCTCTGGTTAGCCTTTAGCTTTTTATTGTTTTGATTAAAAAATTCCACAAATAACAGATATTACTAGTAAGTTTTTCTTACCATCTTACATTTTAACAGTCATGTAATCATGACTCTACGCGACTTTGTCAGTCTGGCTTGTTCACATGGGATTTGTGTCCAAACGGCGCACTATGGCTCTCTGCACAGCAGCCTTTCTCAGTTCCTGTGGGGGAATTCAGTGGTTTTTATGTAAAATCTAAAAGACTGCAGTAAAACTGTACCGCAGAAATGCCCACTGGAGGAACGTTTTGCTGTAATATCTGAAGGAATCCTGAGTTGTGGACAGCTCACTGTAGCCATTGTTCCAAAAGGAGCAGCAGAAATGTGTTGCCGTGTCTTTAACGACTGCCTCATGTGTTTGCATACTGGGAGGCTGCCACTAGTTCCATCCAATCTAGCAGTTTGCTGCTCTAGAAGGTTCTAAATAGTTTCCACACAGTGAAATGACTGAGTCTGGAGATTTTTAAGGACAAGATCTCACTCTCAGATAATCCCCATTAGATTTGGTTTGTTCAGTCCCACATTCTCAGCTGGTGAAATTGCGATCTCAGCTGCAGAACATTGAAAGGGCACATTCTGTGTTTTCAGGTCTATGATTTCAGCTGTGCAATGTTTATAGGGCACATTCAGTGATTTCAGGTTCTCAGTCTCAGCTGCAGAATGCTTATACAGCACATTCGGTGATTTTAGGTTTCTGTGTCTGCAGCATTTCAGTTCAGGGACGGGTGGGGGCACTCTGTCCCACCAACAGGGAGGCAGCTCCTGTCAGACACCCCTCTGATCTTCAGGCTGGGAGGGTGACACGCTCCTGGTTCCATATGACTGCTCCCCTAGCCCACGAATGGAGAGAAAAAAGGGGCGGGGGTCCAGCCAAGTTCTGTTGCCCATCGGTTCCCAAGGCCAGAGACTAAGAGGGGTGGGGTGGCTGTCCCGCCCCATGCGGAGGGAGTGGCGCTTGGTCCCCACGGGGATGCAGAGCGCGGAGATCTGCAAACGCCACATGTGGGGGTTGGGGGGGGGCATTTATGACTGGAAAGCAGAGCACTCGCTCCAGGTAGATGCGCTTAAGATGAGGCATGTGAAATTCCCCGTTCCCTAACTTTTAATGGTAATGTGCTTAAATTGCACGCGAGAGAGACTGGGACAAATAGTGTACCTCCTGGTGCTGCTAAACACGGTGTCTCGCTGTAATTAAGCCTCACGGGCGCCCGCTCCCCTCCCCGAAACGCTCGCCAGCACGTGGTGGCCGCATATCGCCGTCTGCTGGCTGCCTGCGAAATCGAAAATCGGTCTTAGCGTGCTGCCAGGCGGTCCTCCGGCCCGGCCCGGCCCGTGACCCGGCGGCTCAGAATGGAGCCCGGCCTCGTAAGGGCGTACTTTCATTCCTTTGGGGTTCACAGCAGATGAGTGCAACAGGCTCAGATGTGAGTTTGTTTTCCGTGCTCTCCCCTTTTATTTTGGGCAGGGCAGTCCCACAAGGCCATGTGTCCACTGGGGGCGGCCTACCGCTGTTTACACCCCAGAGACGCTGATGGCGGGACTGGAAGAGAAGGACCCCCCATGTGTGTGTTTTTTTGGAGGGGGTGGGGTGAGTGGGGGAAAGAGGTGCCTCATCACTCTCTCCACACTTCTGCTGTCATGCCCTTTGTGAAAGGGACATTACTAAGGCTGTTTGCCACTGGCTCCCAGGTAACAACAGGCTGGGGAGGGGGGGCTGCCGCTGGGGGCGGATCGCCTGGGCCTCTCTGCCCGCCATCGCCACAGTCCATCTCCAGGCTTTGTCTGCTTGGGAAGAGCTGGGCCATCTTGCTTTCATCTCGCACCGTGGACATCAGTCAGCAAGAGGTGCCCGCTTT
>JAODKL010000062.1:2506941-2536513 GCA_026780765.1 Petrocephalus schoutedeni
CCCCCCCCCCCCACCCCTCCCTAGCCTTCCCACCCCCTACAAGGTGGGAAAATTCACTTGTCCATCAGCCCATGACAGGCCCATGTTGAGCCAGACAGCGCCAGGCCGCCGGGCTGATTGACACCCCCTCACTTTGAGGCCTAGTCAACCCCACCCCCAGCAGTGGGACCCCCTCCCTGCACCGACCCAAAGAGGTAACCCTCATGACCCCAAGCCATCCCGGAATTCTGGTTTTGCTGGGGACTTTCGGCCTCGTGTTGGGGGGGGGGGGGTGTGGCCATCAAGCTCCAGACGGTGCCCTGCTGCCTGGCCCCTCGGTGGCACCTGAGTTCTGCCCCCCACATCTGCCGGTACAGAAACCGCCCATATTGTGCCCCATCTGCCGACGGGCCACTCTGAGGCGCTACCTCTCCCAAGATCCGGCCGGCAGAATCCCCCCCAGCACCGGCAGCTTGTTAATGCTGCTCAGAAGAGGATGTGGGCCTCCCCCCCCCCCAGCCTGAGAACGGCTCTCATCTCCCCGCTGTATCTGCGGCCCAGACAGCCAGGTGGAGCGCGCTTCTCTCCTGTCCCGCATAAACCGGAGCGCGCGGGGGGAGGGGGGGGCGTACGCGCGTGTGAATGTCACCCCTCCTGGAAATCTCCACTGGGGCCCCCACGGCTCTGCCCTCGGCTGTCTTCAGCCATATGTTAATATTTTCATATTCCAAAAAGATGAGTTTGGGGAGCCGTTACGGTTCCGGAACACTCCATAATGTCCTGACGCTGCAGAATAGGCGCCGATTCCCTTCAAAGCCCTTAAGCCGCGTCGCAGCCCTCTGCCAGCGCTGGGCTGCCACTCGCCGACTCCCCTCTTATGTATTTTTAATGCCACGATGCCGCTGGAACTTTTAATTAGGATGTAAACATTCCCATAATTCCAGACGAAGACTAGTTAGAGCACTGGGAACTTTCAAAGTTGACGGAAGTTGCGAAAGGTGCAGGGAGCATGTCGCCGTGGATACCAGGGGTCCAAAGATATTGGCCACCGATGTACAGAGTCTCCCTTCTGCTAAAGCAGTCACCCCATGCGGAAGCAGAGAAAGAACGGGGGACCAGTCTAAAAAAGGCATGAGGCTGGATCACTCATGCTCACTGAAGGGTCTGACTCATTAGAGGTAGATTTAGAATGTTCTGGAAATGGCATGGTTTTTTTGGGGGGGGGGGCTTGGCCTCCATAAATGGTGAGAGTTTCCCGCTGGGATGGACTGGAGAGCGACGTTTTGGCTGCAGAGCCGGTTTCAATCAGGTCACTCCAGCTGGAAACCTGTATGGATTCCAGGCACACTGTACTGCGATGTGAGCGCTTTGCTCTAAGAAGTCAGTCATGCGACGAGGAAAAGGAAGCCTGGGCTCAGAGGGTGACAGAACGTCCCCGTAACCCCCCAGCCCCTGGCACGGGCCTCGGTGTGGCCGCTGTCCAAGCCCCGGGCCGCCTCCCGGCCGCGTGCGGCCGTAACTGGCCGCCACTGGGGTGTGCTGCTGGCCCAATGGCTCCCCGGGCTCCCAATCAGCGCCGTTATGTAAGTCACTGGGTTCGCCGGAGCGGCCGCTCAGCGCTGCTCGCCCTGACCATCCTTCCACTCGCAGGCTGACAGATGCTCCGTCCAGCTGGTTGAGGAAAAGTTTATAGCCCGGTTGGTTGGAGGGTCCTCACGCTCTCCACAATGTTGGCCACCACTGCCGTTTTTAATGAGTCACGAATTGCCTGTTTATCGCCTGCTCCCTGCTGTTTCGGCATTTTTCCTTCCAGAACAATCCTAGAAACACATGCTGGTGCAGACGCAGGAGCAATGTGTGTGGACGCCCGGAGCCAAAATTGTTACGAGGAAACTAGCGGCTTTTTTTTCCTCCCTCTTCTTCCGTACAAGAAAGAAAAGTGGTGCGGCCGCGCCTGTCGTAATAAAGCAGTAACTCGGATGTTTGGCGTGACCCCGTCAATATGGCCAGCCAGAGAGAACAGCGCCCATTTGAAGCCTTAACAAACACATAAATGACTCTATAATTGGGAAGCTTTGTTGTCCCTGTTTTGGCTCTGCTGAAACGGAGCTAAACACTTTGTTTAATGGTGCTACATTATGACAACACATGGCTCTTGCAAAGGGGGGGGGGGGCACAGGCGGTGGGACCAAAAAGTAGCAGGTGGTGTTGACAGCTTCCTTTTTTGTGAAAAATGAGAAGTCTGATCAGAAAAAGTTCTGTGCACCCGACATCATAGCAGGCCCGAGTCTCACCAGCACGGCGCAGCGAGGGGCAAACACGGCCATTGAAGTCGGGTTTTGCTGTTTGTTGAGGAAGATGCTGGACGAACATCAAGTGTAAAGGGGTCCCTTGGGGCCCCCTGGGGGCCCCACGCGGGGGAAATTCACACAGGGGCCGCTTCTGACGCTCCCTCACAGCTTTTTATCTGCTAGCCTGACAGGCGGCCATCTTTGCCTGGCTCAATGGCAGCAAACAATCAATCAGAGGCGGATTTATGAAATGCGTTACTTTATTTTTCATTTGAAAGTAAAATCTCAAACAAGCGGCCTTATAAATGCCGATATGAGCTCTTCTGAGAGGGTGTGATGCGTGTGGTGTTGCTGGCATGTCAGGCAAGTTAGGGTTAGGGTTAGTCACGGGCATCCAAACTCTAGCCAAAATAACTGAAACCAGATTATGTGTAATTAACCCCGGTGCAAGTGCGTCGGAGCCCCACGCACTCGCGGACCCGTCTGACGCGGCTCACACCACAGAGCGGAAGGAACTCTGGAACAGCACCAAGGATCCTTGGGTGAATTCTCTGGGCCACGCCCGTGCCTTGGGGGGGGGGGGGCTGGGGGCAGGTTGCACGACAGCAGTCCCACGGAGGCCGGGAAGTATCCGAGGAATCTTGGCATCGGAGAGACGCGACTCAGCAGCATGAAATTTTATTCTGTGATTGTAGCCTTTGTCGGGACCCGGAGGTCGGAGCCTGGCATTCTTCTATTGTAGGGGGTCAGCGCAGCAGAGCCAAGAGAGGAGAAAGGCTCCTTGTAGGGGGCTGGGGGGGGACAAAGCTGGGAGTCGCCCTATAAGTGTCCCTCCCTCAGCCCCGCTCCATTGACGGGGCCGTTCCCCACCAAGATGTCGCTGTTATACGAGCTCCCTTTAAAACGGCTTAATTAGCAGAATGCTGCGGCGTGTTCCAGCACGGCCTCGTGGAAATACAAAAAAACGACGCGCAAAAACACCCTCTCCCCCTCTCACAATACATTTCGTGGTCTCTTGTCAGAAACCTTGTTTTTTTGTGGAGAATATGCACAATGTTCTTTTGACAGAAACACAAGTGTTTTTTTTTAGCTTTTCCTAATTAGCTATTCTGAAAGGGTTTCATACATAATGTAATTTGCACAAGGGTAAAATTTTATTTTTATAATTATACATAATATCTTATGAAACATGATTCTTTTTAGGTTTTACTTATATAAGACTAATATGTTATCTGGTGAGCTAGCTAGCCTTTAATTGACGATAAATTTTGTGTGGTATTTTAGTCAGAAATTAATTCAAATATTTAACGCTACGAGGTTGGTCTGCTGTCTATATTTGTAGATGAGAACATGACCAGATGTATTGGAACACAGGATTGTGTAGAGAATCGTAAACCTGCTACAAATTCATCGGGCTTCCAGAAGGTGTGAGGAGATCCACTGGGGATCGATTACAATAGAAGAAACTGGGTTTTGGGAAAACACAGTGGATATTTTAATCTGAATATGTAAAGCGTTTGTGTGATTGCTTATGTGGTAGCCAATTACTCCCTGTTCCCCTACATTTCATCATTAATGATATCAGTATTGTTTTTTGATGTGATGATGACAAAGTTTTCGCAAATTGTTTGTCTGTCAGAAAAGTAACATCTTGAAATATAAATGGCAAAAAAAGGCAGAATTGAAAGGCACATTTAAAAGTGAATATCAGTGGAACTTTAGCTAAGACCACATTGCATTCATGTATGTGGCATGCGGGGTGCTCCTGGGTGAGACGGAGGTACTGTACCCTCCTGGGCACTCTCTCTGGCTCTCGCTCCCTGTCTCCCTTTCAGAGCTGACCCCCCTCATTCTTTTATCTCTCTTTCACTTCAAAGACTCAGAACAGATTGATTCTCATGTGAACACCGCCTGTGGGGGGAGCCCTGCTCCCCGTCCCCCCTTTGAACCTCGAGGGGCCTGTTTACCACTGTTTGTTTTCCCCTGTGTGCGGATGAACCATGGCAATCACAAAACAAACTCCCTTTCAGCGGGCCGAGTCAAAGGTGAACGCCGCGCTTTGGAGCACGGCGTGGAACTAACACCGCCCCTCGGAGTCCACTGCGCCCCCTCCGGACCGTCCCGCCGTCTCCATGGCGATGTACCTGCCTGCCACGGCCTACCGTGTATTTGGTGCGTGTGGGAAGAGCCGGGGGACACTTTGTCACCGTGATCAATGGGAGCGATGCCCGCGGTGGCAGGGTGACAATGCCGACGCGGACGACGAAGAGGAACGACCGAAACGCCTCTGAAACGCCGCCCCCAAGTCACATGGTGCAGAGTTTGGCTCAGAGTTACAGCTCACTGTCACCGTGACATTTAAATATCTACATATAGGCGGTATCAATGTAACCAATTACAATTAAACTCCTTACGGTTAGTCCGCAGTCCTTTTTTCGTTCATTTAGAACTCTAGTCCAATTCTTAAGTTTTGGTTTTCTTCAAATAAATTGTCAAACTTTTTTTCTGATTTATGAAGCAACCAAATTTATGTCTCTGTTACACTTACTAAGCGTGTTTTTAAACTTGTCAGGTGTTTTTCTTGTTTCCCTTTAGCTAAATTTACAAGATCCAGGTCTTGGGTTTAATGACATGCTTGGCACATGAGTGATACATAAGTTTGGTATGTAAGTTTGCAGCCTTTAATTTTTACTGAGACTCAAAAGAGAGAAAAACGTTTTTTGCCATTTCCTGATACCTGATTCCTGATTTCCAGGAAAAAGGAGTGTTTGAAGCTCGATTAATCACCCTTTTGGCGATTTTTCCTCTTGTGCTTTTTCACGGCAAGCGGGAGGGCAGAGATAAACGCAGCAAAGGCTGTGCAACTGGGGGAAGAGCTTCCAAGTGAGGGCTAGGGAGTGAAGTTCAGGCGGGGGACACCAATGTCCCCCCGCTCGCTCTGTCACTTCTGACGGCCTAGAAGACGTACAGCCCACATAAGTTATTTTTAAAAAGGCCCTGGAACCGAAGGGAGCTCTTTGGGTTGAACCATGTTTAACCCTTATGTGTGGACCACCCGCCAGTGGGCCAGTCTCTGACTGACCGTTCACAAGCAGTGCTGCGGCCCTCTGGAATATGATATAGGGCAGCCTCCCCAATGCCCTCGGAGATTTATATGCTACAGCACCCGACCATCTTTAGACAAAGCCATCTCGGCTCACAATGAAAGCATAGCATAAATCGGCTCGTTTTGGAAAGGGGAATATTTTTATGGAAGGCCCGGCATACTAAATCCATCTTATGTAGCACAGGGGGCCTCTCTGTCGACTTCCAGGCGTCCACATTTATGCCTGTCTGGCTTACGAAAATGCTTGTTAAAGCGCTTCTGTACGTGTGCTTTTTTCATCTCTGTCACATATTCATCTCTGTTAATAACTGGGTGGCCCAGGCTGGTGATTACTGTCAGTAATAAACACTGTAAAACTGTGGGGGAAATATTACCTCGTTCATCAGAACTTAATTTTAGTGCGCACTGTGACCTTACACTGAGAAAGATAGCCGTTTGCCACACGTCGTTCATGAAACCTCTACTCACAGTAAGACGGCTGCTTCTGGTGTCCTCCTTTGCAAAACCCCTTTTAACAGGACAGTTGTGTGTTTGATGTTTGCTCCTGTGGGCTTTTTTGATTTCTTATTTTTTTGCCTTTTTCTTGCACACTAGAGAGACCAACACTTTGAAAAGCACATTCATCCATTTCCAACCACTTGTCTATGCCAGGGGTAGGGGCACAAGGTTACCGGTAGAGACCCATGTCTTTAGAATGCTGGAGAAAATCGCCATGATATGGGGCAAACATGCAAACGAAGGCAGGGTGTAAACCCTCGACCCCCAGAGGTATGTGGTAATAGTCTCACCCTCCGATTCACCATGCCACTCTTAAGAAGTTATAAAAATTAAACTTTTTAACCTTAAAGAACAGATAAAAGCTTCCCCGTTCAGGGTATAAATCATTAATAAATAGGGTTTCCTATGCCTATTGGCTGATGCACGGGGCGGTCCTCTCCTGTTTTTTTATTATTTTTGCATTGCATTGTTTTTTTTTTTGGGCAGTTATGTCATGCCCACTCAGTCGCCCTTTGGTGACCTCTGGCAGAAAGCAGAGGTCAGCTTGACCCCCGCCGACCCAAAACGCTGCCAGACAATCAGTGTCGATTAATGATTATTTTAGGCCCCGTGGGGGTGCAGCCGTACCTCACTGTGCTCCGGGGGGGTCAGCGCTTGCCACAGCTGATCGATGATAGTCAGCGGGCTCCTTTTAAGCTGAGCAGGGCAGGTAGCGGCCCCCCCCACCTCACCCCCCTGACAAATGAGGACTCACGTTGCTTGACTGTGTGTGTGTGGGGGGGGGGGGGGGGGTCACCTCAACCAGACAGGACAGGAACCTAAGATAACTAAATACTTAGATAAATTTACAGTGCCGAAGAATTATAGTTATCAAAGATTGCCTGTGCATATGTGGTTAGTATTAAAAACTTTGGTATTTGGTATGGGGTACTGCCCTGCATCCTTAATACATCTGTAATGCATCACACAGTGCATTATAGGCCTGTTTGCATTAGAGCTGTGCGCCAGACGCAGTCTGAGCACTGCAGCACAGACCTTCCATTTCGGTGATGCGTGAGGTGGCAGCGGTAAGCCACCAAGGCCTAACGTGGTGCCGTGGCCTTGCTGTCTGCGGGGGGCAAGCTGGCTGATCTAACCAGATGAGTCCTCCCCTGTCGCCGCCCACATCTCCTCCCTCCGTAACTTTCTGGTTATTAATGTACAGGGATGTACCTGCTGACTCTGTACTGCAAGCACTGCATCGTGGCAGGGTGTGTGTGTCTAGGGAGAATCCTGTGACTCAGCGAAGGATGACGCCTGCTGCCGTGCATTTATACCGTCGTTTTTCATTTTTGTTTCGTGACACTGGCACATCGAGACCTGCGAGTAAATATCACTGGTAATTTGTGCAGGCAGTTGGCTGAACAGGTGCTACACTTGCATATTTGTTCACTAGTCTGCCCGGAGTGTGCTTTGAAGTGTGCATGTTTTCAGAAGCGGGTGTGAGGGCGACTGTGATGAAGGTGAACCGTAGAGGTGCCCCAGGCTTTTGCCCCCGTTGCCCCCGACGATAGCTAAAATGTCAATACAGTCACATGACCTTCCATGGAGGAGCCCGGTGCCAGCAGTCATAAATCATTCTTGGGACAGCCGGCGTGCATGTTCCCTTAAGCTGCCCGTGTGGAGAGACAGCTTCCGTCACCCTCCCAGGACGGCAGCAAGATGGCAGCAACCTGTGAAATTCTGCTCAAATCCCCCCTGCCCCCAGCAAACCCCACACCCTTCCCCCAAGTAGCTTTCTGCCTCTACTGTCCTCAAACAGATAAGAGAGGCGGGAGCCGCGGCAACGCCACCACTGGCGTGAATGAGGCAGTGGAGAAGTAACCCTCCTAATTAACTAAGCAAACTGCAAATATGGAGTGTCCTGAAATCTTAAGAGCATAAGCAGACCAGGGTGATGCGAAAATGGGGGGTCGGCTATGCAGAAATGCCAGTCTAAGGCATCGAGGATCCACAGTCCTCAAGACAACGAGTCTCGTTTTCCGTCCCCAAATTCCCCAGGATGCCCCTCACTCCAGACGCTCCCAAATCATCTCCAGGCAGAAAAGGAAGATAGATGCATCAAAGGCCCTGAGCAAACAGCCGCGCCTGTAATCACTCCAGCTCCTATTAGACGAAATGAATTATGATGTCTTTAGCTAACTGACAGATTACTTAGAGCCATGGACGAGGCCGCTTTCACACTTAGCGAGGCCTCGCGGGGGAATTCGGCACGGTGCACGTATTGCCAAAGCTATTTTTCACCCAATTTATTTCCAAATGACGACGAACCCGGGGTCCTCCCCCAGCGCTCGGATTAAGCGATGATTAATGGCAAGTGTTTAGCTGGCTCACCTGGGGGAGCGGCCCATCTGCGGAGCGACGTCAGGTGGCATGGGGATGCCCAAAGGCCTGGGAGCCTGAGTGGCAGCCTCACGCCCCCCCCACACCTTTAGGGTGTATCACCATGGTAATGGCGAGGCCTGGAGTGACAGCCAGGCGGCGGTGTCACCTGTCAGCACATGCTGGCGGCCTGATTTTGCTCAGACAGAGTGGAGCCCCGCGGAGGTTGTCGAAGTGATCTTATCATGGCCGATGTGTTTAAGTAACTATAGCGACGGTACTCTCCAGGACCAGGTGCTGAGTGTGAAAACCCGACAAACGTCAAGTGGTGCCTGTCATTAGCCACTTCAGCGAAAGATTCGACTGTCCTTATTTACCCGCAGCTAGCTAATTCACAGTACGATTCAATTCTCACTATTTGCCCACCGCTAGCTAATTCACAGTTGCATCTCATACCGTTTGACACTCATTCCAATGGAGCACTAATCATAACACAAACTTTTAATTCAACATGAATTTTAAAAGAAAACAACGCTTGCCACTGTTGGGCACAAGTCGTGCTGCGCTCCAGCCGGGGGGCCACGGAGGTCCTGAACGGGCCCCCGGATCTCAGGATGTTATTCTGCGTCCATTATCCGCATGAGCGGCCTGTCTGTTTCATTCCATCAAACAGCGGCCCCTAGAAACAGTCCAGATGCTGGTCGGACAGTAATCGAATTAGGCTTTGGACAGGTTTGTGGCCACTTGCTGTCAGCTCCTCTCTGCTTGGAGATTGTCAGTCCTGATGCCGTCTTGATGGTGATTAATGAGCGTGTTAATCAAGTGTTTCGTCCTGCGGCTGATAGACACATCACAGGGGCCATCCCGGCTGCCTGGGCCTCCGTCTGCTTTCTGGGCCAAACACCCACCTGGTATGTGCCATGCAGCACTCCTCGGGTGGGGGGAGGGTATGGGGGGTTGGAGTCTACACTGACTGTTGGGTGAGGGTTTCAGTTGCAGGTTCTGCACAAAGCTGCATTTTTTGACTCTATGATTACTTCTTATTAATGCTGTCTTTTGTGTCCCTACTCATGTTGTTCCACCCAATATTTTTTTACTCACTCAGTGACTTAAATTGAAGTTCGTTGCATTAGGAGTTGCCTTACATTATAGCCTCTTAGTGTTATTTCTCTGCATGTGGATTCATTTCATGCTAAAACTACATTCCCATATACTGCTGACACCCACTCAGCCTGAGAGAGGCACTCGTTATTGGAGAGAGCTCCCTCTAGTGGTAGCCTCTGAAGGGTGCAACTTGTGCAGTCTCATAAGTGCAGAGGTGTTGCTTTGTATTGTTAATTCCTTAACAGTCCTGTTAGAACAAGGGTAAGTTTACAAATAATTCCATATGTAGGGACTCATATTTTCAACACATTTTAAAATTCTATTTACTACAAATTAACAGTTTCAACTATAGTACCATATAAAGTATTTCATTCATAGACATGTCTTTGCTATCTTAAAAATGAAGTCAAGAAGGGTATTTTTTTATTAAATAACATAAATAGATTTTCTTTACTGATAAATGGATATTTGATGCATGTGTATGGATTGGTATCTATCCCTGATGGTAAAGTCACACCTTGGGAGGGGTCATTGTTTGGTGTGGAAATCTGCACAGAATGTCTCGCTGTTGTTGTAATATGGACTTCAGCCTACAGTTGCGTGTTTCTGTGCTGCTATGATGGACCCCCCATTACTGTCCTGCTCTGAATTGAGGTCCTGCTCTGAATCACTGTCCTGCTCTGAATCAAACTCCTGCTCTGAGCCGCTGTCCTACTCTGAATCACTGTCCTGCTCTGAATCAAACTCCTGCTCTGAGCCGCTGTCCTACTCTGAATCACTGTCCTGCTCTGAATTACTGTCCTGCTCTGACTCAAACTCCTGCTCTGAGCCGCTGTCCTGCTTTGAATAGCTGTCCTGCTCTGAATCAAGCTCCTGAGTCGCTGTCCTGGTCTGAACTGCTGTCCTGCTTTGAATAGCTGTCCTGCTCTGAATCAAACTCCTGCTCTGAGCTGCTGTCCTGGTCTGAATCGCAGTCCTGCTCTGAATCACTGTCCTGCTCTGAACTGATGTCCTGTTCTGAATCGCTGTCCTGTTCTGAATCGCTGTCCTTCTCTGAGTCGCTGTCCTGCTCTGAACTGATGTCCTGTTCTGAATCACTGTCCTGCTCTGGGTCGCTGTCCTGCTCTGAATTGCGGTCCTGCCCTGAATAGCTGTGCGGCTTTGAGTCGATGTCCCACTCTGAGTCGCATTCCTGCTTTGATGACTGTCCCTGCAAGATGACCTTTTCGTTAATGATTTTCATTTTCTCCCAACACGTACAGTAGCGTTAGAGTCACACAGCTAAGAGCAATGAGGTCTTACCCTCACATGGATATCGCCATCCCGTGCCTGGGTTCAGGGTGGGGGGGGGGGGTCATGGCTCACAGATCTCAAAGGCGGAACAAAGGGCCAGGCTCCTCTGGGCCTGGGCAAGGAAGTGCTTTTGTTATCCTCGTTTTAAAAAAAAAAGACACTGGGGGATAGGTGAGAGAGGCGGGGGCAGGAGTGCTGGGGTGTGTGAGTGTCTGGGAGGGGGTTGGTGCAGATAAAATCATATCTGGAGGTAGGCCTTTCAGCCCCTGTTTGGAGCCCCCTGCCCTCACCCCTGCCCCCACCCCCCAAATAATAAAAGATGAAAATAATAGATATGAGTGTTTACTCCACCATTAATCAAATGTGGCCAGGCCTTAGGAGCAGCTGGCACGTTTGCAAATAATTGTAATTATTAATCATGCTGATTTCACACCCTTCAGCTAGGCAAGGGGGGGGGCTTTCTGCGGCCGGCGTGCCCTGGCGCCTGGAGCCTGGCCCGGGAGGACGGCGTGGGGGCCGGCCGGGCCTGCGGCCCCTTTGATGATGAGCCCCCGACACCACTGAGAGCCTCACAATGGGTGTGCAGCACGCGGCGGGGCGTGGGGGCTACAGGGCACGGTGCCCCCCCAAGTCTGCCCTCCGTAATGGTGAGGAAGATCAGGGGGGAAATCCCTTGTGGGCATGTGTTTTTGATTTACCGCGTCGCCGTTTACCCTGTAAGTGAGTAGCCGGGTTACCGCGGCACCACTGGGGTCCATGACAGCAATCGGGCTGGGCCTCTGTATCTCAGCCCTGGTTTTCAGCAGAATGCTTCTGGAACACCCTCCCAAACAGAGAGCTCCTCGGTCCTGGACACAAAACTCACCCAGATAACGGCCCATTTGCCCAGCTGCCTGCTTTCTCATACTGAGGCGCCTGTTAAAACTGTGCATGTGAGGTTTTACAGTGAAAAATGAACAGGGGGGGGTTGGGGTGGGTGTAAATGTCACCAGCCACAGCATGGTAGGCACACCGAATTGGGAAGCAGGCTGATTTCCAGGCAAGGCGGTGTCAGAGTCAGACACTGCACAAGGACGAAGACGAGCTCAGATGTGCAGGATGTGCGACACCCCCCCCCCATACCAGAACGTGATCAGGAGCACCATGAGAAGACCTTTCTTGTCAGGTTTCAGTTGGTTGAATACATTTTCTTATTCAGAGATATCTTGGAGTTCATTTATAGTTGTATAATTTATATTTATATAAATGTTATATACCTCCATTTTAAATTGTAACAAAATTGTTACATTTATTCTTTTTAAAACTAAATCTTCAGACATTTATATTGGCTCCTGACAATAATCTCCTGAGTATTTTTTTTGTACACGTTTATTTTGAAAGTTTTTTTCAGGAACTTTCCAGAAAGTTGAGCCTGACTGGCTAAACTAAGGATTGGTTGGCGTATTTGGGAAGGTGGGTATTGCTGTCAGCCAATCAGCTTACAGCCCCCCGCCTGTGAGAGGGCGTGCCTGAGAGTGCCTCTAGCCCACCCTACACAGTTTGAGGCCTGTGACAGTCTTGAGTGGCGCCTTTCAGGGGGTCTCCCCTGGTGGGGGGGGCGGGTTCTTCGTCGGAAGGTGACGGATGACCCCAGAGCCACCCCGTCCGCGTGTATAACAGTAGAGCCCAGCCGGCCGGGGGCCCGGAGGAGCCACAAAGGGCCGCACAGGTATTCAAATGCAGCCACGTGGAGGCCTCAGCGTCCAGCGGGGACCTCGTCACACATTTATGACCCCTTAATGAGTTGCTAACGGGGAAATAATTTTCTTTTCTCCCCCTGGACTAAGGAAGGGTGGCAGCCTTCCTTCCTGACTGACTGATGGCTCGATTTTTGGGGGCTCTCTGATGCGTTTTGGGCAGCCATGCTTCCCTCTGCTTCTGCTCGGACTTGGAGGTCCTCCGTGAGCTTCTTACATTCCGCGTTCCCACCATGGCAGCTCTTCTGACCCACCAAATGTTCGGAACAGTTCAGAACCTTCCAAATATGAAAAAAAACTCAGATCCTTTTGGATCAATGTGGCAAGCAGTGGGAGAGGTAACCCAATACCAAGGAGCTTTTAGCTTGCAAGGTCACCGTTAGGAAATTTCTGTTTTCCATTTTAATAGATGGTTTGTTTAAAGGCCCATGGCCATTTACAGAAAAGGAAATTCCTGTGCTAGTTTTTCCCGAAACAAGCAGAAGGCAATGCTGACCCTTTCGACGGACCTCTTTGGACCCTGAGTTCTGCACAGGTATCCTCTTCATGTCAGAGTTGGATCTTCAATAGCGCTTATTGGCAGCCTAATGGGATAATGAGGCTTCAGTTTGGTCCAGAAACAGATGGGGAGGAAGCCTCCTTTCCAGGGGCTGATTGATCAGATCAGGCTCTTTGGGCTGCTGTCATGGTCTGAAAGTGACAGCGTGACGCCCCCCACCACGTTCCTGTTTCCTTGGGTGATTTTAGCTTCTGAGCTTCTGGCCTCATGCTTTGGTTGGAGGGGGGGAAAGTAGGGAGAGAGCAGCCACAGAGTGTGGAGAGAACAGGGAGACAGTGGGGAGAGAGCAGGGTGAGAGTGGCGAGAGAGAACAGACAGAGTGGGGAGAGAGCAGCGACAGAGCGGGGAGACAGCGGGGAGAGCTGGGAGAGAGCAGTGACAGAGCGGGGAGAGAGCAGTGACAGAGCGGCGACAGCGGGGAGAGAGCAGCGACAGAGCGGGGAGAGCTGGGAGAGAGCAGTGACAGAGCGGGGAAAGCTGGGAGAGAGCAGTGACAGAGCGGGGAGAGAGCGGCGACAGAGCGGGGAGAGAGCAGCGACAGAGTGTGGAGAGAGCAGGGTGAGAGTGGGGAGAGAGCAGTGACAGAGCGGGGAGAGCTGGGAGAGAGCAGTGACATCGCCAGCATGCCATGAGCCACTGAGCCAAGAAAAAACAGGAAAAATCTATCAGGAAGATGAAGACTCTATAAAACACTGTGCCTGGTTACGGAAATCACACGCAAGTGAAAATCCACAGGAGAGAGGCAGCGGACGCCAGGACGCCTAAATCATCCCTGTCACATGGGACTTTAGAACCTCCACCATGAGCCCACGCTGTGTGGACTGTGACTGTCACCACTACGGGCTGCCGGATTCCATCACAGTGCACAGACCCCCGGCAGCTGGTGTCCCCTAGTGGCGGGACAGCGAGGGGGGGGGGGGGGGTGACTGGGGGCCATTGCTTCACCCATAAAGACGTCTCGACTCGCATCGCCCCTACGGATATGTAGGGAGAGGACCTGAGTCATCTGGCTGACAGCTGCATGCTCAGACAAACGCACTCGTAGACGCGCACACGTGCACACGTGGGGTCCACCCATCCCCCTCTCAATGTGTCATCTTAGATTAGGCAGCCTCCCGGAGGAGTTCCCGGGTACAAAGCGTTAACATCTGGCGCCCATTACGCCCCCAGATCAGTTGTGATTTGTCCATATGATGGCTCTGGCCCGTGGCGGCAGCCGGTGGGCTGTCAGTTCTGCTTTCACAGGCCCACTAATTCCTGTGCGTAATTAGCTCTGTCTGCGCGTGTCCGCTCGTTTGCTAGGCAGCCGAGGCGGGGCAGGCTGGGGCGTGGCGCAGGTTGCCAGAGATGGACGTCCGAGCCAGAAGCGCCGTGGCGTCCTTGACTTTGCTGGAAGTCGTTTTGCACTTCCCAGGAGCCTCTTGACTGGGGGTTGCGGATGCGGGTGACCACTGAAGTGTCCGCATATGTCACCTGTCACCAAAACGGCAAAAAGCACCCCGAGGACAGCTGGGTGTCAGCTTCTACTTAGTGGCACAGATCGTGTTTTGACAGCAGAAGCACATCTAGTAATGCCAGCGAGAGCTGATGGGGGAGCCAGCAGGGGCCGCAGACACCCTCACTGCCTAGTGACTCCTTCCCCCCCAGTTTGTCACTAAAAAGCGTCACATTACCTGCACTCTGTCTTCGCGGTTTCAGTGATCCATGCCATACCGATCTTAAACTCCGCCTCGCCAAACGGGGGCCCAAATCAGCTGCCGTTCAGGCTCCTCCGGACCCAGCACCCCCCGGAGAGGAGCGCGGCATCACGCCGGCTTCTGTTTCAGTGACGGAGGAGCGGGTGTTGGGGGGGGCGGGAAAGAGGGGGATGCAGAGAACTTGGACAGGGTATCGTATACGAGCTGCACATTTCAAAAATAGACATGTTGTCACTTATTTATGTTTGTTGTCATCGCAGGATGGCGGCCGGGTCCTGCTTTGGGGTGAGATTGATCGAAACCGCCAACTGTGACTGGTTGGGTTTGGCACGGCATTGGGAGTTCCTCTGGCCAGCTTGCCAAGCATGGCCCTGCCAAAAAGAGATTTAAGAAACGGGGCACGGGGCATCCGGGCTACAGGGTATCCGGGGTGAGGAGTGTTTTTTTTTGACCCTGGCAAAAAAAAATTCCAGAAGTCCCCTGATAGTCGTTGTTTCATCCTAGAGTCTCGCCCCATGACCATGGAGCCAGCCTCCTTAAAGCTCCTGGCCCCTCCCCTGCCCCTGACCCCACCCCCGGCCCACCCCCTGGCCATGCCCACAGTTGGAGCACGGGCCCCGGCCCACCCCATCTGCGCCCACCTCATTTGCATAAGCATCGTGTGGCGCCACAGAAACCGCGTTTTGCCAAGCTGTCAGGCCGTCAGCCGGCGGCGTGCTAAACGGCCTCCCTGCCGCTGTGCCTGGTGAGGGAGGCCCCACTCGGCCCTGATTAACGGCTCAGGCTACCTTTTGTCTGCATGATTAAGTATTCACTGTATCAATTTCGCTCAATCTGACCTCCCTCCCCAGCCTTCACTGGCTGGACCCTGAGGGTGACCCCATGCCTGGCTCTAATCAGGAATCATCCCTCATTTTTAACTGACAGGTCGGCCGTAATGCCTCGGGGCTCCAGTGCTTTGTGGAATATGTGAGCAGGTAAGTTTAGCCCATGGGTGCGAGTTTGCTGGCCAGTGTCTGAGAAAGAAAAGGACGGCACAATACTGAGAGTCACCGGGTGAGTAAATTGATTTGTAGAACCACACTGACTTTGTTTAGCATGGAGAGGTCAAAACAAAGCTGAAATCAAAATGAATTTGCAGTGTTTGTGAAATACTTGATAAAAAGTCTTCAGATTAGCTGGAGTAAGAGGGGGCAGGCGAGGGTAAGGGGTTAAGCGGGGACGGGCAAGGGTAAGGGGGTAAGGGGGGATGGGCGAGGGTTAGGGGGTAAGAGGGGATGGGCGAGGGTAAGGGGGTTGGGGGCGAGGATAAGGGGTTAAGGGGGACGGGCGAGGGTAAGCTGGGTAAGAGGGGACAGGTGAGGGTAAGCGGGTAAGGGGGGATGGGCAAGGGTAAGCGGGTAGGGGAGATGGGCGAGGGTAAGGGGGTAATGGGGGATGGGCGAGGGTAAGGGGGTAAGAGGGGATAGGCAAAGCTATGGGGGAAAGGGGAGACGGCTGCGGGTAAGCGGGTAAGAGGGGACAGGCTAGGGTATGCGGGTAAGAGGGGACAGGCTAGGGTAAGCGGGTAAGAGGGGACGGGCTAGGGTAAGCGGGTAAGAGGGGACGGGCGAGGGTAAGCGGGTAAGAGGGGACGGGCGAGGGTAAGCGGGTAAGAGGGGACAGGCTAGGGTAAGCGGGTAAGAGGGTAAGGGGGTATAGGCGAGGGTAAGGGGGTAAGGGGGTTGGGCGAGGGTTAGGGGGTAAGGGGGGGCTGTTGGCTCAGAGGCTGTTGCAGTTTTCTGGGCACTGACCAGGTGAGGCCAGGTCACTTGACCCCAGGAAAGTATGAGGAGTTGGAAGATGAAGGATGCCAAGACAGAGCCATTCCTTCTGCGGATTAGCAGAAGTCAGCTGTGGTTGCTCGGGGGGCTGTTTTGGGCAAGCAAGAGAGGCCCAGGATACGTTGCAAGGATTCATCTCCCTGCTGGCTGGAGAACATCTGGAGATAACCCAAAAGGTGTTCGGTTCTGTGACTTTGGTAACAAATCTTTCTGTCTGACTTGCTTGCCACCATGAACCTCACCAGGAAAGGCGATGAAGATGATGATGGTGGTCATGATGATCATTATTGTGTAATGAAATAAACACCTTGCAGAGCAGTAACATGTCGGCAGTATCTGCAGACTCGCTCGTATGCCCTCCTCCCCTTTGCCCGGCTCTCCGTCCTTCCAGTCATCACGGACACGAGCACTCCTCCTTTTTTTGTTCCTCTCTGTTCTTGGCAGCCATCCCTCCCCCCCCCCATCCCTACACATGCCCAGCCACCCAGCCGCCACCCCCATGTTTCGCTTTGTTTCGTGGCTCCCCCTGCTGGGTGAGACTGAACCGCAGTGCCCCACTCCCTTCAGCGGGGAGACTCTGGGCTGGCACATGGGGGCCGTCATGGTCCAGGCCGCCCCCGACCCCTCCCCGGCCAGCACCGCTGGCCCTTTGTGGCCCGTTGAGTCGGGATGAAAATAAGTCCGATGACTGAGCAGGATGAAGAGGAAGTTATCTCTGACTATAAAGCATTCAGGGCCCGTGACATTCCTCGCCACCCCCCACCTGCCCAGGTTTGGCCTGGAACAGAGGCCGTCCTTGCCTCAGGTTGACAGCCAAGGACGGTTTTGGAGACGACCGTGTCAACAGAGGGACGTCCTCTCAGGGAATCCCTCGACCGCAGGCTACTGGCAGGCGCAGAGGCGCGCGGTGACAGCCATTTACGGCCGGCGAGTGAACGCCATCTGCCAGACGCCGCGGGAGGACATTATGGCTCCTATAAATACACGTCCGCCCCCCCCCTTCTGTTTATAGGATAGGGGCACGTCCAAAAGACGGCCGGAACACAATATGGCAGCATGCTGCTAACGTTTCGTTTTTTTGCAGCGTCTACGCGATGTCGTCCTGCTCTAATTCGGCTCTGGTGCAGAATGTGTGAGACGTGGCCGGCCGGCCTGGGGACATTCACCCACTGCCACTTGCATCATAGACCTCTTTCAGGCTCCACTAGGGCTAAACAGGCAACGTTTGCTTCCTAAGTTACCACACTGCGCAGTTTATTGAAAAGTATTTGAAATTGAAAAAATTTGGGTGGATGGATTGATGGATGAAAAAAAGCAATCGAAATATTTTATGTTTATTTCAGTTTAGAGCTTAATGTGCAGCCAACTTTTGCAAATGAATTATTTGCTTGAGCAAATCGGGTATGATAACCCAGACCTAAATGACAACAGCCAGCCCTGCACTGGGATTTTGGTCCTGCAAAGACTCTCATTTCCTCAGGACCCTGACATGTCTCTGAACGACACATTCTCAGGTCAATTTGTGTTGAAGTTTCGGGGTGTTGTGACTGGCTGAAGCCTTTTTATGCTTTTTATGCTATTCTAAAAAAAAATACTGAGAACTTATTAGACAAATTTCTTTTTTCTGTCTGGGTTGTAAGTAATATATAAAAGGAGATAACACCCAGAAGTGTAAAATAAAGAATTTAGTCTTCTTTACATGAATAAATATTATGCTGTAGCTTTTTCAGAAAATGTGAATACACATTCATTTAATATTTTTTTGTACTGAGCAAACCTCGTAAAGGTTCAACAACTGCAGTGTCCCCTGCAAACATGCCATTTGTCAGCCAGGGTGAAGCACTTCAGAGGAAGACGGGATTGTTTGCTGTCATCGCGGCCAGAGCTCGCACACGCCGGGAGCACTGAGCGCGTCGCAGAGAGGCAGCAGCGGCAGGGCCAGCCGCACGCCGGCCCGGATAAAAAGAGCACGGACGCTCCCTGACTTTAACTGTGCAATTAACATGCAAATAGCCTGCGGACGTATTGGCTGTGCCACGGCTCTCTATGATGGAAATATGCTTTCTGTTTTGGCTGTATGATACAAACATTTGTCTATGAAATCAGCTGACGATGGGCCCTCGGTGTCCCCAGAGGGAACGACGGATGGGCCCCTGCACCTGCTGCCTCATTCAGCCCGGGACGGGGTGGGGGGGCGGGGGGGTCAGACCGAAGAGGAGCAGGCAGCCGTAATGAACTACATTCAGCCTGTCAGGAGAGTCAATAACTTATCCCCACAACTGCCTTTGTTCTCTGGGGGTGGTGGGGGGCGGATGATGCCCCCCCCCCCCAAGTTGGGCCGATGCACATATTCAACTGAAATTTATTTTCAATTGCTGCCTCCAGTGTGAGCGGGCACAAGCCCGACTGCGGCTGCTCCCCCTCTGCTGCCGGCCGCGGGCATTGTCAGGGACGCCCTCTATTGTGAGGCCCCTTTGACAGGACCCCGGACAGAAATGGAAGCCCTGCTCAGAAGCAGGGAGACCCGGAGCGGCCTTCCAGTAACAGGTGTGTCTTCTGAAAGCAGCGAGGTGGGGGTGTAAGTTGGGGGGGGGGTTACTTAAGTTAACTGGGGCCTGTCGGCGCTGTCATCGTTAGCCCCACGGTGACATCAAACTGTCTGCGCTGCCTGTGACGAGGTTAACCAGGCGTCAGGAGGAAACCTCACTCTGATCTAAAGGAGGTATTATCTTTCACACTCTACACCAGAAAATTAATCGGACCTGCTAAAACAAACTCCTCTGCTGGCACAGTACCCATAATCATAATTTTCACGGTCCCTGGGGAGGGAGATTTACCTGTGCTCCCTCCCATGAGGGAAAGTGCTGCTGGCTTCCAGGGCTAACATTCATATTCAGGAGTGGAAAAAACCTGAATGATGCTAAATCTGACATTAGGAAGCTTGTCCCACGAAGTGTAGGGAAGTCACCGGCATCCCAGCCAGGGCGTATTCATGCCGTATGTCCTGCTCTGCTGGGAATAGGCTGCAGCCTCACTGTGTCATCTGCGCTGGATAAGTGCTTACGGAGGATGGATGTTTGGATGCAAGGAAGCAAGGAAATATACTTATCTGTTCTCAAAACATAAATAAATGGGAAATGATCGAGTGGAGTGTGGAAAGCGATTTGCTAAGCCTGTAGACTTAGAGCATCATCCTCTGAATCCCTGCTTCTGTTTCTTCGCTGAAGTGCTGGGTCGTCTACATGTGTGGCTATTTCGTGCTTAATTAAAGCGCTGGAAATCCGGGTGACAGGGCAGAAAAAATGTCAAACACGTGTTAAATGTGTATGTTATAGTTAAGATCGTGTGAGGAAAATTATGCAAATTAATTATTTTACAATATCCCCGACACTGCAGACGAAACGAGTGCGGCGGTTAAGACCAGGGTAATATATGTGAGAGATAAAGCGTTTTCTGAAAACAAATCTTCTGTTCACAGAGGTGTTATGACAATCAGCATCTTTAATGAATCTCCTGCGGGGACAGGCTTTATTAACTACAAAACTGTAATTAAAGGAAACAAAGGGAATAACGTGGGGAGAAAAACACCCAGAATCTTATCATTTACGAGCAAGCAAAATGTACGACGGGGGATTTGTAATTAGCCTGAGTTTACGTTTGACAATTTAGCTGAAGTGTTTTGAAGAAGATAAGGACGGTAACTCCGACACGGTTTCAGGAATACAAAGAAACGAAATTATGGTGATTCTAGAATGTATAGCCTGCGTTTGTGGCAAATGAAACTATATTTGCTTAAGCAATACTTTTTAGAGACGAAATACCCACTTGCTCAAAGAGTATGTTTTTTCCCCCAAGTAACCAAAACAACCGATCAAATAAGTCACTAGGAGTAACTGCTTCGGGCCCGTCACTTCATTCGTGTCAGTTCGTTTATAATAAAACGAACATACTAATGATCGTGTAATTAATTTGTTGTGTCTGTCAAACTTGAATGTTCCTTCGAATAACATGTCGGGCTGTTATTCGATTTAAATAAAAACAAATTCGAATAGGCCTATGTCAGAATGACCGGACCTGATGACCAGCAGCCTGTTAGGTAGGCCTACATTAAGATTGATTACTTTTTTCGCTTCATTTTATAGGAACTGTAATGTTGTTTATTGAGATGTGATGTTTGTAAATAGTGGTGACCTTGGACATAAATTGCAAATTGTAAGTGAAATTAATCAGTTCTTAAGTCGTCTATCCATTCGTTTGTTTAAACTGCATGAACACTAATACGGGCACAGCTCCGTCGTAAAATGCAGCTAATTCGCATTTGTTTATAAAGACCGCCGAGGAAAATATTGCAAGGTATGTTCTTCGTTCGTTTCATATTGCACTTTACAAGTCGCATATGGCTTTCCACCACTGGAAACTACTTCTCCCAAGCACTAAGTTTTAATTTGATGAATGTACTTCCAGTCCATTCGGAGCCCAATTGTTTCTCGTATCATTAACTACTGTGATACGTCTGGCAGCCCCTACTGGCCCGAAATGTAAGGGTGACCTTTCGGTGCCGAGCCGCCCCCGCTTTTCCATCCCATCTGGCACGTCCTATCTGCCCATGGATAGTCTTTCTGTAACTGTTTGTATCTTTAAAACAAAGTGTAATACAAACTCCCCCCTTTCACTCGCCCAACCTAAAGCAGTTACTTTGAGGAAAGAATCTAATCTTCGGGACGAGAAAATTACAAAAGGCTTTTTAATCCACGGACTCATTTACATGTTTTAAGAATGAGGCCTGAATGCATAATCTTTTGCATTTAGGGTCCTGTAATCCGGAGGCTTCCTCTGATGTGTTTCTCTCCCTGGCTCCCCCATGAACAATTAACTTGTAATCTCCACAAACATACATTCTGCCGCAGCATTTCTGATCTGCGGCGCCGCACTGAAAAGCTCCAGGGAGCGTCTCCGCGCTTTGTGGCCGCCAGCCCCGCTCCGTTTTTTTTCTCCCTGCAGCTTCACGAACATCCGTCAACTCCTGGGCAACTTATGAGTTGTGTACAGATGTCGCCCGCGATTTATAGCTTAAGCCGAAAGGCGCTGCGGTACAGTCCGGTTCGTTGTAGGCTACGGCTGGCGTCGACATATTAAGGTGATGCTGTGCCCTTGGGCAGAAGATTTAATCTGTAATTTCTACACTAATATTCGGATGTATTGTGGAACAATGTCCGCCAATAATAATAATATAGGTGTGCATGTGAGTGTGCCCTGCGATGGGGACAGGCTCCGGACCCCCCGCGACCCGGAATAGGACAAGCGGTTACAGAAGATGGATGGATAATAATAATAATAATAATAATAATAATAATAATAATATAGGTGTGCATGTGACTGGTGTGTGAGTGTGCCCTGCGATGGGGACAGGCTCCGGACCCCCCGCGACCCCGAATAGGACAAGTGGTTACGGAAGATGGATGAATAATAATAATAATAATAATAAAATTATAATGTGAACGCATGTAGTAAACATTTGGATCTACTTCACTCTCGATTACGAAGACTTAATAATAAACATCCTCTTAAAAGCCATGGGGCTGAATTAACATATTATGTTGTTTTTCGTGAACTAGCATTCAAATGTGATAAATAATTAACAAAATAATAATTTAACCTACTTCTACTTCTGCTACAGCTGCTGTTAATAATATCATGTCAATAACAATTTCTTCTTTATTTATATAACCATATTAAAATTTTTACTAACTGATTGAAAGTTTCCTTGTTTCTTTTTACGGATGGATAACGTGGCCAATATTTACGCCTCCATCTCAGCTATATATTCATTTTGAAAAGTTTTAGGCCTATTTGACTGCATTGTAAATATGTTAATTTATTTTACATATAGTTTCTGTTGTGTAAACATCGTCACAAGCAAAATTTGAGCATACCGTAATGCAGAAATGATTTAAGTTCACATTTTTTATTATGAACTGAGTTCTAGTATATTAATAGAAATAAATATTCCATTTTACAGTATTATTATTTTCCACCCATATAAAAAGTACGCGCCAATATTAATTGTACTATACCCGGAACGAACTTTTTGTGTGTGGGGTAACTTCGGTCCCAGAGGAGATCACGCAGAACTTTGTTTCACCCAAAAAGGTATTTTGTCATTATTTTAGAAGCTGCTGGCGTTTCTAGTACAGACAATCATTGCAGTTATTTCCGAAATAACCAAAGGTTTGCTGCGTTCCCTGCAAAAGCGTGACGTTGCAAATAAGTTTTGCTTTATCCCACAGTAAGAAGACCTACTGTCTTCTGGTGGTGCTATTAAACCGAATTATGAAATTGGAGAGATTGGTTAGCAATCCAACACGACGGCGAAAATGATGTGGGCGACACGTTACAATCAAGAACGTTTGAACTTTCTTTTTATTATAACAGTTTGGTTGAAATTTCATCCAGGAACACTGGGCAATAATAAATATATCAATAATCATCAAGAATGTACAAAAATAAAGACACGAAGTTATCTCTGGGCATAACAAAATCTTCCCAACAAAACAAACATGCTTCGTAACTGTTCTGACCACGGAATCCATGCTAAATCTGTCCAAATGATAATATGAATCGACACGGGATAACGTCACTCGGCTAGATTAAACTATTGTCAGTATTGAACCAAACACCGAAGAAACGATATAATTTCACTCTATTATCTCGAACTATATATATTTATACATGGAAATAAATCATCTCATTTCATTTTTATTTGAAACGCTATATCACAGCCCTTGTTACAAGGAGCGTTGTGTTTGCGTTTTTCTTTTTTTTTTACTTGTGAAAAGTTTTCATGTTACCAAATGATGCGGCATGCACATATTAACCCCAAATACATCTTCGGTTGATTACAGCAAAAACAATAACAGTGCTAACAAAAACTCAGATCGTCCTTTTCAGACTCTCAGACAACTTGCTGTGTTCTGGCGTACGTGTCTAAGATGATTTAAAAATATATATATATATTTACAGGACATCTTGCAGTGCAGGTCTTATGGCGCTACATAGTCAGCAATACAGTTACCTGGAAATGACCAAATCCTTGCTACAAGGAAAAAACATGTAGACTTCGTATGGAAAACAAATATACAGACAAATTAAAAATCAGTGAATTGCGTGCGTACATGACGTTTTTGTTTCGTCCATATGAACATCTTCATCGAGAACAATGAATCTGACGGCACATTTTAATCAGTCTATGTGCATCGAATTGTCCGAATTTATTTCATTCCGTCCTTGTTCTCGGCTGAGAGTCTTGTCAAGCCAGTCGAAGTTATGGGAATGTGAGGAGGTGGCGGGACCTGGCAAATGGTACAAGGACAGGGCAGACCGGCCCAGTGCTGGAAGCCGCTGCCAAGCTGAAGAGGAGGGGCAGGGGTAGCCTTCAGGAGGGAATGGGGGGCTCTGATCGAAGTAAGTCCGGGTAATGTGGAGGAAAGGGTGGACGACGTCGTGGAGGACAGTGCGCTTCCCAGAAGAGGGTGCACTTGGTGGGATGGGTTTCCGGCGTGGCCCACATGGCTTCCAGAATGAGCGACCGAGCCGCAGTGGAAGGCGGAGTGGTGCCCGCCATAAATCTCCCCGACCAGCCGCTTCATCTCGTCCAAGGAGCTTGTGAGCATCAGTATGTAATTTCTCGCCAGGAGGAGAGTGGCGATTTTGGACAGCTTTCTGACAGACGGGCCGTGCGCGTACGGCATCACCTCTCGCAGCCCGTCCATTGCCAGGTTCAAGTCGTGCATCCTCTTACGCTCCCGTCCGTTGATTTTCAGCCGCAGCTGCTGTATCTCTTGCTCGGTGACTTGTTTCTTCAGTTTGTATTTGCTGCCCCCCGGCGTTTTGTCTCCGTTTCGGGAGAGATGCTCGCCGGACATTTTCTGTATGAGCTCGTTCTGGGTGGAGGACACTGAGTTAAGCCGGCCGTCTTGTAGGTGATGGTCTCTGAGATACATCCCATCCATGTCTGGTGAAGAGGCTCTGCTGGAGCTGGAATCGGAATTCATTTTATTAGTTGGGCTGGGTAGGAGGTTGCTTCTCTCTCTCTGCTTCTGCCTCTGTTTATTAAGTCACTCTTACTTGATCACCTGATTTTGCAGCCGGAGTTTCCCTCTTAGCCTTCTGAGGGGTGTATTAAGAGGTGACGCTCCGTTCGCCGGCTGGCCCGCTTTGTCTGCCTTTATCTCCTGGGTGCACCTCTCGCTCTGTGCTGAGGTGACAGAGCGATCCGCGTATTTATAGTGCTGCTTGAGAGTAGAGAAACAAAAGGAGCCCTCCTATTCATAATGGTCTTGTTAGGATGACGTGCCCATTATACGGGGCGGTGTGCTTTGACTGTCCTATTGACCAAGGAGCGTCTATTCATATTCATTGTAAAGCCACCGTAGGGGGACACTTCAGTCATGGATCCTCCGAAACCAAGGCAACTTGAGAACACCCGTGTACTTTCTAGAAATAATATTGGGTATAGTTCATACGTTTTACTTTTTTGTGGAGCATCCGTGCTGAATCGGTACAGGCTAATAGCAGCCGCCTAAAAGCTGTTTGTGAAATGCTGGCATGCAGCTTATGATTTTTAACTTGCTGCTTTTTAAATATAAATATTTTTCTGTGAACATTCTTACTTGTTCAGGTGACATGGCATACATGTATGTCAAATACATATTTTTTTGTTTTTTGGTTGGTATCATATCTGGAATGTGCTTTTTTTTTAATAAAGCATAGGCAAAGTAATATTTGCGCCATGTGATCGAAAGCCGTTTATTACGTTGTTATAATATATTTAACGGCGCACAAATGCCGTTAAACCTGCGAAAGCTTCACTTGCGAAAATACGCTGTGTACAGTAGCTTACGTAAAGAGTGTTTCCAGTGAACCCAGATAACAGAGGGTTTTAAATGAAATGTAAGTGTATGGCAGTTGTGGGATAGTTTTAGAATTTTATTACGACACAATCCGCGATTATGCATCATCATCATCCTCATCGCTGTGTATAGCAGAGAAAAAACACTTTAACAGACGACTATATGGCTCTTTTTTGTAAATGTAATCAAATTTTAAAATTTTGAAAATGTCATTTGATAAGCAACCGATGGTTAAGTAAAGTATTCCAATGTAGAAATATTCTGTGTGCAAATCCTCGTTATCCTATCAATAGGACGCATAATTCCATGTTAAAACAATTTTCACATTTAATAAGTGATAACGACAGAAATATTGTTACGCACAAGCTGGGCCAAATATCACGTGTAAGTGTCACATAAGGCAATGTGCTTTGGCCAGGCTCTTCCATATAAGTGAACAGCTTAATAATAATAAATAAATACCAAAAAGAACACTGCAGACCGACTAAAGGAGAGACAAGTGTTTCTTTCCCGAATACGTGTGAGTATCAAACGCAAAATGTTTATTTTTTCAGTTTGGCCAAAACTCTCTTCATAACCTGTAAACATGACTAGGAGGAGACAGAAGGCGTAGCCTTAAGGTATGAGCGTATAACAGTGTGGGCTACACGGCTTCAGAAATTCAACTAACACTTGGTACTTTTCAAGAAGTAAATAAACACGTTTCGGAAAGGGCACGGTTATAGACCTTGGCTTCAAGTCAAAGGCCCTCAGAGGTTATTACAAATTTAGCTTCATTAAATAGTTCGATCGCAAGACGGTATTTGACGGTTCAAATGTATGCAAGTGAGCCCGGAAACAGTTTAAATTAAATTCGGTATCAGGTTTTAATAGGGGCCTACACGACTTGATGCAATATTTATATATTTCCGGGAGTTTTATTAAATGGCAGTATTTTATTTAACTTTTGGTATCTGTATTTGTCTTATCCCATAGTCACAATGCGCAAGAGTTATGCTGTCTGAAGGGGAAAATAAAACAAAGGAAACTTGCGGTTATATGTTCCAATGCAGTCTATTATCCATGCTGTACATTACCTCAAGCTGCAGTTACGCAAATAAAAAATGAATAAGCCATTATAACGAGCCATGGTTATAATAGGCCTATATATTTAATAAAACTAATTTTAGTCTTGCCAATTTATTCTTAAACTATGCATATTATTATTATTATTATTAAAATAATGACAGTAATAATAATTATTATTATTATTACTGTTATTAGGCAAATTATTGTGCGATTGAGATAATTACCAGACAAGTGGGTTACTGCGTATAGTAAGCTACTTCAAGCACTTTAATTAATTGTCTAATTAATTGTCGTTTATAATATAGTTCAATGTTTTGGCGCTGTTTATCGTTAGTTTTCACCACAACTATAACATATAAACGATTTCAGTAATTCGATATTTCGCTTTTTTCTTCCCCGCAAACACCACCTTCTCATGCCACTGTCTATGACGGTACTGCAATGCTATACTCCTGATTGCTGTACTGCTATGTACTTCAGGTGTACGGCCGTGCCAGTGGCGAGTGCCAGTGGTCCTGCAGTCGCGAACAGTACCCAGTACGTCTACATTTTTTAGTCTTTTGAGTAAAATGGGCTGTACTGCAAAGCGGAGGGAGATGCGAGGGGCGCACTGGCTGTGTCCCTTCGGGCAACGGGCTGTAAATCTGCGCACGGAAAACGCCGGCGGCAGAGCGCTCTCCGAAAAGCCGGCCGGCATTATATGCCCATTCACAGCTGCTTCTGTCTAAAGAGTAACGAGCGGTTATCGCATGGCGCTTAAGCCCCAACAAAAGACAGGGAATGGGCAAAACTCTGGCGTAACTCTTACATTCAGTGATAGTGGCGTTTAGCTGACTGCTGACGTGGTCTTCCGGCCGCCACGGTATCGCCCCGCCATACCATATCTGTACCATATCTGTTTAAATGTATTCCGCCCGTGGTTTAAGTCTGACTACTGTCTGCCTTAAAGCTGCGTAGAGCAGGATTTCATGTGGCGAGAAACCTCATCAAGGATCCTTAGCTATAGAATATCGCCTCTCATATCGTTAAGGTTTGCTAACTAATATTTGTGATCCGAAAACAGAAGCTTTTTGAAATCGAATGATAAACAGGAATACATAATGGGCTGGACACCGCAGTAGGATATTGGCAAGAAATCAAACGGGCTTCACCCGAAACATTGAATTGTCAGAACTGCAGTATTCATATAAAATACTTAGAAACTTCCCCTTCACGATATGCAGTTTGCACAGCAAGATACAATAGTTGAAAATGCGCAGCTACTTTTGCTGTGTTACTTGAAGCCGATTCTGATATATGGCAGGTATCTCTGTCAAATATGGAAGGTATCTCTGTCAAATATGGCAGGTATCTCTGTCAAATCCTCTGCCATACTACCATAATTAAACACGCTGGAGCACCTGTGCTTGTATCTTAATGCTCATAGGTCAGGTCTGATAACTGAAACCAAGTGGCTTTTCTTTATCAGAGATACCAGAATGTGTCAACATGTCATCTGTTGCAGTAATTGCCTTTCCATCTACACTGTCAGAAAAAAGGGTAGCAGTTTGTACCTTTGCTTGGTACTGGAGCTGTACCCTCAAGGGTCTGCCAGTTGTCCCCTAGCTGTAGGTAACTGTACCTTTTAAGGTACAGATACGGACTTTGAGGTATATCCCCAAAGTACAAACAACATTACTGTACCCCCAATGGTACAAAAATGTCCCTCAGGCATCTTCCAAGAAGGTGATCTCAGTGCTTACTGCGACCAAGACTCATATTAATGTACCTTTTTGTTTTAAACACAAAACAACAAAAGTTCATTTACATTTTTTTCCCCATTGTTTGACACTAGGTGAATGTGTTAAAATAGTTGAAAGGATTCTGTCAAACATTGGCCATGCACCCTCATCTTCTCAAGATGGTTCCGCTGCTGACACAAAGCCAGAAATGTAACCACCCAGGTAGCTGGATGTTAAATCACTCTGATTGTTTGACTGTTTAGTCTTTCACTATATTACGTGTGAATATAAAGTGAGAAGACCTTTCTCCATGCTTTATTTAGCAAATAAATAAAATCAGTGTGTAATAAATCCTGTTTGTAAAAAAAAACCCTTCTGTCTTCCATAACTCAAAAAACTCTTCTTGGTGTCTCACAGCAATACCCCCAGGAACCCCCCACCTCCCGAAAGTGAGAATGTGTATCCAGAACAGCATTGTTTGGCCAAAAGAGAAGACCTTCCCCATAAAGGTGCAGGGACTCAAAGGAAGGTTCTCGTCGTCTTTGCTCTCTCTTGGTGGCATTTGAAAGTGTAAAGCTTTGAATACCAATTGCTTGAACTGGACATATGTGAATCCCCTTTAATCCTACTAATCCTGTCCCCAAGCGACTCATTGTCCGCGGGGCGACACACATAGATCTAAGTGAAAGTGTTCCTAATCCGAGCAATGTGGAAAAATGTCTCAGTGTGAGGGACTGGGGGAGAGGGACTCGTTCCGAGGGCTGGGGAGGTGGGGGGGCATATTGTCCTGTCGGGTGGGCAGAGTTGAGGGGGAGGGGGGTTTAAGGCGAGAGGAGGGGGATCCTTCACCTACCCCAAAAGGGCTTAGGGCATCCAGCGGGACCCCACCCCCGGACCTAGTGTCCGACGAGACCCGCACCTAAGTCCACAGTCTCCGGGATGTTCTGCAAAATTGGGAATTGCATTTTTTTATTTTATTTATTTGCTCTCCGGGAGAGTGTCCCAGCAGGTAGTCAGTCCCTTAATGTGCTGAATTCATTAAGCGCCCCCCAGCCTGTCCATTCTTCCTGTCTCTGTCCCCCATGGTCCCCCCTTCATCCAAAGCCCCCCCCAGGGCAAGTCCAACAAAACAGGCAAAACTGCTTCTGAAGGTAGACGCCGAACAAGCGTATGGACACCAAGCTCACACCTCTCTGAGTGAATCCACGTAAATCTGTCCATATGCACCGCATGTACTTTGCCACCTTCAAAAAGCACGTCAGGCATTATGAAGGACTGGAGGGGTTTAAGTGACAGTAGATGTATGGAGCTTGTCAGATGTCAGGACGTGACGAGTGATTGGGACATGTGCTGATTCCAGGGAGCTGGTGACACCAACAGAGGCTTAAGTGTGCCCCCCCCCCCCCCCCCCCCCCCCCCCCCCCCCC
>JAODKL010000062.1:2540885-2571465 GCA_026780765.1 Petrocephalus schoutedeni
CCCCCCCCCCCCCCCGTCGTGTAAAACTCTAACAGGGATGGTGATTCACAGCCAGTCATGTCCTAACAGAGAGGAGAGAGTGAACACAAACGGTTTTAGGGGTTTACGGCCTGTCGAAGAGCCTCCCACAACCTCCCAAATCCAGGACCCCACCCCCACTGCCCCCCCCGGCCCCCCTGGCTTTCTCGTAAAACTTTTGTGGTGGCGGGGGCACTGAGTGTCCAGCAGAGGTCAGACACGGGGGCTGGGACATCCCTAACCTGCCCATGCACTTTCCCTTTGGGCCCATGAAAAATGGAGATTAAGGGCATTCACGCTTCATTTGTGGCTGAAAACAAATTAATTGGGGCAAAAAAGCCAACACCAAACAGCCCCCACCCCAAACACAGACATAAAGCTGTTACATAGTGTTTAAATAATCTGTCCTTTTAAATGCTCTGTTCTATGATTATGCACTTTTTTAATAAACCATGACATTTCTGTCTGAGGGTCTGAAAGTCAAAGTCATATAAACGCACGTTAGTGAGCCTTCCTCTCCCACAACCTTGAAGGGACACCAGTCCCTCGCAGGGGACATATATACATACATATACAGTCATAGACTACAGGCAATTTAGAGACATCAAGGGTGGTAGCTACCCTTCCAGAGATTGAAGTAAACACTAGGCTGGACTGAGCTATACATTCCCGGTTACCGGCTATGGCGTATCCATGTTTTGGGGAAGGCCAGGAGGGATCAGCGCGTGGACCCCGCGTCCCCCTGTCAATCACTTCACTCTCAATGGTGCCCACCATGCGTACCATCAGCTGGAATCATGTCGTCATTAGAGCTAATGAAGCTCTCGCACTGGAGGGGGAGAGTGTACCTCTCCATCGCACCTCCCAGCCCTCAGGAAGGCCCCTGGGGCCCCCGGCCCCTGCCGTGTTACTACACCTCATTAACACTCTCCTGTCATGAACCATTAACTTGCCAGGTAGGAGCAAGCAGCCCATGGACCAGGAAGGTGGGGGGTGTGCAGAGGTAAACTAATACTTATCCAATTACAGCCACGGAGAGCCATGCGGCAGGAGAGCCCGGCTTGCTGGGATGCCCAGGGTCTCAGAAGGACCTCGGAATTTTACAAAGATAATCCTCAGATCACATCAACAGTCAATGAGAACACCAGGAGACCTCTGTCGTGGCTAAAGGCTACAGAACACTTTCAAATGCTCAGGATTTCTCATTAATAATTATTCATTTATAACAGAGCACCTGCTGGATCTTTTATGGGCAGATTCTTAAACATACAACTTGGTTTAAACAATAAATGTCAATTTAAGAGTGACAATGTCATGGTTTCCTGTGACCCAGTACTTGAAAATGGTTGGAAAATGGATAGATTTCAGGTCTGGTGTCTGAGTAACATCTTGTTTAAAGATAAAAACAGAGAAGCTGCCCGTAGCATCCCAGCTGGAACACAACCGAGAAGGACTGGGTGGTTCTGGACCGTAACCTTATTCGGCTCTTTTATGCACAGCCATAACTAGACCCAAACATTTGGGTCCATATGCAGCCCGGGTCTCATTTTTCTCTGCAAAATGTTTTTGAGGCTGTGGAGTGCTTCCCATTCACAGGCGCCGTGTGGTATATTCCCTAAGTCACAATTTCTTGTGTTTTTATCTCCCAGCATCTGCGGTATACTCGTGCATTGATACATTCCCAGACACCCACGGCCCTCTCAGATGGTGCAGATAAATAAATAAACAGATAAAGGTGTACATAAATAATAAACATGCAAAAAAAACAGCCTTGCCAATCCTTTCACAGGCCAGGCCGTTTGAATCTCACCCATAAATGAATAACTAATTGGCCTGTAATAAGAACTCCCAATAATTTGGGTTTTTACTCTGATCATCCGTCGGCTGTTCTTGTCAAAGCACAGCCGTCTCTTTTTTCGTGTGCTGAAAATGTTTCAAAGAAATGATTCATTTGCATAAATAAATGGATCCCTCTGAGAGCTGTCTGAAAGAGAGCGAGAAAGAGCGAGTGAGAGAAGGGGAGAGAACGAAAGGAAAATTAGTTAACTGGAATCCTCAATTGTGTTGGGTACCCTAAACCTATGGATGGTTAGAGCGAAATGGGAAAAAAACGTGGAATGTCTTGCATTTCTCGTTTTTCCTCCTTGTGGTGGGGTGGCTTGTAATTTGGGGGCTATTGACAAATCCTGCTGCTCCGCCCAATTAATGGAGGGGTGGGAGTGTGTGCGAGCCCCCAACCTCCCCCCCCCCCCAGGGCCGTGTTTTTGTACTCTTCCCGGCCCTGCATCTGTTTTGTCAGGGCATTGGCTAATGGAGGAAGTTAATTGTGTTGGTTGTAAGGCCACCTGTCACACCAACCTCATTTCCATACTAATAGGGTGAGAGTGGCATGGACAGCGCTGCTCGGCACCAAGCGGGAGCCGCCTGCTACCGTGCGCGCACACACGCCGTCACACGCGCGGACACAATCAAGCGCTCACGTGCCCAGGCGCGCACACGTGCGCGGAGCGCAAACGGGCGCTCGCGCTAAACCCGAGCTGCGCGTGTAATTAGCAGCAGAAGTGCACCTCGCACAGGAAATGTCATTGCGACGCATTAGCGGGGAAACGCGGAAAGGGGTGCTGGCTGGCCGAGGTACCCCGACCAGACAGGCGTGGCCGGGATCATCCCGCTAACTTTCAGGAGTACAAGTTTACAAAGTGTAAAAGAATGCGTTACCTTCCATCAAAAACACAAGAAACATTTGATTCTGATCACTTTCTTTTAAAATGTAAAAAGTATTCTCAACAAAAATAATCAGTTGTCAAATTATAGCCCATACTGTGCGGTCTTAATCATACAATTTCTGGAAACAAAAGCCTTAGACCCTAATGTTTTTTTCTTTCCAGAGCCATCTGTACTGGACCGACCTGTCCTACTGTGTTCCGCTCGTCCATCAAGCGCTGTCCGCTGGAGAGCCTGAAAGGCGGCCGTAACTGAAACCCCGCAGGCCAGGCGCGTCTGCAGTGCTGGAAGCGGATAAAAGGGGGCTCAGAGTGCGTGGTGTAAGGCGCCGGTAAGGCCGACCACCCGGTAAGAGGGCTCTGCGTGCGGGGAGCGACCTGCACGGCTGCAGCGTTTACGGTGACGGTCCCACTGCGACGATCAACGAAAAAGGAGCAAACCTCAGTAAAGCACTATAAACCAGAGCCGTGCAGGCAATGCCACGTAAATGTAACGTGGATAGTCTGCGCACCAGAGCTCCCAGAATTGCCTGTTTTTATTCCAGTGTCCTTATGCTCAGTAAAACTGGAATAAACGCTGGCATTTAACACGGGGAGGATGAGGAATTTTTAAATAAATAAATAACTGCAACTCTCCCTTCGAGTTTTCTGGGGCGTATTTAAAATGCTAATAATCCATTTATTAGGTGCTCTGTCAGATGCAAATGTTTTGTTTTACTGCTGCGAAGTTGGGCCGGCAGGCCGGCAGCATATCTTACCCGCGTGCCTTCCTCCGCAGGCAGCGCCGCGGCGCTTTTTTAATCTGCGCTATAAATTACGTTAACAGTCGCATTAGATAAACAAGTTAAAACGTTGTCGCCATTAAGGCTTACATCAGTATTGCATACGGGTAATTGAAGGTGTCTGACTTTAGCACCATATGGTGCGTGAAATCCCTCAAATCGACACAATCCCGGCTCTGTCTGGACGTGTCAGCGAAAGCTGAAAGGGAGCTAAACTGTTATATAAGTAAACGCTTTACGACGCAAAACAATGCTAAATTGGTCATTTAAGGTTTTAATGTGTGTCCGCTACGAAGTCCGGGTCTGTTTAAAGACCCCAGAGATGCAAAAGGCCTTCGTGGTGCTGATGGTATCCGGTACGCTGTTCCCCGGGTGAAATCTGAGTACCAAGTCGTTATAACAGGCTATGCATGAATTCTTATACGAGCAAGCAAATAAATGATATGTTGTGATTTTGTAAAATTTTGTGAAAATTATGATTTTTTCATATGGCCTCATGTTCGTAGCATGAGCTTACAGTATTCTTTTTAATACACATATATGGAGACAGGTATATATAATTAAGATGACGAATCAAATAACTATTTGTGATGCAATTAATAAATTAATGTCCATGTTGAAAATGAAGATTATTAGTTTGTACTGCTATTTAGATGAGTCCAGTCGTATTAGCATAATGATAGATAATGAACTGATGCTGTTATTTCACAGTCTCTAATGGCATCCATCTGGCTGGTTTTTGTTTGTCGAGGGATGCTGCACCAATCATCGCAATGAATGAGTGAGGTCACCCAGGAGGAGCATCTCTGTCACCAACTGTGGAAGAACTTAAGCCTGTTGTCAAAACAATAGCTACCTGGGATGAATTTCCCATCATCAGTCATCCTGTGTATGCAGCACTACAGGTGTGGCTGGACTGATCTTCCACCAGTCAGCCTCGGTCGAGTCGCCCTGGCGATACCGCTGTCAGAACCGGATGGTCAGAGAGCGCTGTTTGGGGCTCCACCCCCCAGATCCACAGGTGAGACGACAAGCTGGATTGGAGACAGGAAACCGGTCGGCCCTCTCAGCATAGAACAGCCCCTCTGCCGGCTGCAGCCCTGCTGGGCCTAAACTGTCCCTTGACAGAGGCGGGGTGGGGGGTCTGGGGGGGGGCCCATGCACCGGGCTGGCGACAGAAGGAGGGGGGAGCAGAGGCATATGGCCACAGCTCCTCCGCCCCCCCCACTCACCCACCCCAACACCAACGCCCGGCAGATTGTGGCTGGGGTCCCCACACGCTCCCCATCTGCACCTAAAGACCCGCGTGGCCCCAACAATGAGGGGACCATGTCACTGCCGGCAGAGAAGCAGCAGAGGGGGGGGGGGGGTCCTGCACATTAACAAGCAATAATCTCAACCACCTTATCCATAATGCATTGTCTGGGCCAATTTACATGATGTCAAACCCTTTGGGAGAGAGCCTCATCCATCACATTACTTTATTCACCCCCCCCCCCCCCCCCCCCCCCCAGTTTTTTGTTGGCCTGTTTTGTCATGGTTGTTGTGCAAAGCGCAACTGGCCCCATAAAAAACTCCAAACAGCTTAATTGCAGCCTTGTAAAAAAATTTGCATGTTTGTGACTCCGGGGTTGGGGAATTGGGATGGTACCGTTATTTAGGGGTGATAGACCGGGAGGTCCGGTCCAGAGAAGCGTAGAATCTGTCCGGCTCCGTCCCAGAAACGTGTCAGCATTTGAATTGTGAAAATGCCGCACCAATTACCAGTGTGGACTGCGGCGGGGATGGGCCCGGACACAGCCTTGTTAGCGCGCAGCCGCGTGCCTCGTCTAGGTTACTAAGTAGGCGGGTTGCCAGGCTGGACTAAAACAAAGCTGAAGGGGGACGCGACTTTCTCCTTACTAGGTGTCACTCGGGGAGGCGAGGAGCTCAGAGCCCCACAGCGTGTTTTACATTGGAATGTCATCGGCGTTCAGAGCACACCGCGCGGCCGTTTAGGTGGAAGGCAAAACCCCGCAGTCCTGGCAGCCACCTCTAGCTTAGCATCCTAAGTAGGGCCCTGTGTGAGACTGTGTCAGGTCAGCACAGCGGCCCCCCTGTGCTCCTGTAGCACGCAGCCACAGCCTGCTTGTGGGACCTCTCTGGGACGAGGGGTTCGGCCCGAGACGTGGTGGGCGGCAGCACCCAATACAGAACCCATGGCACTGAGGGCCAGATTTCAGGGAGGGTGACAGAATGTGCCCTGGAGAGAACAGAGAAACCATGAGATGAAGTAGAGTGGGATGCGATGCCCCGTCTTACTCTGCTCTGCACTACAGGAAACACCTTTCAGATGGCTAACTGTTTACAGGCACTGTTGGACGTCAAATAAAAATGTTCTAAATTAAATTAATATTTCATTTATATATAAAAATGTTTAAATGAAACATTTCAATAAATAAGTAATCTTTAAAAAGCTTTTATTGCCATTATTAGCTTCTTCAACAACAATTTGGTATCTGTGGTTTTGAGGTCTCAGTAAATTATTTGTAAATTCGGTTTCCGTAAATTATATTTGTAAATATATATATTTTTTTCATTCCATGTGCGAAGGCATGGCATCTCTGAGCAAAATATATGAAATATTTATTATAGACTGTTAGCACTGTCTACATAAAGAAAATTGTTTTTCCATTTAAGATAAAGTGTAAAAAGGTAAACCAAATTCATTTTAAAATGTGACTATTAAAGAGTAAAACTGATTGTCATTGTTTATATTTTTTTAAATGTGTTTTGGTAAGTTTTTCCAATGATTTGTGTAATGATTTGTAAATGGTAGAAAGTGCGAAATTAAAACATACTTTTAATTAAGTAATAAGTACTGATCTCATTACATATTTTAACTAAGGTGTATTTTCTATCTAAGTCTTTTGCATTCCACAGTACAATTGTGGATTCATTGGACTGTAATTGGATTCTTCTACGTTCAAAAAATTATCTTCCTACGATATTTTATTTTTTATTCATTTTTATTATGTTATTTTAATTACCGAAAAAATGAAGGGTCGCTCTACGAACATTACACAAGTCAGCATTTTACGTGTTTTTGCGTAAATACACTTTCACCAGGATAAGCGACTGAAAATGGTCGCGTTTGACATGTTTAATCCTGGGTATCGTCAGCTGTCTTATAGGGTTATATTTATTTAACAGATGAAGTATCTAAATTTCTGAAGATCAGACGTGCGATGTGTGAAACCGTGTTTTTTTTAATAATTTTGAAACATCAAAGTTGCAACACATGTGATACTAAAATCAGTTAGAGCGGAAACATTGCGATATTCCGCAAAGAGGACTCCCTCGCCTTTTTGCCAGCTAAGTAAATCACTGTTGGTGTTCTGAGATGCCTTGAGTAAGTAAATATCTTTTAATGAATAGCAGTTGACCATTAATTTTAATTCGAATGCTTTTCTTTGTCGCTTTAAATGGGAAAAGCAAACAATTCTCTTAGCTAGCTCGCATCTGCTCAGTCAATGAAAGACACCAAGTCCTCTTTATAATGGCATAAAATAGACTTGAGATTTCTTGTGTTTAATCTTATGTGCCGGCGCTTTAAATTATGTTAAATGTTTAATTTTTCGTATAAAATAAATTTGTTCGGGCTGTTTCTCTCCATCTTAAGTTTCATTAGTCCTTTTTACTCGAATGATTTAAATGCATTTCCGTTGCCTAGCGCCTGTTCAGCACGATCCGCTTGGAGGTGAGATTTTAGCGCTGTTTCTTTGTACGATCGTTGCCGCAGTTGTATCTTCGGAGAATACCTCCTCTGTTTAGCTCCACCTCAGCTTCTAATTGCTTTATTAAGTAATTATTAGAATGTTTTGTTACTTCATCTGGTGCCTGATGTCCATCAGGTGCTAATTAAATTTCTCCGAAGCACCCCCTCCCCACGAATGGCTGCGTGGCTGCAGCCACAGCTGATCTGGAAAAATCACATGGTATATTTACAATTTGACAGATAATGCCGGGTGATTGGTGCAATAATTGACTGTGATTATGTGTGATATACCCCATTCAGGTTTAAAATTATGTTTTTATAGCGTATACACAATGAATTTACACATTTTATAAATAACAAATTACTGGTACATTTATAAGCAATATCACAAAATTCCCTATGGCTATTTTAAAAGATTTATATAGATTTATTTACGAAAATACCTCCCTTACAGTGAATACAAGTGTAATAGTAATTCCCAAAAACCAAAACCGCATGAACTGAACAAAAATACATAGAAATCTAAAATATCATTAAATGATTATTTATAGTTATGTCTTACATATCAGAGGGCACGGATAACAACGTGCCGATTCCGGATTTAAATATTTTTAAATAAATAAATTAGGCAATATAATGTTGTGCAGTGCATCTTTCCAAAAATCTAATGTCAGTTAAGCGATCGTGTAGTTAACCCAGTAGCGATCAAACCGGCGTGTCATATTACAAATTTGACTTTTTGAATCTTCGGTTGGCATCTCACAATGACCACGAAATGAAAGATTCCACATTATTGCGTGCCCTGTCAACTCAACTGATTACGAAGTTTACTCCTCTGGCTCTGTTACCAGTTATTAACAGTAATATACATAATTACCCCCAAATAAAAGGGATGGATTGCATGCAATGCAAACGGCGCGGCTGCGGCAGAAAGCGGGGGGAGACGGACGGGCCCCTGACGGGCCCATCAAAGTGCCAGTTTGTTTAATTGTCAGCCTATCGGCGGCGCGAGCGAAGGCGCTAACTGTCCGCGCGAACTCCCTCATTACCATCCCGCCACATCCTCACACAATCCATCAGGCGGCATAAAATACCAAGACTCTGAAAAAGGGGATTATAATTGCAATCATATATGTGGAGGTTTAACATGCACGCCATACTGTACCATTAGTTACACAAATAAGTAATAATTTGCTAATGACAACATTATGTTGAGTCAGTTTAGGGGCAATTAAAGTGAATGATATTTACATATGCCTAATGAATCACGGTCGCTGGCAGCTTGAGAGATCCTAATGAATATTCATCCCGGCATTCTACATCGGCGCTGCGGTTTATAAACTGAATTATGGTTGATTTGCCCTTTTAAAAAATGAACATGGGCGCATCCCCTACAAGGCGGGAATGAACAATAAAGTCTGATTATAAAAATGTTTTAGTAGTAAACTGACTGCAAGGAGATCAAAGGCTGATTTTTATGTACTTCTCCAGCTTTCACAACAAATGTGCTTCTGCGTTCTGGGGAAACTGGGGAGTGGATTTTAACCGATCCTCTGTGTAACCCCCTCCCCCATAACAATGATTACACCCTGCGAGTTTAGAACCACTGAAGCACTTTGAATGTTTGCTTATTTGATAGTCAGTTTGGGTTCAAGCCTTCCCCAGTCCCGGACAGGACAGACACGTTAACAACGGATATATGTGTGTGTGTGTGCGTGCGTGCGTGCGTGTGTGTGTGTGTGTGACATCTGTAAATGTGATTCAGTTTTTAACGCGTCTGTGTGCCTTCCCCACACTTTTTACTGAAATGTACATACATATAGACACACACACACACACACACACATACACAGACTCGCGTAGCTATCTAAAACCCTAATGCCAATCATGACACCCTTAACTCCAACCCAGCCCTAACCTTAACCACGTGACTAGCCCATGACTTTCGGCATTTTTAGTTTTTTGATTGCATTCATAGATTTTTATAAAATATAATATACACATAAAATATACAAAAATATAATACAACATATAAATATTGTGTGTATGTATATATATGTACATTTCTGACAAAAATGTGTGGAAGGTACTCAATTTCTCATAAAAAGGCTTCGTGCGAAAACATTCTCTAATAAAACATGTGTGATCCTTATTAAACTTCATAATGTTAATTTTCATGCGGCCGAGTTGCACAAATGTTCGTGCGCTTTGTGCAGGGACTTCCGTTTTTTTTTTTTACTCTGAAAAGGTAACTCCTTTTTTCAGGATTTCTGTTAGGGGAGGCATTAAAATAGCTGCAAAATTTAGTAAGACCAGATGTTTCTTTATTGGGCTGAGAACACACTGATTTTAACGCTTGGTGATTTTTAATCATGGCGCATGAATCTGCAGGTACTGTAGGAAAATCTAAATCTTGAAATTAAGTACTCGCTCTTGTCCTTTATTCTTGTAAATGCTGGTAAACATTGTGATTTTTAATTAGGCTGATCTGTTACCATCTGTCACAATACACCTTGGTAAGGCCTATAAAACCGGGCAATACACAGAATAGTTATGCTTTTGTATCAATGCCAAATCTTGTTTTCAATACCTACCAAATCCCGCTATCGGGCTGTGCCTGCCCTCTAGTGGAAAATATCTGATACTGCATTTAAAATTTAACGTGCGTAATATGGGCGATACATACTTCCCGGTACTAATTTTAAGTGGATAAAGGAAACACAAGCACGAAGAAGGACATAGGATAACGCAAAGATTACTAGTGAATTCCGCATATTCCAGTGACTGTTGAATGCTAGTATTTCAGTATAAAGATTCGTGTTTAATGGATCATATTCGTTTCAACACGACCAATATGTCTACACATTCATAACTCGTCGATCTTTATTTCTACCAATAAGCATAACCTTTGTTTCTGTAAATAAGCTTGTATAAAATTCTACCTGTTCAGTGTGAGCAATTACTTTTTAAATTTTAAAACCTAAAGCTTAAATTGCTTTTAAGTTTTACGACAGTGACAACACAGAAACCCGCATATACTTGAAATGATCAGCACGGGGCTATTAAATGAAATAATTCATTAATAACTTAAATTAGATTATGTTCTGTTTGTTGGCATAGACTAATGGGTCTTTAATATTAAGGCAAAAAACGTTTAAATTAGTTTATTTTATTTTATTATTTTATTTGGTTTATTTAAAAAAACACATGTACACGCAGAACTTTCACATTCGGATAAGATTAATATTCCCGTCACTGGATAAATAAAAAACAGTAGGGCACTGGAAACTCAGCAGGATCATAAAACATAGAATGACTGGATGGTGACGGTAGCTCATTCAAGACACGGGAATGTAACGCACTCGAGACAGCTGGAGACTGGCCTTCGTTCTTGCTACAAGCAGAGCTCAAAGTGTAATCCATTTAAAGATAGAGTTTGCGCTGTCTTTGATGGCCCTACGGTTAAAGGAGGAAGCATCCATCGGACTGTTTAATTAGGAGGGGAACTCCCAAACAAGGATCCTCTTTAATTAAGCAGAGGGAAGGAATATGAGCCGGGCAGGGGGGACAAACTTCTCTGGGGGCCCATGGCTGACACTGTCTCACCCTACCCTCCTGCCTGTTCCATTTGCCCCCCAGTGTGGCTCTAACGAGCTACACTTGTTCTGTGTTAGTCTTATCGCTCATTGTAGCACTCATGTTAACTCACCCCAGCTGCCTCTTGTTGTAACCCTTATAAATGCCTTCCAGTCCTGTACTCCCCAGTCCAGTCATTGAAGCCATAGTGTCTGTATTGCCAAAATGAGAGGGAATTACAAACAGTGGAGCACTGATAATATTCTAATCAAATCTTTTGCAAAAATGTATTAACAATTGTGTTATATTTTTCATTGTCTTTAATATGTAATTGTGATGTTTTATTTGAATGTATTCCTGTCTGTGTAGAGCATTTTGTATTGCTTTGCATCTGAACTTTGCTATTATAAATGAACTTGCCTTGTCTTACCGGTCAGGGTGGGGCTGGGAATGTTGTCAGTAAAATTTCCTGATGGTGAGGAGGGGGGTGTCACGCCAGAGAATGGATCGTTCAAGTCTATCCATTCCCCCTTCTAGTAAGGTTAGTCTTTTATTTGTGTTCTTTCCACAACTGTTCACAAGTTGTCTACCACCCTGGTGAAAAAGTATCAGATAAGGGGGATGTGACGTTAATCTTGTAACTTAGTGCCATTTTCTTGTTACTTTGTGTCTGTTTGCTTGGCAGTGAACAGCCGGTAGACTCCAGTTGTAAAGGAAAGTTACAAAGTAGTTACAAAGGTAGTGTGAAGTCTCAAAGCAGAATAGTCCATAACAGCTGGATGGGGGCGACTTTGTCTATCCTGAAAACTGTTGCTAAAAGTTCAAATGGCATGCATGCTTCTACCATCTAAGTGATCATATTATGTTATATCCTTAAATGTATCTTCAGGAAATTCTGTCTTCATGGGCCCCCTAGTTTTCGGGACCCCCAAGCCACCGCCTACTCTTGCCTTATGTCTGCCACTGAGTACACGTGTCAACTTTCTGGCGTTTTGAAGAATATTTACTTAATATGACCTCAAGATGGATAACAACTGCAAAAGTGACGTTTTGAAAGTAGTGGTTAAAAATGTTTTCTTTTCCAGACACCTTTTATGTCTTGCCACAGTGTTTTTCGTTTCTACGTTCAATTCCCCTAAATCTTTCAAATGTTTTCTCCACCGGATATTTTAAAAGTATTGATACAAATGGCCCAGCATTAAGAAACTCCCTGTCGGTCGGGAGAGTATGTCAAATTTTATAAGATGACTATGTTCAGGAAGTTCCCCAGTGAGCGTTGAACACGCATGCTGAATTACGGCGAGCAGGTATGGTACAGATTTGCGGTAAGAATTACGATTAGCTGTTTCACTTCCACAATTTTCACATTCTTTTCAAAGAACGAAAGGAACGAACTTCAGATCACATGGCTGTCTTACAGGATGCAATATCGAACACAATGATATTGTCACATGCGTTTTGAACCTCAGGGACACGGTCACATATTGTTGCGGGTGCTAACCATTGCTGTTACAAAATACAGGGCAAATCCACGATTAGCCACTCCAGTTTGTTCATTCAGACATTCTCACGGCTAAGGCAGAGGCACACCGGATACCTCAAGATGATACCTGTTACCAAAGCAATGGGCTGATCGTGATATTCTTAGGAGCCACTAGAGGGCAGTAAGGACTGCGTTGTCTTCGCCGAAGACAATGCAATGAAATGCTAGAGTGTTGCGTTCATATGAGAAGTGCCGGAATTAGTGTTTTTATGACGAAGGACCTCACTCCACCATGTCTGAAAAGACGGTAGGGAAACCGATGACCCGTTCGTTTTATATGATGAGGGTTAATTTGTCACTGGTTTGTGTTTTAGGGGAGAATTTCTGAGTTGTGGTTTTAAAAACAGCCCCAAGGCTGAGCTATAGGGCAGAAAACACTACTTTGGTCGCAATTCATTGCCTAAATAAAAATTACAACAGTTAATTAGTTAATGGCTATTACTGAAGGTAATTGATTGTCAGTAGAATTTGTGTTTGGTGCTTAATAAATAGCGTATAAAACACAGCAAGTATATATTATATTAAGAATATATTTTATGCCAATATTTTAGGAACAGTAGAGGCCCTGAACTGTTAAAAGTTCAGATATGTGCTCCATAAACAAGCGAGATACAGTCAGACCATCTCGTCTTATCATGTGTTATTTGTTTTTCTTAATGCAGTCTTGGAGAGAAGTCACTTTACTGTTACTTAGAAAATGATAAATTTAAAGTCTCTGCGCGCTTCTCTTCTCACACAGATGTGGGCGCTCGCTACGCCACGGGCGTCCTTGCGTTCCACCATCGACGCGGGTCATTTTCAAGGCTGCTCTGTATCTTTCATCGGTATTTTTTTTGACACGGTGTCTATGAATAACTCTATATAGTACCATCTATATTTTACACAAAAAGCTGAAACAAAAGATATCATTTCTGAAATAACATAAAAAGTAAAAACATCAAAGTTCTGTTAAATGTTAATTCATACATTCAATGGCTTCTCGAGGGGGGAAAACCTTTTTAAGACGATCTAGTTTGTTTTAATTTCGCCTTGAAAATTCTCTCATCTCGGCGGGTGTAGGCAGGCACTTCACACAATGGACGCACTCGACTCGCTACTGCCCCCTGGCGGCCGACAGGGTTCTCTCTTCAGAGGGTTGCGAAAGCTTATTATTGTGGAAAGTCCCGAGGAAATCCCCGCACCGGGCCTTTCCGAAGACGCGCAAGCTAAAAGTCTTAGCTCTCTTAAAATTATGTCATTTAAAAGTGATCCGCGGCGGAGGTGATGGCGCAAGCTTAATGGCGCTCCGGACTGCCTTCGGTGACATTGAGCAAAGCGGCGACGGAGCTGTCTGAGACCTTTGGTGAGGATTGTTGCTGTTTCTCACCGACATATTGCACAGGTAAGAGTTAACTTCCAGCCTCCGCGCTGCCGTTTAACAGCGAGAAAAGGGGCCGTGGCTGACAGTCGCAGGATTTGGATTTTATTGCCTTTAGGTTATGTCCATTTAAAGGCTGTGCATGGAGATACACGCCATATTTTTAGGGATCCATAGGTGATCGCGCATTTACGGTGCAAAAACGATTGTTGTGGACGCCGCAGAGGGGGCTGTACACACCGGCCAGACAACAAAAGCCTATGAATTCCTTATTGATTTCTGTAGGCGAGATCGCTACATTATTGCCCGATTAAAGTCGTCCTGTTATGCATTGTCGCTCCCACCGTCCCTACAATGGAGTCCGCCGTGGCTCATTGTGTTATTCGTGCTATCGATGGTCTTTATTTTATTATTATTGTTTTGGATGGCCCCGAATAGCCGCTTCTCGTAAGTGCCAACGCCTTTGAAGTGTCTCCAAAAGCAGCCAAGGCGGCCGTCAGCTTTTTTTCCGAATAAAATGTTGCACAAGGTCTGCATTTTTACACAAAAGAGGATGTTAGCATCCCCCCTCCCTTGTCGGACGCTGGATGCTTGTGCTACTAGCTGCCGTTTAGGTTCCTTTGTAGCAGATGATAAAGCGTCATCTACAAAATAAAACCGCTTCCAGTGAGTGAGTGGTGCGCTTTATGGTGACAAATGTGACTTGGGTCAGAGGTAGCCGTACAATACGTGGATGTGTCTATTAATAGCTGTTGCCACCCTTCTGTTAAGATACCAGGCAGAAAAATGCCAGTTCTTGCTTGCTTTAGTTCCTGTTTATTTATCTGTAATGTTGGTCTGTTGTCTCGCCTAAACGGTGCCCATTGCATAACATTATAAAGCCCCCAGCGATGTGCACCTTCCCACTTGGAAGGGGCTCCTTCAGTAGATCTGTTGAATATTTCGTTCTGACGGCCAGGGCCTCTGCCAGGCGCAGAACAAAAGACAGGAGACTTTCCTGGGCAGCTCGGCGTAACCCTTCACCGAGCTGGGCCCCTTCCCACATCCGTTAGGTGGCTTCCACCTGCCCCCTGCCCCCTTACAGCATTGACTGAGCTGGCTGAATGAGTAGGCCCCCTGACAATTGTGGCTGGAATTCACCAAGTTTAGGGGGTGGTGATGGTGGTGGGGGGGGTGTCATGTGCTGTTATTTTGGCTGGGGTGGTAGTTATGGGGAAATTCTTACTTTAAAAAAAAAAAAAAAAAAGCACAAAAGATCATGCTCTAGTTCTTACTCGCCCCCTTTCCGCGCTGCAGGCAGACAGTCCCCGAAGAGCATCTCTTACTTCCCAGACACTTCATCGGCGGTCTCCCTTCTCCAGTTCCTAGGCCCTCGTGGACACACTTGCCAGGAGAGCACCATGTCCCAAGGCCCGAACTTCCTCCCCAAGTTCCTGTTCGTCAGTAACCTCCTGAAGGCCATGAAGATCCGGGAACGCGTCCCCACCGACGTGGTGAAGCCGGCGGCCAGCAGCGGGCTCGTCCACCTGCGCTCCATGCACCGACACACGGTGGAGATGATCCGCATGGGCCACTTCCCACAGGCCTTCCGCGAGGTGGTGCAGGCCGCCGTGCTGGACCGCCCCATGCAGACCTCCCTCGAACTGGAGAAGAGGCTCAACTGGTGCCGGGAGGTGAAGAAGCTGGTACCCCTGCGCACCAATGGTACGGCCCCCGCCTCCCCCCCTCACAGCCGAGGACAGCCGATTTGCCCGGCCGGGAGAACTCGGCTGGCTGTAGCAGGCCTAAATCGTCCTTTCATCCGGCTAAGACCGGGCTCCTTTATGGAGCTCTCTAGACTGGGGGCACTTTATGTCAAGTGATAAGAATGGCATCCAGTGGCCATCCATCCATCCATCCTCTTAACATGCTTATCCTGTCATGGGCACTAGTTCTATAGACGTTCTACATTCTCTGACATTCTCTGTTTTCTTTAATGCAGGTTTTCTAAGGGCTGAAATATAATTGTGGCAGAAAAGTTTTGTGAATTTATATTTTGACTGTGATTTTTGGTCGCGTTGCCCATTTCTTCATTGCTTGGTCGCGGAAACCCTTTTCTGTGTTGCTGTAATTTAGAAGCAGGGGAGGAAACTACTGTGGACGTAACCTTTTGAGAGTGCCGTGTTACTCGTAGCGTGGATTCAGAATCAGTCAGTTATGGTAGCGGTAAGCCTGTCTGTCTTTGTTTTAGTGTGGCGGATATTTACAAGAAGCAGTTACTAAGCTCTCAGTGGCAAGGCAATGATTAGTTATCCCATTGATGGATAAATCGGAACCAAGGCTGGTCAGGTTTTCCCCAGTGTTGCCTGTGTCATGGTATTCAGCAGCTTCTAAGCCCCGTGATTGCCTGCTTACCGTAATTATTGTAGTAGAGCGTCAGCTCTGTACTGTTATTCCTCACGGGACAATCCAGAGTTTGTTTTTACAGTAGTGGGACATTTAGAGGGTGGCGTTCGAAATGACTCTCTTCGAGTAGGCCGTCGAGAAGCAGGCCTGCTAGCATCACAAAGGGCCGCGAGGCCGGGGGCCCGGCTGACTCAGCCCCGGTCACCATCTGTCTTTACAGAAATGTTGTCATGGGTCCCCGTGTGATGCCTGTCTGCTGGACGACTCTCCCTCGTCCGTCGGAAAATCCAAAAACGTCATTTCTACCTTCACGCATCTAAAATGTGCTTCAGCCAAGCAATTGACTCACTCGCTTCTGCCGAGGCCTTTATGGTACAGAGCTGAAGTTTTTTGTTTTGTAGTGAGAATCGGGGTGGCAGCTTGTCCTCCTCCTGTGCCCGTCCCAGCCCCGCTATTCCCAGGGGGGCCGGGGAGGGGGCAGGAAACACCCTCGGGCCCCCTGATCTGAAATCCCTTTGCGCGAGTGCTTCCGAGCAGTGTTGCTGGAAAACTCGCTTTCCCTGCTAATGTCACAGAAAAAACAAGTCCTGACTTGTTTGCTTACTGGAATATAAGTTGAAAGTACCATTTTTTTTCTGACTTTGTTTTGTTTTGTTTTCTGTTTTAAATCTTCCCATAAAGGGACATGCCAGTAAGAGGTGTGGGGGCCTTTAGTAAATTTTGTGAAATTTGAAAGAAGAAAAAACTATTGGGGATGTGATTTGATTTCCTTAGTCCTGAGAGTGGAATTTCCTATTTGGTGACCGGAGATGCTGGCATGTCATGCTGTCTGACCGTCACACTGTGTCACTCCGGCCCCGGCACTGACATGACCTTGCTGACTAATGGGACTCATCCTCCTTGCCCCATGAAACATCAGGAAGGAAATCTGAGGCAGGCAGGGTTTTACATTTCATTCATATCTGCGCGCATATGGGCACGTCGAAAAGTGGGCCTTCCCCCCCATGCGCGTCATGTGCTGTGTTCCTCTCGCTCTCCACTTCTCATTCTGAAAGGATTCATCGAGTCGGCCTCTCAGTGGGCAGTTCAGACCTTCGTGGGTCCTTGAGGGAAGGCAGGACTTTGAGAACCACACACAGGAAAAACCCCACACGACTTATGGTATTTTGAGTTTGGAGAGGAGGTATTTTACCTTCCTTGACTAGTTTTACGGACCCCTAAGTGACCTGCCTGCTGAGCGGGTTTGCACTGGCACTGGCACTGGCACTGGCACTGGCACTGGTGCTTTTTGTGCTCCTCCACATGGCTTGGACAGCCCTGTGCGGATGTCACTGTTTTCACAACAATGGAAGATTCCTTGAACTCACGGAAAGCTCTTCTTTTCTGTCATTCCTTTCAGTTTTGGGTAGGCTGTAAATTTTTTTTTTTTTTTACTTTTACATATTTATACTGCGTAAAGTGCAGCCAAATGACAGGGTGAAGCATTTTCTTTCCGCTTTTCTTGTTACTTGAGGTTGGAAACTATTATTTGTCGTCTTTTCTCATTCTCTCTCCCCTTCCACCTTCGTCACCCAACAGAGTGATTATCTTCGCTCAGACTGCTCTTCTAAATCGAATTTAGTTTTTTTGTAGAGTTTGACATTTCAGTGTTGACTTTTTCTTTGTCCCCCCCCCCCCAAAAAATGTATTCAGTTGGTGACTGAGTGAAAGGTTGTTTGATTTTAGGTAGGGGTCCCCCCCATATTGTTGTTCCTGTCTTCTCACTCTTTCCATTTGCCCCTAGAGCGAGCAGCTGGGCGTGGCTTCCAGGGCCCTGCCCCCTCGCAGCAGAAAACATTAATTCGGGGTGATTTCCCCACTCCCCTAACACCTGCCTCGGCCAGTAACGGATGTCCTGACTCAGCCGGGGGTCCTGGCGGGCATGGATGTGCGCGTCATTGAGCGTGAGGTGCTTCTCCCCCCCCCCCTCCCCACATGCAGAAGTGCGGGGTGGGAAGAGGACAATAAATCAGCTCCGAGAGAGTCGCAGGGAAAATGAGCGTTCCATTTGGGCCAAGCCCCGCCCCCTTGGGAAAGTCCAGCGCTAATGCATCGCTGTGCTGTCTCCGGGGAGACCAGGGGAAGTAAAGGTAGAGCGGCAGCCACCCAGTTATTAGTCAGAACCGCAGCAGGGAAATTCCTCTGTTTCAGACCCTGCTGGCTGTGTAAAGAAACAGCAGAAAGAAACACGTAAATAACGTCTGTGCTGGGGCTTCTTCCAGGTCGCTGGAGAGAGCACCTGCTTGCTTTTTTTATCTCTTCATTTTTAACTGTCTCCTTTACTTATTGAGCTTCTCTTTACAATTTGTCTGCATTTTAATCGGGCAGGCAGTAGGCGCCCGTCTGCTGACTCTGGCTGAGGTATCTGGACGGGCAGGATTCTGTAAATACCCGTGTACAGTCAGACTGCTGTTATTGCTAAGGGCGCTGCAGGCAGCTCCCATGTACAGTCACGGCGTGTTCTCTGGGAGGCGGTGACTGTACATTTAGTTCGGCTTGTTTTTAGTTTTGTTTCTTTTTGCTGATTAAGTGCCTCATGCTTGGAATTACAGCTATTTCTCAAACAGCTGATAGGGCTTTCTGGACATCCTCCGCCCGTCTCCTGATCAGTGGCACCCTCTGCTGGCTTTCAGCGGGACGAGAGGTGGCAGGCTGGGAATAACATGGTGGGGGGGGGGAGGCTCTGTATTTGTGTGCCAATGGCTAAAGTGCGGTGCCGCTATTTTTTTCTAGGATTTGGGAAACTTAAAAGGCTGTTTTGTTGCTGTCCCGTTGTAGGGGATGGGAACTGTCTGCTGCATGCTGCCTCCCAGTACATGTTGGGCGTCCAGGACACGGACCTGGTTCTGCGCAAGGCCCTCTATGGAGCCCTGAAGGAGACCGACACCCGGACTTTCCGTCTGCGCTTCCAGACGGAGCTGCTACATTCCCAAGGCTTCACCCAGACCGGCCTTCGCTACAACACACTAGTGAGTCGCCATGGGCGATCCTGCCCACTGCCCCCTCCTGTCCGCTTCTGTCTGGGCCTATGTGCTGAAGCCTCTGTTTGCACCCCCCTGCCCCATTTAGAACTGGGAGGAGGAGTGGGAGAAGGTGGTGGAGATGGCTTCACTGGAGACGAATCCTCACGGCCTCCAGTACGGCTCCCTGGAGGACATCCACATCTTCGTGCTCTGCAACATTCTTCGCCGGCCGATCATTGTCGTCGCAGGTACAGCCCGGCCCGAATTCGGCAAGGCTCTTATGAAGCAGTTTGACCCTTGGTGGTGTGTCCTGTTTGCTGCAAGTCTTCCTGTCTGTCCTCCTCAGATCAGGTCCTGAGAAGCATGAAGTCCGGCAGCTCCTTCTCCCCCCTAAATGTTGGAGGCATTTATCTCCCATTGCACTGGCCTCCAGGGGAGTGCTACAAGTATCCCATAGTGCTCGGCTATGACTCTCAGCACTTTGCGCCGCTCATAACAGTCCAGGACAGCGGTCCAGGTGGGTACAGCCCGCGCTGCTGGGAATGGGAATTGTGGCCATGAGCACCAGCGTTGCAGATGCTATGACCCTCCCTGGTCCTCCTCCTGCAGAGATCCGAGCCGTCCCTCTGTGCCACCTGGGCAGGGCGGCCTTCGAGGAGCTGAAGGTGCACTTCCTCATGGAGAAGGAGCAGCCGCAGAAAGACAAGCTTCTGAAAGACTACCTGATCTTGGTCGACATCCCCGTGAATGGCCCCAGCCCGGGAACGACGCACATGATCAACGCTGCCAGGTATGCTCCCGTGCATGGGCTCCCCGTGGCGTGAAAGCTGCTTGGGCCAGGTTCCCGAAGCCATCGGGCTGGGTTTCCTTCAACAGAGCCTGTTAGGGCTGAGGTGCGCACTGGAGTCCGCTGAACCTCACTGACCCGCAGCGAGCATTAGGGAACCGTAAGACGGAGTGTGTGGCGCAACGCGGGCTGTCCACCTTGTACTGACGGCGTGGTCCGGTGGTCTCCGCAGGCTAGACGAGAGCAACCTTCCCGAAGATATGAACCTGATGGAGGATTACCTGCAGCTGGTCAACCACGAGTATAAGTGCTGGCAGGGGGACCAGGAGGTGACGTGGGACATGCGGCCGCAGCAAGACACCCGCTTCTCTTTCTCGCAGCTGTCGCTCATCGAGATCCGCTGCGCGACGCCCCGCTGCACCTTCTATATCTCTGTGGACACTCAGCCCCACTGCCACGAGTGCTTTGAGAAGCGGCGCGCCGAGCGGGTCCACGAGGTGCCCCGGGCCACACCGCCCGCGCCGCACGCGCCTGCTCCCAATTCTCCTCCCGCCGTGGCGCCCAGCCCGCGCTCGGCTCCGCCCACCGCGCCCAGCCTCAGCCTGTACAGCGAGACGCACGCCATGAAGTGCAAGACGCCGGGGTGCCTGTTCACGCTGAGCGTGGAGCACGACGGTCTGTGCGAACACTGCCACAGCGCGCTGCGGGCTGGCCGCCGCGCCGGCTCCGACCGCGGCCCCGACCGCTGCTCCCGCTGCTCCCGCTGCCAGCAGGAGGCCTTCCGGATGTTCGAGGGCTTGTGCGCCGCCTGCCTGCAGAGGGCGGCCAAGGAGAGGGCGGAGCCTCAGCCACAGGCGCCCGGCCCGGAGCGCCCTCCAGTGGACTGGCCACCACTGGCTAACGCGAACGAAGCGGTAGTGCCCAGGATCCAGAGGGAGGCGCCCCCTGTTGGCCGGATGTGCAAGAGGCAGGGCTGTACCTTTTTCGGTACGTCCGAGCAGCTGGGCTACTGTTCCATTTGCTACGAAGATTATCAGATCAATCGTGAGTACTGTCCGGTCACGCTTATTGCTCTGGGTAGCACACTTAAATTTTTCTTTCTGTGTTACATAATGGCGTTACAATTTATCTGTGACGGTACAAAGTGATTATTGATAGGACTGGATTCTGCCATGATTTGAGGGTTGCTGGGGAAACTGGGTGCACTGGTGACTGTGCAGTGGCTGTGACAGTGGAGGTGACTGTTTTGCTCTGCTCTGTCTTAGGGTCCGGCGCTGCACCTGCGGCCTCGAGGCCATCGCCCCCGCCTGCCCGTGCGTGCCTGGAGGCGGGGCTGAAGAACTCCTCCCACTGCCGTGGACCATCCTGTGGAGCGCCAGGCCGCACCGCCTATGAAGGCTACTGCAAGAAGTGCTTTGTCAAAGAGCAGAGTGTCCGGCTAGTGCAGGCCGGCACCCGGGTGTCCCAGTCACCCCCACTGGCCATGGTGAGTGCCCTCCCTCCCAGTACACCCTCCCGTCCAGCAGAGGTCATCAGCACATTTTCCAACTTTGCTTCACAGTCCCGTTGTTGTGCTTCTTTTGCTATGGCTAAAGCTGGTTTCTCATTTGGCAATTGGCTGGTCCTGAGTGAGAGCATATCACATTTCCGTGTTCTTGTTCACACACTGGGCGCCGTGTGCTGACTTGAGGGATCCTCCTTGTGTGTTGCAGAGAGCTGCGCAGCCCAGGGCCACTCTGAAGCCGGCCCGCTGCAGTCGCAGTGGCTGCAGGAACTCCCACCCGGGCTGGGCAGAGCTGTGCTCCGAGTGCCAGGCCCGCGGCCGCTGGGAGGCCCACAGGAGCCATGGGCACGAGGAGGCCGCCAAGCAGCGCTGTCGGACGCAGTGGTGTGAGCACTACGCCAACCAGGAGAAGGGCGGCTACTGCAATGAGTGCAGCTTCTTCCTACAGAACGCCCGGGGCCCCGAGGGCTTCCGCCGCGTCCAGGACAGCCGAACCACGCGCTAACGCTTCCCTGCAGCCTCCAGCAGCGTGGGGCTGCATCAGTGCTGAGCCCTTAGCGTCCGCCTCCCGTGCTCTGCGCCATGGACAGTTATGACTTCTGTATAAACACATCACATCGTGACCAAAGTTCACTTTTCACCAGTGGAAAAGGTGTTCCCAGTGCCAAAACCAAGGGGTCCTTTGCCCGGGTGGCCCAAGGTCGAGGCCGCCGACATCCCTCCCAGGAGCGCGGAAGGGACCAGCGGCTGGACTGTCTCCTCTAGTTAGGACGATGGTGCTAACCTCGCTAAAACACTCACGCTCAACACGGAACCTGCTGTGCCAGGATCTGCCAACCATAGAGTCACACCGCTTTCTCTGTCCTCATGGCTCTCTGCTAACCCTAACCCGCAATGCTGGGGTGTGTGATCCGTAAGGTCGCACCACTGCCGCTGTCCATGTAGCTGTCTGCTAACCCACAGTGCTTGAAGTTCATGTGTTTCCCTCCGCGGCTGTGTGTGCGGTCAGTGAGCCAGCTGTGAAACGCGTTAGCCAGTAGGCTGGTCTGTTAACCAACGGTCATGCAACAGGCCTTTTCAGTGCCGGTCGGGTAAGTAAGCGTACAGTGACGTGCTGTCCTGTCTTAACAAGTAGGAAAATGGGGAAGATTACACCTTCAGACGGAATCTATAAAATACTATTTAAAACGGCGTCGTTTTTATGTTCAGACTGTAATTATTCTCATCGTCATAATATCTTAATTGCATTTAGGGAATTGCCCATATAGGAATAAAACTCCCTTTGTCCAAAAAAGGAAAGTGGAAACAATCCCAGGTAAAATCCCCAGAGTATTTGATACTGTATTTGCGAAGCAGAGAGAGAGTGAGCGAGTGAGTGAGCGAGTGAGTGAGCGAGCGAGTGAGTGAGCGAGTGAGTGAGCGAGTGAGTGAGCGGGTGGGTGAGCGAGTGAGGGAGAGAGGGAGAGTGAGTGAGTGAGTGGGTGAGAGAGAGAGGGAGAGAGAGTGAGTGAGCATGCTCAGTTGGAAGGGAAAACACACCTTATAGTTTGGCTCACCCCCCCCCCTGCTGATTCGGTCGCTACACTTCCTTCCGTTTCATGCTCTTTAAAATGCACAACTGACATTTTTCTTTTTCCATTTTTTATTTCTGCTTTGGCCGTGTACACTTCAAAAAAAAAAAGAAAAAAAAAACACCAAGCATGTCTGTGAGAGCTCTGCATTTATGGGTGATCATGGGCAGTTTTCTGTAAAGTAAGTTATCTCTGGAGAAAAAAAAAAAAAAGATGAACCTTGTTGTTGGCCCGTCCAGTTTTATTGTGTAGTGGGTGAATAGGTTGATGAAAGCCTGTATACAGAATTAAACACACTCACAAGGGCCCTCCTCCATCTGTACAAACGTGTAAGACCTTTCTGTGTCCTGGGTGTGAATGTGGTTTATCTGATTGCAATATTGCACAGTTCTGATATAAGCTGTTCTGGAATCTTGGGTTGGTACGAGGGCGGACCTCCGTGTAACATTCCACGAATAGACAAAATTAGGGAAGCAGTCATTTCCTTACAATGTATTTTAATTGTATTGTTGGAAGAACTGTTTTGTTTTTTGGTATTTATTCATTTAAAAAATTAGTAATTCACCACTTTATTTATATAATCTCAAATAAATTATTTTTAATAATACGTGTGCGATTCGTTGATCTTTGTTTCGATCTTACCTGTGGGGGGAAAATGCGCGTGACTTGCTTTCCTGTTGCACGTTGGGGCCGTTTCCATGGGGACTGCTCTTGCATCGGCGAGGCGCGGCCCCGAGGCGTGCCTCAGATGCACTTGGTGGCTTATCATATAAACTTTGCAAGTGAGAGATGGGGCTGATTTTTTTTTTATTGGTGCCTATAATACCAGGGAACTTTTGGCCTCCCCTGTTGTTAAACTGTAAAATGATTTGTATTATTTACTAAGTAAGATTAAGGTGAGCATGTGGTCTTTTATTATTATAATTGCTGTACTACAAGAGCCTCACTTTGTGCATCTGACACAAGGTTCTTGTTTTACAAGGGTGTGGTATAATAATTGTATGTAACTGTAAAATGTGCTGAATGTATCTCAACAAGCCCATTAAAGCAGCTTGTGTGCTTTGGAGCATTGGTAATTTTAACATTGCTTATGTGAGTCTTGATGGACATTGGGAACCCTGCCATGCAAAAGCATCGGCCTTAAACTTCTATGTTTTAATTTTAATTGACTTGCAGGTAAGTGGTTTTCATTCCACATTACAGCAGAGTGACATGTGTAAGAATGATGAATGATTTTGTCTTTTAGCTTGGTTTCTTGAATTTCGACAGGCTAAAAGGTTTTGCAACTTTGGGTCGGACCACAAGAGTTCCTTGGGCGTCTTCAGCCAATGAGCTACTTCCATCGGTCAGTTGACCTCACAGGCAATGTGTGAAGGCGATACATCGTTTTGAGCATAGTCTCTTCTTCTAACAACATGCATTTCTTATTAAAGGAAACTGCTCAAAGTAGGTCAACAGGGTTGATGTGACTGAGGGTTTGTTTTGGGGTTTATACGTGCACGTTTTGAGAGCTGATGCCCTGGCAGAATCCCCGCTCTTTTTTAGTAACGAGATGCTTCAGACAGATAAGCCCCTTTCTGAGGGAGTGGGCTGTGCCTTTTTCATTTTTGACTTTTTTTTTTTGCGGGACATTTTTGACATTTTCACCTTTACCTTCTTGTGTATTTTTTGCCTCCCTGGCGATGTCATTCTGAGAGCCCGCCCACTCCTTAAGCCCCACCACCCACGGACCCAGTTCTCATCCAAAAAAAGCCATCTTTTTGACATGAGGCACCCCCTTCCCGCCCCTGCCCCCTGTCATCTCATAGTTTTGAATCACACTTCAAGAAGGAAACTTTTCCTGGGCAGCACTGCGCCCCGAGGGGATATTTGCGGCAGGCAGGTGGTGACATTTGTACGCTGTGGGGGTGCGTGGCTTTTGGTGGGGGTCGCAGACCTGAGGCTCTCCCAAAATAGCCGCTTTGCCCGCAGTGGTTCACGCGAAACGGCAGGCCCAGTAGCCAGGGAAGCCGTCACAGGCGTCACTGTTTTTTTTTTTTTTCTTTTCTTAAAAAAAAGCACATGCCCTTCTGCCCAGATAGAAATGAGTCTAATTAGGGAGTTTTTAAGTTGCATCGTTGACACATATAAGCTTGTGCTATGAGTCACCGCGGCTGGGCCGAGCGACCCAATAAAAACCCTTTGTTTAGCTCTCTGACGTAAAGTGCCAGAGCTCTACATATTAATCGGACTGATAGCTAATTCCACCATCCAGGTGCGACCATCACAGTGCTTAGAAATTATTACATCAGTGGTGAACTCCAAGAGGCACAGGAAGCCGGCCGTCCCCCACTGGCCGTGGCGGTTTTTTGCAGGTGGCTCAATGAGGATATTGTGGTGTTTTTTTTTTTGATGCCGCTTCACAATGGTGACGCAGCGTAATTGTCCGTCTGAATGGTGGGCTACACCCAGACCAGGGCTCTAGCTAAGGTTCCTTCCTGCTAATGACTGGAATGTGCCCTTTAGCGATAGCGGCTAAGTGTTAGCCACTCTGCATCCCATCACTGAACCGACAACAGCGCTTTTTCTTCTCCCGTGTCTAATGTGGTATTTATGGCATTTATCAGTTGCACCATGGTAACCTGGGTCCTGCAGGGTTTTTGAAGAACATCAGTTATTTACCGATTAGCATTAGGCTATTCCGGCAGCGGTGACCTGTCGTCTAAACGAAACATCGGCCAGTGTGTATAGATGTCTTTATCGGTCCTAAAGTGGCATCGGTATAACGAGTGGGGGGGGGGGGTCTGTACAGCGGTAGGGTGAAAATCCACCACACAGTCACTTGGTTATGGTTAGGGTCAGGGTTAGGGTAAGTCCTCTGACAGTGCTAGTGTTATGTCTGCTTTTGGACTGCAGGGCTATCTATCTTTCCAGGTATATGACTCTCTGAAGCCCCTGAGATCTCACAGTCAGATAGAGGCCATTTGTTGGCCTCAATCATAGATTTGCCATTCCAGGTATTTTTACTGAAGAAGTAAATTTTTGAGGGCTGGAGTTAAAATTTCCCATACTGCTCCTCAGACGATTCCAGGGGCAGACGGTTTGGCTACCAAAGCTGACCTTTGAACTTTGTACTGGCTAGCAGTACATGCACAGAAAAATAAAATGGACAGATTGTCAAAGTTTTTAAGGTAACTTAAGGCTGGGAAACGGTTCTCTACAATCTGTTGAAAACTCTCATGATGAAGAGGGCAGATAGGATGTAGATAAAACTGTGACAGAGGCCTTATCAGTGGTGCTTTCCAACAGCAGCTGCTCTAGCGAGAGAGCCAGAACCGGCCGTACACTATGAGCCTCCAGCTAGTGGACGCTGATTGGTGGTGAAAGCTGAAATCTGCATGCGCTTGTCCTCCTGACCAATCCGCTCTGCTTTCATGTGACCAAGGTAAGCTAACAAATTTGACATACCAGGATAGCATTTTTAAGCAGGAAAATGTATGAATTACCAATCCTTGTTAGCAAAGATTCAGTAAAAGATTCAGTAAAAATCGTAGTCTGACATTTGGATAATAATAAACAGGATATGTTCTATAACTAAGATACCTAAGGCCTCTATGTATCTCCCCAATATAACAATAATAATACTTCACCATAAGACAAATATTAAGACATAATAATATTAAGAGATCTAGTAATTAGTCATTAATGTTAATATGAACATATGTAATTTTTATTATTTTGATTATACACTTTTTTTTATCTAAATGCATTTTAGTACAGGGTATTTAGGGTATGTTTGTATTAAACCTTGTAATATATATTTATATTGACCCATTTGCTGATCACAGTAATAACACAAATACTTCCATCCATCCTTCCACCAGACAGCGGCTTACTCTGCGCAGTCGCAGGACCACTGCAAAGCACTGATCGCAACATTTTATTTTACTTCTGTCATCATCTCGGAAAATGAGTCACGTTCTGTCTGGTCTTTCATTCTGGAGGAACAAGCGCCTTCATTGACGGTTTTGCAGGAATTTTAGAATGAATTGGTGGAGAATTCAGTTGCCACAAATAGCATGTGTCAAACAAGGAAAAAAAATCTCTCCTGAAAGTCCATCATTTCTGAAAGAGGAAGCTGGTTGAAATGTGCTTTTTCATGTGTATGCCCATTTTATTTTGGAATGGGTCAAAGTTCCAGTTCCCTTTTTAGGCTTCCCACCTATCAGGACATCAAATTTACCAGGCAAAACCGAAGGATGTCCTGTAGCTAGGTAGCATGATCATGTATGAACGATATGGCATTGAGCTCAACTGCATCCCTGAATTTGATGCAGAAATGTATGAAATGTGAAGAATTTCAAGTTGACAGTCAGACAAAGTGACGGATGCATTGCACAATTTAGGCTGGAACCTCAACATATGAATAAGTGCCATATTTTAAAAGGAGGTAGAGAAAACCAGCAGTGAGAAGTGAAACTCTGTTCTATTGGAATATTTCCGCTCACTGGGTTCAGTGGTCGTGGTCCTATGCAGGTTCTTACGGTAAAACTTTGCAGGTTCCTGTACCATCTACAATAGAGCACTTTTAGTATGAACTACAGTGGCTGCCATGTGTGATATACTCCACTCTCAAAACTAGTTTGCTAAGGAATACAAACCATGATTATTTACTTTCCAGATACATTATAAAATTAGAATAAAGGGTTGCAAAAGCCAAAAAAAAAAATCAAATTAAATAACTCTGCAATAAAGTGAATCAACAGTATGTGTATAACCCACATATTTATAGCTGGGTAAAACTGACTGTAATAAATGCTTAAGAGGACAACTAGGTCACTCGTTCGAAGCAGCTACAGGCTCTCATTCTTAGACTGGGACATTTCTGATAATGAGCTGTCAGTAGACTGAGGGAAATGTCTCAACATTCCAAAAAGCTTTCAAGAATGTTGGAAACCACCTCAGCTTCAAGTCCAGGGGTCGGTGCCCCTCCAAACGATAACCTCACAGGCTGCCGAGAGAGCTCCAGCCACAGGAGGGAAATAAGCAGCAAAAGAGAATATTTTTAGGATGCCATGTTTCAGAGGCGTGGAACACATTTTAGACACATTTTATAAATGAGGCTACCTCCCCAATCCTCCCAATCTGATTCTTATCAGAGGTGACATTTCAAAGAGCAGAATCGAAAGCCTGTCACGTGCGTATGACACAGAAAAAGGTCAGAAAGGGCATAATTACAATTTGCATGTCGGTATTCAAATGCTAGCAAGCTGTCAGTCAGAACCCCACGCTGACTCATTTTTGGAAAAGTATATACGGGATAGATCCCGTAAATCTCATCCGTTTTCTTGCTTGGCATGCCCCGTAAATTTGTACAGCAGGGGGGTTGTCCCTTGCTGAAGAGCACAGGAGATGTCCCGCCAACAGCCTTCTGAGGGCCAGGAGGTAGGCCGACAGCACGCCCGGCCAGATGCAGCACTCCCAGAGCCTCCAAGTCTCACACGTGCACGTAAGTGAAAGCAAAAGTCACAGGAATCTTCACAGGTTATTGCCTTAAAACTCCAAAGTAGTAAAGTACCAAGGCAATTGAGGCTGTCCCATTTTGGAATTTTCACTGCACGGACTCCACCGTGTTTCCATAGCTGATGTCATAGGCACTGTTTTGAATAGTTTCATTTGTGTTTCAGGTTGTGACATAAACAAATTGAACGTGTTTAGGTGTAACATACAAGAACCACAAAATGGTATTACCATATAAAAAAATACAGATAGTATGAGTAAGTCGTTACTGGAAATTGTATTTTTTTCCACGTGTGGGGTCCTCATTTCTATTAAATACATAGAGCAAAGTTTTTATAGGTACAAATAATAATAAAACTACCAGTGTTGCTTAATTTTTCAGAAGACAAAGTAATTTATTTAAATTTGTTCCCAGAGCGATGATTAATCTGTAATGTATTGAGGGTCAGTGTCTTTACTGTTTTATTAGTAGAGCAGTAACCTGGGTTCTTGGCAGACCTTCAGGGGAAATTACTACAGGAGACATTCAGTGAGGTTATTTTTTAATGATGACGAGTTCCAAAAACAGAGAATACGAAATGACGTATAGAACTGTGCAGTTACATGCAGAAGAAAAAAAGGTGTCGTGCGGCTGGATGGAAACATGGCGGCGCACCTCTGACGACGCGAGGCTCTTTCATAACTGTACAGTTTGACGCCGCACGTAGCCATATTGCGGACACAAACATTCGGACAACATGCGGACGGACTGTTTAAAAGGTCACATTTCACCCAGGCGAGGGATTTTCTGACACCTGCATATCACATGAGTTGGGGGGGGGGGGATTTTAATCAATCTAACTGGACTGAACTGCACTTCACTGGAATTTATTTACTCAAAGTGTTCGTGTTAAAAATGTAAACAAAAAAAGAGTTAGGTTTATAACGCACTGACCATAGGTCCTCTTTTGAATGATGGTACATAGAGTGTCTGCATACAAAATTCACCTGCACATGGTAGTAACATTAGCATTACATATTTCATCATAGGCTTTATGGTCTGTTCAATACAAAAAAACGTGCGCCTTGTAAACGGTTTAAGATAATTCTACGTTTATTGAATTTGGTCCGCATTATCCAGAAACTTTATCAATTGCATTTAGGAAATGCATTGTTGAATATTTGTAACTTGGTTACTTCCGGGTTCATCATATTTGTGCACCGACTGCCACCTACTGGTGAGCAGATACGCTGCAGACACGGTGCTTGGAAGGGCACGGACACGCAGAAATCGGCGTAGGGCAAACGCCTGAAGTAACCGATCCATTCTTGCTTGAATAATCGCCACACCGTCCTATGCGTTTTACATAGATGCCGTAGATGAATGTGTGCCACGGCTTTTTTGCCAGTGAAACTACACATTCTCTGATGCTCTGGGCAAGGTTTTCCCGGGAGACCTTGGGACCCGGTATTCATGTCAGGGGCGCAGATGACACGTCCCCCCAGTTAAAGAGGGACCATGATCCACCCCCGCCCCACACACTTTAGAGGGGAGACAAATAAGTGTGAAAAGTAGCATTCCTGAATAAGGTTGGATACGGTTGTGTTTGGACTGATCAAACTGTGTCGACCATGACGAGCTACTCATAGCTGCAGGTGGGAGCAGTGTTGCCAGGTCCAGCAAAGATCTCCAGCCCACTACCCAACGGAAGCCGAAACTAACCCAATAGTTGAAATACCATATATATATAATGTATATAGTTTTTTTTCTAAGTGTGCTTGGTCTAAAAACGCTTTATTTTTATTTATTTTTTTTTGCTGTTCATCGAGGTCATTCAAAGACCTTTGTTTTCAAGGGAACGCTCTTTTCATCGCAATGCAAACCTGGTCATGAGATTCTTAAGTTTTTGTTACATCAAAATATTATGTTTGTGCCACTGGACCAGTGGCATTCTGATAATGATTTCTGCACAGCCAAAACGTTCGTGCAGTCAGCGAAAGTTGTCAACACTGTGTGTGTTTTTATATGACGTCAGAGCCAATTAGTAACGCCTTCATGTCAGTCAAGAAAGTGGCAGTTTTGCTCGTCGACTTTAT
>JAODKL010000062.1:2571565-2581742 GCA_026780765.1 Petrocephalus schoutedeni
GAGTCGCTGGCGACAGGCTTTGCGTCACAAGGTGTCGCTTTCTTCGTGACTATTTGTCAGGACCAGCAGCAGAGCACAAGCGCAAACAGCCATTAAACAAATAAGAGAATGCAGTAAGTAAGTAAGGCAGGTAGGCAGATGAGAGACAAAACCGTAAAAACAACAGGACGAGTCACCGGGAAAGCGGGAAACAGAGAGCTCCATCTAATGGTCAGAAAACAGAGCAAATTGTCCTGGAAGCGTCATTTTGGCCATCACTACTGTTGGCTACTTTCGGGCGATAAAAATACTTTATAACTACAATTAACCATCTGGTCGACCTAAGGTTAAATTATTTCTGTTACAATAAATCAATAATCTATGAATGTGTCCTCACATAATATGTGACATTACAGTGTACTGTGGCTCAGTAAATTTAAACTTGCAAAAAACTGTAGAGAAGTTGGTTGTTTATACTATTGTGATGTAGGCCATTTATGGATTGGCAACTCCATACCAGACTACAAAATAAGTCTGTATGTTTCCCTCATCAGGCATGGTTAGATAAGCTGAAGAGTTGAGACCTTTTGCTCACTGTTTGGTTCCCCCCTCTTCAAAAATGTTCCTGATTCATGTGGACGTTACTTGGACACGTACCACGTACAGGTGGTGCATTATCATCCAGGATAATGCACCCTGATAAAAACAGGATCCATTCTCAATGTCTCCATCAGCTGGAACATAAACATTCACTTTCTGCTTAGAGTAAAACATCCAGATTTGCATGCAAAATTAAGATGGTCTCAAAATACACTTTATTGAGAAAGAAATCTAATGCACCCACTTAAAAATGCACATTGCTTAGTGTGGCAAAACAGGGATTGTCTAATGGTAGTTAAAGGTGAGTGCTGCATTCTCAGTGTAACAAAACTCCATGTCTGAATTATTTTTTTATTACATAAGCATTAAGATCCCCCTGAAGGAGTAAGGCACATTCATGAAGTTTCAAACTACCAAAAAAACATTACAGGAATATATGATTAAAAATAATGAATAACTGAAATATGCAATCTGATAATACAGCCATTTGAATAAATCAGTTTTACAAAGAGTGCAAACAGTAGAGAATACAGCACAGCTTCAAAAATAAAAGTAACATTGCTTATATGTAGTATTTCAGATTCAATTAGAGAGAACAGATCCCCACAACCACAGTAGTAATAGATGATTTTCACAAAGACATTCAAAGCCCTGTTCTCAGGTACACTTGAGCACAGGTTAACATTGGGACATTGACATTGGGGAATTCTTTTAAGGGATAAATTCTTCGAGATTAAGAGCACTTAGCCTTCCCACAGGTCCTATTCTATCAGTAATGCACACCTTCTGAGGAAGAGGGGGACCCAGTGAAACAGTAAAGAAATACTCAAATATGTTACATTTACACCGTTACAGGCCCTTGGTGCACCCTGGCACCAATAAAGCTAAACAGCAGTAAATTCTGCTCCGTCGACATCTAGGCAGTGGATGTGTGGCAATATTGGAAGTATGACAGTGTTTTCCTCTGGTAAAGATCCCAGGCAGGCACCCTGTGTCCCAGCCCCTGCTGACCGCGTCCTCCGGGCAGCGGCAGGGCCCCTAGGCGGTGCTGTAGATGTACTTGGTCTTGGCCATGCCCGTGATCTCGTCCTCGTAGCGGGGCAGGCAGCAGAAGAGCACACTGCAGCCGATCATGAGCAGCGTGGCGCCCCAGCCGAAGCCGTACGCCCACGTGTAGTAGTAGTGGCCCTCGAAGATCTGCTCGTTGAACTTGACCGGGTAGATGATGAGTGCGATGATCTGGAGAATCACTGCGCAGGGGGAGAGAGGAGGGAGATGCACCATTGTGCTGCTTCGAACATGAGCTGCAGCGCGGCGGTCATCTTAGCCGTGAGGGCGCCTTGGAGAGCTACTGACAGGGTCTCCTTTGGATACATGCTAGGGCCACACCATATCACGTGGCGATATATGCAAAGCGATATAATAAACATAAGAGTACGCCAAACTATTGATTAATCTATCAACTATTTTACCAATTGGTCGATTCATCTAAATGATTAATTTTCCCCCAGACCTTTTAATTTAGGTTAATATTATTCAGATAAACTGTGTGTCATTGCAGGACTTTAGATAAAAGCACTATACAGATGTCAATGTTACTTTAACACCCACAATTCGATAAGCAGATTAGTAGTGCGTCCAAAATGATAAAGAGAGGCGTATTGTGATTCTTGAAAGTTAGTGGTATAAATAATTTATAGTAGTGTAAATTTGGCGTATCCTTCAGGGCTACCTTACTGGTTTACTGAGGATGCCTGAATAACAGAATTTAAATGTCCCGCAGGTAAAACGTCCTGAAAACTGAGAACTGTGGCATCATTAAACTAGAGGTAGAGCAGCCGGGTAAATCAGGCTGAGAGGTGTAGACATGTTTCAGAAACACAGCGGCAAAGGACACTGGGAAAAGAGAAACGGGCAGCACATCATCCCCCAAAGTCAGATCCCGAGGGCCGGCGGACCCAGCTGAAAGGTACACAGTGACGGGCTGCAACAGGACACCATCACACGGGAAAGGGACAGAGGTACGAGTATTAAGGGCCAGTGTAGTCAAGCACAGCCTGGCACAACACAGGGTCTAACGTCCCTAAAAGGCACATTATTTTGAGTTATAGTAGGACAACGGTTACGATTTTATGCAGCTTATGTCATGCTTCAGATAGCTGGCTGTCACAGGGCAAGACTGTACTTGATGCGGTACAAATACTTAGTAATAACTAAATTACAAATTTTGAACAAATATAGTGGCTACTAGAAATAAAACATTTGTCATGATTCCTGAATGATGACCATGACATCAGTTTTTCCATTTGTGTTACTCAAGACTTGTTCTTTCAGTAGTTTACAAAATTAACAGATAAAGTAATAAAATATAGTACTTGCTTGAGATAAACAATGTGTGACTATTCATTAATGATGAACGCGCATGTGATCAGTATGTAATTACGGCTTAGTTTGTGCTTAATTCATGTGTGTGCTATAGCATAATGCTACATTATTTGTGCCCCCTCAAGTAAAGTGTTACCCACTGCAGGGTCTGCTGAAGAAACGGAGCAGCAGGGGGCAAAGCAGGTCAGGCTCTCTCTACCGCTGGCCAGTCCCTGGTGATACCAGGCTGGTTTGCTGGGCCACACCGGGAGTGGTGGGAGGTTAGGGTTAGGGTGTGTCTGGGAGGGAGTGTCGCCATGGTGAGTCGCTTGTGTTCTCATGTAAGGGCTGTGCCCAAGTGCCCGCCTGTTACACGGTCCAAAGAGCAAAGTGCCCCAGGCTTTGGCTTGCTCAATTAAATTTTTTGTATTTAAAAACAGCCAAGCTGCTGACTGCATATAAACGCCATAAACGGCAAAAAATAGTTCTTTCAAATCACAGTAATGCACACTAAATATGTCTTTACCAATATAACACCAGATAACGTTGAGCATTACTTCCAACATTAAAAAGCTATTTTAATGACTTAACGGTTACTTAAAGGCCAATGAAGCAGATACCTTGCATCACCCTCCGTGTAACGGGTACGTATACAGAGCATCGACCGTGCCCCCTGGGGATGATTTTTAGGGCTCTGTGGGGGACTAACCTGCAATTATGAGGAGTAGTCCAATGATAGGAAGCAGCGTGATGTTGACGCTGCAGCAGAGAGCTGGGCAGGAGAGGATGAAGGCGATGATGAGGAAGAGGAGTCCCAGGATCATGAGGGCAGCTACGGCCTGGGCCCAGGCTGTGCAGATAGACACATGGAGAGATTAATTACATACAAAAAAAAAAAACACAATTCAAAGGCCCGTGTGTCCTTAGCAACACTTCCAGTGTAAGATCACATTGCGATTGTGACACTGAATTACATGCTCTAGTATCGACACGCTCATAACTCGAAAAAGACAACGCAATGACAAATCATTAATTCTGGCCTCCCATCCCATGACCTCCATTTACCCTGTACTCGGCTGCAGACCTGATGGATGGGTGGATGAATAAGATAATTCCAGGGTAGGAGACCTTGGGTGGAGCATGTTCCCAGTGCCCTGGGTCTCTCTTAATGGTGCCAGGTGAAACAGTTGAAAATCCATCTCACTTTACAAGAACACCCTTAACAACATTTCAAGGTGAGGACTAACACCACCCACATGCGAATGAGGCAAATATTAAATAAAAAAGAAACACTTTCACCGTAATGTGGGTGAAACTTCAAATTGGGCCAATTCCTCTGGCCCTCCCCAAGTAGGATGGGCGAACTATTGGCTACAGACCATCGCAAATTGACCCTTGCAGCCTCCAGTTCGCAGCTGAGGCTGGGAGGCCAGTGGCGGTTTCTCATTGTCTCCGGTGTCACGTGGCATTGAGCTTCACTGTCACTTACAGACCACACCCTGCATAACTGACTCATTCAGGCAGGGCGTGTAGATTCACACGCCCAGCCCATGAGCACATAGCCAGGCACGAACGCGCCTGAGGGCGGGGTCGCGTCGAACAAGCCAGCTCCCGTCGCCTGTTTCAACCCGAGTAATTGCTCACCGAGGACCTAAAACAAAAGGCCAAAAGGACCAGTCAAAGACTCCTGGGCCCCGTTGGCCAAACTCAACTCCGACCGGTCGTGCCTACCCGCAGCCGGTGACCTGACAGCAAGAGAAAAAAAAAAACGACAACATCCCCAGAGACTCAACGCACATTGTAAACACAGACGTTTTCCCCAGACAATACTAAAACATTCTACTACGGATATGCTCTCTGATATGCCTGAATGTTAGGGTAACTTGCATTGACCGAATCGGTTCACTCACAACTTCAGACTCAGCCTTCAAACAACAGAGTGAATTTAACTCATTGCTTGGCATAACTAATGCCTTTCTGCAGTTTTATTTTCGTGCCTCTTGGTTCTAAACAAAGCAAAGATGACACAGACAGCCTGTTGTTCAGCGACGCATCTCACAGTCTGGGTGCGGCCCGCCCACAGCCCGACACCTGAGTCAGACATTCTGCCGGGATGTGAAACATCCTTCATTTAGCTGGAGGGATGAGTAACGCTGCCCCTGCTGGCCGGCTGCCATGTTCACACTTCCATGCAGAGATCCTGAAGCCAGGATTCTGCTCATATTTAACATATGGCCTTTTTTGTTTCTTTCTGACATGCATAACACAGAACTCCCAGGCCAAAGGGGTGCCCTGATAGCACGAAAAGCTTCTGTGTTCTCCGTTTAGACAGAGCTCGAAGAGAAACCACTTTAAAAGCACAGACGCCTTCTGGTATCTCAGCTCCTGTAGATATTGTTATTTAGTGCCTGTGCTCGCTGGTTCAAATCCCAGGGTCGGCAAAGTTATTGCACAGTTGGACCCAAATCCCACTTGCTCCAGGGACTGGCTGACCCTGCTTTCACAAAAAATGTAGGTCGCTTTGGTTAAAAGTGCCTGCTAATTTAAATAATGTAAATGTCAGTAAGCAGTAAGTTTCCAATGGACAGTGACCTAAGTGTCTGCATGTCGGGGGCAGAACGGGGATGATTTGGGGGGTGGATTACGAGCCTCCAATTAAAAACAGTACAATGCCTCATACCTGTCAACAAAATTTAAAATTGCTACAGAAATTAGGGTCACAATGTGAAAACTTTCAAAGGTTAAGTAGGATAGACACTCCTCCAATGAAAGATGCCATTCCTGCTCCAAGTGACCTAACATGTGGGCCTCTCTGGATGTGGCAGAAAGCACACGGGGGGGAGCGCACAGCCCTGCCAGGCCACTAGGACAGCCTGCTGGCGTGGTAGATTCCTGAGCCTGACACAGAAATGACAAAGCCAGCCGACTGCTGGTCCTGGATCATCCCACAGATCCAGCCTGCCACACCTCTCTCCAGCACTCTCCAGGAATCAAGACGAGATACCACCTAAACGCGCCGCCTTGCTGAAACAAGCTCCACATTGTTCTGCAATGACACACGCAAAGCAGATGGACTTGGAGCAGATAAGACAGCTGCTGACCTTCGCTGGAAGGGCAGTGGGCCTCGTAAGCATGTGTGGGAGACTTCCCCCGTGTGTGGCTTCTGCAGACATGTCTGGGGGGGTCACCTCCGATGCAGGTTACGGTTCAGCCCCATGAGAACCAAAGCAGACCCACGTTCCATCTTCCCAGAGGCGGTCAGTCGGCTTGCTCCCTTCCCAGCACCAACCACTTTCTGGGGGGGCTAAATATAGGTGCCACCGCATTCCCAGCGCCATGGGGAATCCAGTAACATATTATGCCTTTTTAAATACTCAGGAACTTTCTGGAACGTCACCAATCATTTCTGGAGGTAGTTTTCTACTTGGTTATAATCTATGAATAAAACTTTGTAAAGGTCGTATGTCGCAAAACACACTCTCTGGTGCATGTTCTAGTTTCTCACTGTCAAAGGCTGTAATGGGAATCAACATTAGGAGATTAAAATTGTATCATAAAACTTTATAAATGTCTTCCGGTGTCTTAGAGAAAAGACAGATAGATGGGATGTGTGTATATGTGTGGGTGTGTGGGGGGTACTTTTCCAATTTTTTGCTTTCTAAAGAAAAAAGAAAGGACAGGATACACCCCATTTTTCTTATGTGTTCTCTGGGCTCATTTGACAAGGTTAACTGGAAAGGTTTCTAAAACATCTGAGTGCCCCAAACACTCAAAGTCCTCAAAGCAGCTTCTTTTCTGGCTGGGCCTTTCAAACGGACTGAAAAATGCGCCTGCTGTTCATGTCTAAAGAGCATAACGGTAACCCTGTGACTAAATCTAGGGTGGGATAAACAATCCTGCAGTTTTACATTCAAACCCAGTTAGTAGGGAAAGTGAGAACAGAGACTTAAAATCACCTGGAAGGAGGTGACACTGAAATTGCTAACTGCAGGAGGAGACACCGGAGCTGCTGTCACCACCTTGATATTACTAACAAATATTATTCACTGTCATCAACATGAAGCCCAAAAGGCAGCTGTAATCGGAGGCTACCGGACATTTCCCAACTTTTATAGCGTGCAGAGGTGAATTTTGTTAAGTCGGTAAGCCTCAGATAAACGTGACCCCTCGTGCACACAGAAGAAAAGCCCTTGGGAAAATGACAAGGCACGGCAGCTGATCCCATTGCTGTGCTGAAGGGAAAATACCTGCCAGGGGCCGGAGGGCCTCTTAAATATTCATGGAGATGAAATCCGCATGGCTGAAGCTGTATGCTGCGTGAATGATAATGTCACAGCACATCAGACAGTGTTAAAGCCACACGGATTACTGACCGCACTTGTAGCTCCCAAACGGAGGAATGTGCCGCCGGTTAACACTGGCACCCTAATAACCGGTTATTCGGGATGCTCCACTGTAATTATGAGAAATAATTAAGTGTGTTCCAGAATACAAAAAAATATTATAAGAAAGCACATTTGAGGCCCTTTATGGGATGTGCCAGAGAAGTAAATTAATAGGCCTATGTAAAAAAGACACGGGGTGAAAGTACAGTGTCATATAGGGAGCTGTTTCAAAGTTATTCATGTCAATCAAAAGTGGGCAATTCTCTGAGGCAAAAGTAATAAGCCGCCGGGATCCATCTGCCTTAGGAATGTCATCACTAAGTTGGCGTTTCTGAAACTTTTATTCAATAAAATATTTTATTTATTAAACATCGACCTGGAACAAACCGGCCTAAAATCGTGCCAAGGTCGACGCTCCGTCTCGGCAGGATTTATAGGTTGAAACGTCGCTACTGGCACTTCCCAGAAAATGGTTACAGGAAAGGGGCATGTTAGAGCACGTACATATGTGCATTTTTTTGTTAGAAGAAAGGCGATTACTTGCAAAAAAAAAAAAACCCTCCAAAGTTCGGAGCTATTACAATCACAATATAGTAAATGTGTGAAACGCGGTATACTTTGAAACTTATGTGGCATTTTACAGAATAAAGTTTCTCCTCGGATGCAAACACACGATAAACATGTAAACATGTATCCGGAATCAATTAGTCTAATTCTTCATTCACCCTCCTAGACCAACACATGTGTGTCTCGGACTGGTGTTCCCCAAGCATACAACGAATTCATTTAGCGGCATCCTGGAATAAGGTATCACGCACCGGGCAGCTGCTCGGGTTGCTGCTCGTAGCTGACGCTCCCCCTGTTATGTGCTCGTACTTGATGTATGATACGTATCACCCATGTTAGAGCCTCATACTTACAGAACTCCATGAGCGATTTGCACTCCCAGTTATCGTTGCGTCCGCGGCACTGATTCCACATGCTGGCATAGTGGGTCTGCGCGTTCTCGTCTTCCACCCATCCAGAAGTAGCGGCGATGGCGATAATGTCAAATAAAATGGCGAAAAGCAGCAGCAGGGGCAAGATCCACCTGCACCTGGGATAGGCGATCCCGCAGCGGAACATACTGAGCACGGATGAGGGTGACAGACCGGAGCGCACGAAGGAGCCGAGAGCTGCGTGATCCTCCGAAATGGCAGCAGACGCTGGGCTGTTATACACAAGCGCCCCGCCCGAGCCTGCAATGCGCGCAATAAAAGCAGAAACCTGCACGGAAACCTGTCTGGCTGGGCACTGGGGGGATGGGCCAAAGGTTGCAAACGGCAAGCAGAGAGCCGGTCTGCGAGCGGCCCTGTGACGCCCAGCTCCGGTTTCAGGTTTCGCACCCTTTCGCTGCCACTGCGCACAAAGCCACCCTTCCTCCCGGTGGGAAGGGATAGTAACCAGATGCGCGCCCAGTGGTGAACATCATCCGGCCAGGGGTGACCGTCCGCACACTGAACCGGATTAAGAATATTAATGTTATATAAGAACTAAATGCTGCAATTATACATACTGGCGAAAGACCGGGGCTCAGTAATAAACTAGACTACCAGTAAAAGAATAATGCAACTACTTTCCGTGCGATTCGTTCATTTTCACAATACCTTTCAGATTTTTATTGGTTATACCAATTTAAACGCAACCGTCATTAAATCATGTACACTGGCCTTTACTGACACCTTTAACTGGCCGTATTCCAGCGTGCACTCGAAATAAGAACTGAATTTTCTGTGAAGTGTTTGTTGCCAGTGCAAACACCGTAAAACGTACAGACGCGCCCTCTGTAACGACCTTATTTTAAAAATTATATCTGCATCTCATGTTGATGAACAGGGGAATTATATTATAAGCCAGGATTTCCCAGTCCTGTCATCTCCAGTGATAGCAAAAAGTTGCCATTCGTTTTGACCGACGTGTTAGACCTAACACGTAGGGACTGTGAAACTGTAATATATCTATATCTTTTCTATATGTATATCTATACATCTACCCTTAAAATGTATCGTTGGTGTTCAGTATGTCTAATTCGTATATAAAATTCCAGCAATAGCAGAAAAGGGTTACATCGAGCTGCGATCTCATCCATCGGTGACTCACAAAACAAACACTAAGATTCACTTAATGCCCTTATCTCTGTTAACTGACCTTAAATATTAGAAATTTAAACTTTGCTAAACTCTCCACAACAAAACAAAAACGCGCTACAATGGCAAATGTGTAACAGTACATAACGAAAAAACGCTTAATAGAAACGGCAAGTAAAAAGAAATTTATTGAGGTTGCTGAATGTTTAATAATTTCAAGAACAATTAGCAGCCCCTACCGTCAATACGAGACCATTACATGTACATAAACGTCGCTCGAATAAAATAAAATATTTAGCATGCTATTCTGCCCAAACCAATAAGGCATCGACGAGCTCATCGTTTTGGTGAATCAGTTTTGGGGGAGATATACCTTTCGGGTAGAGTAAACGATTACCCGCAGCAATCTTATCGCCGTGAAAACAGCGCTCCCTCCCATTTTAGAGACAGGCAATTAAATACGACCTACCCCATATTCAGGGAACTGCGATTCCGAAACAGTCAGGCAGGTGTCTGGAGGAATTCCAAGTAAAACTAGTATGTGTTTTTTTTACAGACTACTACATTTGCCTACTACAATACAACGACACAAAAAGTTTCGGTACGATATTTTACTTAGTTAAATAAGACATTTCCTTAATATTGTGCTTCGATTTGCAATAATCGGTAAAACTGGAGGAGTGATAAAATGCAGTACGAGCAGGAAAACGATCAACACAACCT
>JAODKL010000062.1:2583875-2597118 GCA_026780765.1 Petrocephalus schoutedeni
TACAGCAAGTGGTTCATGAAGCTTCATTCGGCCATCACTGGGTAATGGCACGCACACGTGTTTGTGTGTGTATATGTATATGTGTGTGTGTGTATATATATATATATGTGTGTGTGTGTATATATATATATATATATATGTGTGTGTGTGTGTATATATATGTGTGTGTGTGTGTGTGTGTATATATATGTGTGTGTGTGTGTATATATATATATATATATATATATATATTACATCTAATTACTCTGCAGCAACTTATCGTGGCTAAATGTAATGTCAGATTATATTTTTAATACTGGAATCAAGGCCTGTCAACCTTTACTTCAAATGAACAACATTTAAAGGCAATCTTCTTAAAATGATGTTTAACAATTGTAATAAGCATAAACACTCTACATCTTACTACCATAGTTTTATCAAGTTTATCAAGAGGGACCTAATGCTTGCATTTGGTTGTCTTATTGATTTCAGTGTATTAAAATTCTCAGTAATGGTCTTGTAAGAATAAGCTAGATGATATCAGCATTAATAGTGTGATCTTTTGTCCATATAGCCACCCGGTATCCTGTACATTTAAGGCTGGCTGTGGCACTCTTATTGCCACATTGTGTTGACATTGCTGTCACTGACATCGGCACGAGGTGCTCAGGTGTGGTTAGTATGAAGGATACCCATTCAGGAGCTCGCTGGAGTCGTGAGCACGCTGCATCATAATGGCAAAGCCTCGCCTTGCCCTGCTCCATGCTGTCAGCCACCGGCCTGTTTACTTACAGTCAGCAGGAACAGCACATTGGTACTGCAGTAGGATTCCTGTTCCAGTGCAATGGCTGTTCACTACTGACTACCACCAGAGATGTGGGGAGTAACAGGACAATTTTCACACTATTTTCAACAGCAAGACACCTCCTTGTTTCTGAAAACAATAGATGTGATGTTTTACTGGCTGTATTTGAGTAGCCTGTCCATGACGGATGTGATTCTTACTGAGTATGCTCGTAAAAATCAAGTGGATTAGTGCAGGAATACATTAACATTTTAGATACAAAGTAAGCATACAAGGAAAGCAATGACTACTACATTAGGAGCATTACTATGTCTGGGATGAAAGAAGAGTACAATTTCAAACTAAATAAAAAGAATGGGGACTCATAATCTGCCAGGTATTCACTCCGTTTGGAGTGCGTTGTGCGTTCTGAAGCTACAGGACATCAGAGCATCCACTCTCTGAAGTTGCACTTACTTGAACACTTTGGTCTGCCTCCAAAGACCCTCTGTACCCTTTATAAGTGTTTTACTGTGCAACATGGGGCACATTTTTGAGAACATATATTCTGGATCAGTACTCAGCAATGTAGACTGCTCGTGGCCTGCTGGGATATCTGCTGGTTAGTCTTTACTCACTGATCAATGCTGCGCCATGGAGGATGTCAGACGGCGTAATTGGCCTTTGCTTCTGGGCCACCTGTCTGTTCCCCCTTTTTTTGGAGGGATTATAGGATGACACGTTAGCACAGCCCTGCTGCACAGCTTGCATCCTAGATTGATGCATACTAACAGGCTGTCAGATAAACAGATACAAAATGGGTTTAGTGCCACAGGGACCAATGGATGAATATTCAGGCCGAGGGTGGTGTCAGGACACGTGGCTCAGAGATGTTACTCCATTTGGACACATGCCTAGTGCTATCCAATTTAAAACAAAACATATCCTTCATTTTTCAGACACAGTTTGTGAAATGCTACTTTTTGCTTCATATCTTTACATGCATCATGTTTTAGATATCATCAAGATGTACGTATTTTATATTTCTGAAAGAAATATAGTTGCAAAGTTATTTATGCATTATTGGACTTGAGATCAGCAATGCTTTGTCTGACTTGTCCTGACTACACCATTGTTTAAATTCTGACCCGATCTTATCCCTTCATTTTGTTCACAATGCAACAGAATCCCTTGAGGCTCAGAATGGATCTGTCAAAATTCTGCCGTCTCAGCTCAGGTAAGGAAGCGGACCCCTCAGTCATTTGGCTCAGTAAAGTGACAGAGAGTGCATGCGTTGGGGCGTTGGCCGTGCCGCCGCTCTGCTGCGTATCCAAATCACAGTCATCTGTATCTGACCTTCAGCTGACACTCGTTTATGCTGGAAATATTAAGATATAATCCAGGACAGTTATGATGCTCTATTCATGTCACAGCAGGTTGGCTTTGAACATCAAAGCTCCTTTCTATCTGGGCCACCCCTGCCTCGGGCATTGGAATTGTCAAAATGCTGCCACATTCTGTACCCAAGTCAACAAATACAATTAGGGTACAATCTCTTTTAAGATCAGTTTATCCCATTCTATCTTAATTTGCCTTTCTGCCTTAATTTGAGTGACTTCCAGATAAAGTACAGTAGGATTCATTTGGGATACTGTCATTAATTGTTGAAATGCATTCACATTTAGCAGCACAAGTTTAAACTAGAAAGTGTTGACATTATTATTGATGCCTATTGAGCATTATATACGCTTTACAGTCTTTTTTGCATTGTGGCCTGTATTACCTTAATCACTGACACTACATTGTAATCGCTTCTTGAATTTGTGTGGACTTGAGTAGGGTCAGGACAGGCCTCTCCTGGACACCTTCAGTGTGTGCAGTAGTGGTCCCTGTGTCGAGTGTGATTCCTGGGCTGGCTGATCAGGCCCTGGCCGCCCGTCCTTCTGTGCGCCCATGTGACGCTCCACCCCATCCCGCCACACACTCCCTTCCAGGCTAATCTGCCCACACGCTCTGCAGCCTGGTCCGTGTGTAGGGACATGCCGTGCTATAAAGGGCAAGCTGTTACAGCTGACACATTGTTCTATTTCAGGCTCTGTGTGGTGTTATAAAGACTGGTTTAAGGGAGTTTTTCATTAAATATATTTTATGAATCTTAGGGAATACACTATTTCCAGCAGCTAGAACAATAGATGTATAGGATATTTTCATTAATAGACATGGATGGAGGTGATGGGCCGTTTTGGTTAGAGGATGCCGTTACATGGTGTTTGGTTGTTCAGTGGGTACTGCCCTTATGAATAAATGGCTGTATGCTCTGCACTCCGGTTTGCATGCGAAGCGCGTCCCTGTCCAGTCATTGCTGCATCTCCTCCTGGGGTTTAGTCAGTGCTTACGGCTGATTCCTCCACTGCCATCAGCAAAGGAGAGGCCAGGCCTTGACTGGTACATGTGCCGCCAGCCACGGAGATCGTCCCTGAGGCCCTGGCGGACCTCCATGTACCTCGGGCTCAACATCACAGGCTATGGAGACAGTTATCTGCTGCTATGCTCACAATCCACACAGTTTGCTCCAGCTTTCTGAGGAGTTTTCCTGAGAACCGCGCCTATTTGGGTCCATTTGTGCGTCGATGGGCTCTGTTGTCATTTTACCAGTTCGGCGAACTAAGACATCGAGTTCCCACGGATCCAAGCTGTTACCGTACCTTCCTGGCTGTAGAAAACTAGCATGTGGTAATACTCACAAGGATGGTAAACAGAAAAGAAGGTTGCTGTGGTTGGGAGGCAGGAGAAGCGTGAGGGTAGCCGATGTTCAGACTATTTTGTGCTTTCCTCAAAGAAAGAAAGTGCCTCACTTGGAAGATTTCTTGCTCAGAAAGGTTAGGGAAAGAATTATTCACTGTTTCGCCTGTAGTCAACAGGACAGACCCCCTATTATACAGGATATATTAATATTTTGTTTTGTAGGTGTATTTTGTCTTATGTCAGACATATCCGTTTGACACAGTTCAGATAGAAAAAGGCCAAATTAACTTTCTTTTGCCATGGGTATATAATATCCTTGCACACCATCGGGCTGTGCATGTCCAGCGTGAGGGCTAACTGGACCAATTTTACTGTAAAATCAACCAGGGCAGAGCGCTGAGGAGCAGATCCTCCATAAAAGGGCTTCTGCTGGCATTTACTTTGTGCTTTTCTGCAGGGAGAGATGCCTGCTTCCTCTCAGACTTGCCTTGGAGTCCAAGAACACGCGGCTGGCGCAGACGGCCCTGGCGGGAATGCAGGTGCGCCTCCCCCTCCGGGAGCATGCCATGCGCTGGGGGCATGTTGCTGCTCCTTGCCCATTGTCGGTTTCTGATTGACCAGCAGTCACCTTCGCCGGTCCCCCTGTGGTACTCCTGCCTCGCCTTGGTCTTTCAAGCGCTGTCTTCAGTATTTTTTTTTTCTCTGTCTCGATGGTGCAGAAGATACTCTGTGAGGATCGCTTTATCGCGGCGGATCCCGAGGCACCGGAGAAGCAGCTATTAAGCCAAATTCTTGCTGCTGTGCGGGTGACCCCCAGCCTCCATGAAGATCTGCAGGTGGAGGTGATGAAGGTGAGAGCCCTGAAGACAGTGATGGTCACTATGTCCAGTTCAGACCTTCCTCCCAGTGCTCTTCACCTGTGTATTCTGTAATGCAGTGTTTCCCAGCCCGGTCCTTGGGGACCCACAGACAGTCCACGTATTTGCTACCTACCAGCTCCCTGTTAGGAAGACCACATTTTTGCTCCCAGCTGGGAGAGAGCAAAAATGTGGACCATCTGTGGGTCCCTGAGGACCGGATTGGGAAGCACTGTTATAATGTATGAAGTTCACAAAGCAGGGCAGACCCTGTGGAGCTAACAGCTTATTTCTAGACTGAAAGATGAAGCTTGGGGATGGATTTTGTTCTTATCAGGCAGTTTCAAATGACTGTAATAATCCTGGCATCCTGATAAAATGAAGTATAACACACCAAACAAACTGACTACCAGTGCTACAGACAGTGTAAGCAAATGCTCACAACTGTCCTACCCATAGATTTAATAGTATTGATTCACGCATAGTCTTTTTTATAGTTTTTAAATGACTGGATGCTCCCTTGTGATAATTCAGCAGCAGTGAGCACAGGGCTTTTCAGGCATGCTTTTGTGTGGCTCAGCGAGAGCGTGTATCAGCCCAGGCATTTGCATGCCTCTGACTGCCTTGTGGCTGCTCTGCACCGCGTGGGTGCTGTGTACGGATCGGCTGCAGGCATTCTGCCAGAGACGGCCTGGTCATGCTGCCTCGCCGTGCTACAGATCAGGCCGCAGCTGTGGCACTCTCCGTTTTTCCCACATCACTGGGTGTAGAGCCAGTGCTATGCTGGTACTGTTGCCAGGTAGCCACGCCCACCTCTAAGAGCGGAGGGGTGGTGGGCGGGGCATCAGCTACCTGTGTCCACCTTGGCATCACGGCTTTTGACATCCGATGTTATGGTTAGGGCTTCAGGGGCTACAGTAGCTCTGTCATGACACGTTACAACTGCAATTGATTGGACTATCCAATACGGCCTACAAGTGGCATTGATTTAGAAACATTCCCAAGAAGCTAAGGCAAAATTTTACTGGATTGCTCTTCCAAGTCACATGCTAAGATAAATTTAGAGTCAAAATTCAAATGGCTTCAGATACAGAAAGACTCTTAACATGAACGACAAAGCCAAAGAGAAGTAATTTCAGCATGATTCAGATCGTAATTCTCGGACGAGTACAGCTGTGTCCAACCTGCTGAGTACCATTCCTTGTCCCCAAAGGTCCTGCTTTGCATTACATACTCGTCCACCTTTGAGATCAACGGTGACGCCATCCTGAGGATCGCAGAGGTAATTCATGTCTTCCAGAGATCCTTTGTAGGAATGACCACTCCGATGTGATTTGTTTTCCTCTGTGGGTACCTGTGTCCATGAAGTCCTGGTTGCTGATTAACTCATAAAATCATTTTACTGGCTTAATGGGCTTGGTCCCACAGGAACACCCCATTGCCGAAAAAATCAGCCACACATCATGTTGGTGGGATAGCACAGGCCTGTCACTGTCTCATAAATAGCACAGGCCTTAATGCTCTCAGGCATAAATTTGTAAAACGAGATTGCTTTGTGGGATGCAGTATTCATACTGTGTACTTTTCCTGCTATGTGGAAATCAGTATAACAGAGATGAAGCAGTTGTAACAATTAACTGGTCAATTATGCAGTTATATAAATAATGACTACGGATTTCCAGTAATATTATTAACTGTGCTATGATCATGATGTCAACAGTTTTTGGTGGTATGTGTTTATGTTGATTGCTTTGGCTATATACGTTTCCTGAAAAGGTCTATCCTCTGGGTCAAGTGACCACAAGAACAGGAAAAACTCTCAGCCCTGCCCTGGCCCTCGCTTTCAGCCGCCTCTGACGAAAACATCCGTGCTTCTCGAGGGCCCCTCTTTCCATCCTCCCTTCTCCCTGCCCCCCGTATCCATGGAAACCCCCAATCACAGCTGCCGACAGCATGTCTGAATCCGTCTCTTCCCCACGTCACAGATGGGCGGACAAGATGCGTAATGTGGTGGAGTGGAAAATTACTATATAGCCGTCATTAGTCTGATTTGGAGGCCGAGCGTGACTGCAGACGCTGGGCTTCCTGGGAACGCGCGCGGCGATTACCCGCGGCGCTAATGGGCGCTCAGCCGTGGCGTGTCCTAACGCTGGGTGCTGTCAGAGGGTGTGAGCGCTTTACTCGCTCCAAACCCCCTGACTCGCTGCTGGCATCGATGCCCCCGACTGCGCCACACTACGCTATACTGTCGTTCTGTTGCGTGAGAGAAAATAACAGCTGTTTGTGGAACCCAGAGAACGAGATGAGGCCGGCAAGGCAAAGAGCAGCTCTACTCAGCTGCAGGATCCCTCCAGAATAAAGGAATATAAGGCGACTGATAAGAACAGCATGAAAATGGGAACGGTGATAACCCTAGAACAAAAAAAATACTAAAATAACTATTTACTAAATTAATAATGTATTGCCACTCTCGTTAAGTGCTTTGGGGAAACTGTATTGTGAAAGGTGTTATACAAATTCAAATACTGCCGAATATATATTTAATACGCAGAGACAGTATCGTATGGGGCGGAGTGTGGCTCTGTGCCTGTAACCAGAAGGTCGCTGGTTCCGATCATGGGTTGGCATTTGGCCAGCAGAGTGATTTTGTTGTTGGGCCCCTGAGCGAGGCCCTTAACCCCCAACCGCTGACCCCGTTTTCTCAGTTGTACATCGCTTTGGAAATAAGTGTCTGCGAAAATGAATGAATAAAAAAATGCATATGGAAAAAAAAAAAAGTATGAAAATATGCACTTAACCTGAATTTACCGGCAAGCGAGAAGCAGGGCGGGGGCGCTTATGGCGGGGAGCGGGCTGCCATGTGTAATTGGGGGGCGGGGGCGATGGGGGCACTGCTGCTGAAAAATGAGCGCTCCGTCTGACTTCCATCGCCAGCTTTAAATTCGCAGGAGAGAGGGGAGTGTTATTTTAGGACGGAGCCCACGAAACGGAAAGCGCCCGCGTGTCCTTACCTGGCTGACTGCTGGCGAGCGTCCGCAGAGCTGACCTCAGCATTTCTCATGTGGTCCCAGGCGGCATCAGGCTTACGCTGTCCAGTGGCATTTTCACATTCATCAGTCCCTTAATGTGTCTGTCTTGCTGCCCTGGGGGGCGTTCATATATTAATGAGCAACTGTGATGTTATCTGCCAAGAGGCCTTTTCAAGACATTCTGTATGTTAACGACTTGCGTTAATAGTTCTAATAATTACCTTCCAGTTGTACCGTTTTAAGCTGTGGGATTGGATAGGAATGAAAAATGCCCCACGCTGCGTGTGGATCTGAGCTGAAGGCCCCGTGATTCATTCCCTTCTTGAGCCCTTCCGGAGCCGAGCTGTGGCAGTGCCACGGACCCACCCGGCTCTGAGCGGCTGCCCCTTCCTTGCTGTCCCCCAGGTGTGCATCGAGACCTACATGTCCAGCTTCCACCAGCGGAGCATTAACACAGCCGTGCGCGCCACGCTCAGCCAGATGCTGGGTGACCTCACACTGCAGCTGCGTCATCGGCAGGAGAACACGGTCAGTGCCTGGGGGGTTGGGGGCTGCCTGCCAGGCTTAGGGCATCGCTGGCTAGTAACACAGCTGGCTGTCCATCATGTTTGACTACACTGATCTCTAAGAGCATAACGGTTCTGAAACCCGGACCAATTCTGCGATACAAACATTCACGATCACCGTCCCCGTCGCCCAGCCTCAACCCGCTGTGGGAGGAGCAGACTGTTGAGCTCATTTTTCATTTAACAGCTAACACTATAACACATGTATATTGCAAATTTTATAAGCTGTATATCTTGTAAGCATTACACATTACACCAATGTTATTGTCTTCCAGCTATGTGTGCCATGTGACTGTTTTGGTCCAATTGCAATCGAGACATCGATCACACCTGCAGTAAAAGCTAGGCTAGTCTCATTAGCTCTTTAGTGTTAGTGTTAATAAAACCCAGAAAATGTTCCCAGTTCTTTTTTATTAGGGGTCTGAACCAAACCATGGACTTGGAGAATTGTTGCCCGCTACTGATATCATGAATAGCAAGCTCCACATTAATTGAGCATTTATTGTTAAGTTAGCCCCCGTAGCCCTGATCAGAATAAGCTGTTGGACGGTTGGGTGGGTGATGGCTCGGTATGGCTCGGCGTGTGATTGCGTCCTCGCTGTTTCCCTGCAGACAGCGGATGGAGACGAGGGGATGCTGCCCACAATGCAGCGCAAAGGTACTTTATATTGTCTGCTTACCGGAAAGGCGGCAACAGGGTCCCTCATGGGCCCGAGTGGGGGAGAGGAGTGACAGTAATGGCTTTTTTATGGCCAGCGTGCTCCTGTGTTCCTGGCAGGAGGGTGATGCATGACCTCACTGGTACCGTTTCGAGGCACAGGAGAGATTCCTGGTGGGAAACGGAGGGTTCTCAGGCCTTGTGAGCGGTCGGATTTCAGTAACGAAGCTCCTTATGATTTCCCGCTCGTTGTCTGAAGATGTCTCCCCGACGACCGAGGCCCTGTGTGAGGATGTCGTCACTGTGCTGGCTGTCTTCTGCAAAAAGCTGGAGCGGGTCACGAGGTGAGCACACAAGAATATGTGGCGTAAAATGATATGGCTGGGGACAGCAGACCTGTTTATTCAAGCCGTGCAAACTCCTAACAGAGCTGACCTCTAGGGGGGGGTCCCTGTTCAAGCCTTTGGTTTCAATGTCCAAGAGGAAGCCAGATCTCCACGGGTCAATACGTCCCACAGTTAATGGATATGATGTTAGGTGATTCTTTCAAAGGGCTGCCTTGTGACCATGTGAGTATGTACGTCTTGTTCTGGCTGCTGTAGAGCCCCTGACGTGTCCCCCCCCCCCTCCCCTATAGTGACAACCAGTTGCTTCAGCTGCTGTACCTGGAGTGCATTCTGTCCATGCTCAACAGCTGTCCCGCCACCATGCACCTGCACCGCGGTTTCACCGACCTTATATGGTGAGTCCCCGTTTCTGCCGGACACGCATTACTGGGTCATCGATCGATCGACCGGGCAGCCTGCTGTATTCTCATTGATCGCTTTGTCATTCACTGGCTGTCGTTCGCTGTGGCTTCCATTTAGGAAACAGCTGTGCCCCTCATTGGTGGTAATCATGGGGAACCCCATGAACGACAAGACGATCACGTCAGCTCACGGCGGAGTGTTCCAAGAGACGGACCCCCCCTCTGCAGGTGTGTCGGACCAAGGTCGGGGGTCAGGCTGCTCCTCCAGTGCTCCTGCGCTCATCGCCCCCGTGGCCAGGACTGTCTGCTACGTGGCTGCCGAGCTGGTGCGTCTGGTCGGCTGTGTGGAGTCCATGAAGCCCGTTCTGCAGTCTCTCTACCACCGCATCCTCCTGTACCCGCCGCCTCAGCACCGCGTGGAAGCTGTCAAGATCATGAAAGAGGTACGACAGTGCGGCCCTGGGAGATCCTTAGTGCCCAGAATAAAACTCAGGGAAATGCCTTTTGCCCACTTCCGATCTTCCTATGAAGATGTTTGGGGGTCCTCCCATCTTTGTATCTCCATCCCGCTGCAGATCCTTGGTAGTCCTCAGCGTCTGTTTGATCTGGCGGGGCCTTGCGTCACCGAGCCTGAGTCCAGAAAGAGGTCTTTTTCCAAAAGAAAGTCTCACCTGGATTTGCTCAAACTGTAAGTAAGTTTTTTTTTTTTTGCGTGTATGTGGTAGGTTGGTCATAGTTTGGTAACTGATTGTCTCTCTGGGCTGCAGGGTGATGGATGGGATGACTGAGGCCTGCATGAAGGGCGGCATTGAGGCCTGCTTCGCCTCAGTGTCGTGCGTGGGAGCCCTGCTAGGGGCGCTGGACGACCTGAGCCAGGGGCGCGGCCTGAGGCCGGAGCAGGTCCGACTGCTGCTGCGGCGCCTCGATGAGCTGCGGGACGGGACCGAGTCCTCGCGCGAGTCCATGGAGGTCAACGAGGCAGACTTCCGCTGGCAGCGGCGCGTCCTGTCCTCTGAGAATGCACCGTGGGAGCCCAGCGCCACAGAGCGCAGCCCTGACATCAGCATCAGCGTCACCACGGAGACGGGGCAGACCACCCTGGAGGGGGAACTTGGCCGGACCACCCCGGAGGAGTGCGGGGAGGAGCCCCGGCTGCCGTCTCCTTCTTGCGTTCTGGAGAGCAACACGAGCGCACCTCCTGGCAGCAGGGAGCCGGCAGCTTTGGGGGATGCCGGCAGCCAGCCGGACGTGGTTCAGCGGAGCCACGCCCTGGTCTACCCGGACATCACCAACTTCCTATCGGTGGAGTCTCGGGCGCGGTCGCATGGCTCGCGCTACAGTGAGAGCAACTTCAGCGTCGACGAGCAGGACCTCTCGCGCACCGAGTTTGACTCTTGTGACCAGTACTCCATGGCGGCCGAGAAGGACTCGGGGCGCTCGGACGCCTCCGACATCGGCTCGGATAACTGCTCGCTGGCCGACGAGGAGCAGACTCCGCGGGACTGCCCGGGGCACCGCTCCCTGCGCACGGCCGCACTCTCCCTGAAGCTGCTCCGCAACCAGGAGGCCGACCAGCAGGGCGCGCGGCTCTTCGTTCAGGCCCTGGCCGGCTTGCTGCCGCGGCTACTCGGCCTCCCCGACGCCACGGACGTCGACGTCTCCCTCCAGAATTTCTCCTCCACCTTCTGCTCCAGCCTGCAGGCGGGTAAGACAAAGCTGCACCAGCATCCACAAAGATCAGACAAAACGCAGAGTTTTCAGTGGAGGCACTTTGAAGAATCAGCCTTGGTCATTACTTTACTGGATTTATACAGGTACCTATGGACATATAAGATTCTCTGCAAAATAAATCTTAGTTAGTTTAAGCCTCTTTCTGTCACCTTGGGTGTTGAGTCAGAGGACTTTTTTTTAATGTGCAGCTACAGATTGTTGAAGTGATGCTGCTTTACGGCTGTCTCTCCTGAGAGTATAGTCCTCCTGTTAATCACCGTAAGTGCAGAGAGTTAGCGCCGCGCTTGAAGGTGTGCCTAAGGCAGAGCGTTGCGGCACATTGAGTCAGGCGGTGAAAGATGATCCTGTTCTAATGGGATTTCTGGTTCTGCAGACAGAGTAATGCTGCTCGCTTGCTCACTCATTCGTTGACTTTTTCAAGGGTGACAGGGCGTGCCGTCTGTCCTCGCAGGTGGCATCCACTCGCCGGGGTGTGAGGGCAGCGGGAACCTGAGCTGCCAGGCCCTGATGAACGCCGACGGCCTCTACCTGATCTCCTACTATGCCCTGCTGCTCAACCTAAAGCTCTGCTGCTGCGACTATTACCGCAGGAAGCCGGCGCCGGTGCTGGTCAGCCTGGTACGGCCTGCTCGGGCTTACAAAGACCAGACATCTTCCAGGGAAATGGCCTGACTGTCCGCCAGTTGTCGGTAGACAGAAATCAGCCTATCGGGGCCATTTACTTTGACTGTAATGACTGGATGGTGTCATTGCTGTGTCACTCCTAAAGCCCCCGGGCTTTTCCTGGAGGAAAAAAAACATTAAATAAGTCAAAGGATGGGTGCTTGTCTCCACATTACAGTTTTGGTTTTCCAATTCATAATTATAATCACTTTCAGTACTAATGTGTTTGATATGAGCAAGCATGTCCAATCATAATCTTACCCCTAATGGAGCAAACCCAGTGGGATCCTCCACTTGTCTGACCTTGTCCTCTTGGGCCTCTCTCCATCTCTCTCTCATCCCACCAACAGAAAGAGTTTGTGCGTCAGATCCAGAGCAGCGGCGTTCTGGTGGTCCTTTCCCAGGCCTGGATCGAGGAGCTGTACCACCAGGTGCTGGAGAGGAACCTCCTGGGGGAGGCAGGGTACTGGGGCTCCCCTGAGGACCACTCCCTGCCTCTGATCACCATGTTGACAGGTACGCACCCCAGCCCCATGTCTCCCTGTCCCTCCACCAGCAAACATCAGCTATTACATTGCCACACAATTCATTGTGTACTACTTGTATTTATAACAGCGTGATTTGGCTGAGAGATTTAACCCCGTTTGCTATGAATTTGTGCTCACAGAAATGTGTCAGTAATACCATCCAGCTAAGGTCTCTTTGCAGCAATGAAACTGCCCTAGATATAGCTTTGCTACCCTTCATGCTATTTGGTACGCCCTCTGCTGGCCGTCAGCAGTCACTCACCCTGTCTCCGCAGACATTGACGGATTGGGCAGCAGCGCCATTGGGGGCCAGCTGGTGCGCAAGGCCTCCATGCAGTCCCCCTTCTGCTGTGACACAAGCACCAGTGACACCGTCATGGCAGGTATGCTCTCTGTCGCTACCTTCAGGGCACGTGGTAGGAAGGTGTAGCTGTTCCATCACGAGGAGGCCATGCATCACGATGCTGGCAGTATTCCAGGCAAAAAAGTCTTGACTTGTAACATTCAGTGCTGGGCGATATACCGATAAAATATCGAGTAAGGTGGCATTCTGCCGCCTGTGCTGCCCCTCTGACATGTCGCCACAGGCACGGTGTTTGCGCGCTACATCCTGACCGGCTGCTGGAAGAACCTGATCGACACGCTGTCCACGCCGCTAACCGGCCGCATGGCGGGCAGCTCCAAGGGCCTCGTGTTCATACTGGGAGCTGATGGGGTGAAGGAGCAGAACCTGAGGGAGCGAGACGCCATCTGCCTCAGCCTGGACGGGCTCCGCAAGGCAGCCGCTCTCAGCTGCGCGCTCGGTAATGCACCGTAATTGCAAAGTACACACATGCACATTTTGCGACTGTTCTGAACGCCTGGCAGTACTGCTGATTACCAACAGATGGTGAAACTGGGTTTTCTGTTATCTATGCGGGTTATCTATGTATGTTATCTATGTGTGTTATCTATGC
>JAODKL010000062.1:2605669-2621488 GCA_026780765.1 Petrocephalus schoutedeni
CAGTAAGAAGATTGGAGTACAGAAGAAATTCCTGGTAGTTTGTATTGTGTTATTCTTCATTTGCACATGTTATAATGTTAAACTCTGATTTTGTTCTGAGCAAATATACAGTTACTACTCAGAAAAATTGCTTTAAACATTTCCTTTGACTGCCTAAGACTTTTGCACAGTACTGTATACATTAATTTTACTATATATGTGATAAAATATAGAAATAATGTACCTGCAAATTATGAGCAATACAACACAACTAAACCTAAAAACAAAGCTTTGGTCTCGGAAAGAACAGGGCAAAAGCAGGATTCAAAACAGGAGTCGCGTCGCTGTGGGGTTTAAGGCCGATTCATTCTTTTCCGGTGCGTTTTTGGTTTCGGACAAGGGGACATGACATAAATGTCATCATCGGGGGTCAGCTGCAGACAAACACAGTTAGTGGGCGTGTGGCAAGCAAAGCGTTTCTGGTATTGGGACAGTTTAGGGCTCAGAAACGGCACACAAAAATAAAAGAAGTGCAAGATACAAAGACCACTGAAAGACTTTAGGTGAGAAGCTGCCTACACACTCCTGGCATCCTCCAACCAGCCCTGCATGAGTATGTTCACAAAACACCTCCAAAAGAATTCTATTTAATTTCTCATGCCGATCCCTTGATATCAAAGTCGCGATGCAGAAGGGCGACTGTACCAAATTAATACCGGTATTTTCTGTGGTCAGTACAGTTTTCCCCCAGTTCGATATGTGTTACAGTTTTTGGAAAACGTTAACGTCACGATTTTGGTATTTTTATAATTAAGAAAATGAAGGCACGCCACCCTTTAATTAGACAATGAACTCTCCATTCAGAAAAATAGCAGCATGACTGACTAACCCTTGTTCAACGTTAAAATTAAAAATGGCACTGACCATTGTTATGTTGGAGCAAAGAGAATAGCTGTTTTAGTTTACTCACTCTTCTCTAGTTCATATTTGCATACAAAGCGCTCATAGGCTCCAGGGAAATTCTGATAGGCTCCTGCGATGTTCTTCACAGCTGAATTTATAATGTACGTCACCATATTGGCCTAATTTTCTTCAAAATTATTTGACAAGAGCAGCTCTCTTTATTAGCAGCCACTATCGGTTTAATATTAGCTTACAGACAAGGAAGCCAACAGTTTACAGGACACTGACGGTTAGGTTTGTACGCATGTGAAGTAGCCGGGAGGCAGACAATTTACGCTATGATGCTATTTACATCCTACTCCTCGAAAATAAGACGACTCCAGTCTTTTAGATGTATTTTTGTGAAAACACATTCTTATATTTGCACCAGTAAGTATTGGAATATCACAGGCATGTCGTAATACCGGGGTTCACATGTATGTACTGAGCCATTGGAGGCGTAATGAGCGCTTCAGTAATATACTGTGTACTGTTACACTCCTAGTATTTTCAGCAAGGATGCACTGTAATGCACAATTAAACGTATGTTTTTAAATATGAAAAGCTGGCCCGCTCTCTCTCCCGATGGCAGAATCCCTTTCAGGACCATCGTGGTGAGCCTGCTGTCACACCAGGTGCTGCTCCAGAATCTCTATGACATCCTCCTGGAGGAGTTCGTGAAGAACTCTGGCCAGACGGACGTGCCAGAGAAGGCCACGCCTGCATCGGAGCCCAAACCGGCGGGCTTCCTGCGCTACATTTCCATGCAGAATCTGGCCATCATTTTCGACCTGCTTCTGGATTCCTACCGCACCGCCCGTGATTTTGACACTCGGCCCGGCTTAAAGTACCTCCTGATGAAGGTGTCCGGAGTGGGTGGCGCTGCCAACCTGTACCGCCAGTCAGCCATGAGCTTCAACATCTACTTCCAGGCCCTCTTGTGTGCCACGTTGACCACCCAAGAGAATATCACAGCTGAGCAGGTCAAAAAGATCCTGTATGAGGATGAGGAGGGAAGCTCAGACTCCTCCCAGCAGTGTTCATCTGAAGACGAGGACATCTTTGAGGAGACGGCACAGGTGAGCCCCCCGAGGGGCAAGGAGAAGCGCCAGTGGAGGGCCAAGATCCCCTCCCTCAGCATCCAACCGGCCAGCAGTGCGGATTGGGTTTGGCTGGTCAAGCGCCTACACAAGCTCTGCATGGACCTATGCAACAACTATATTCAGATGCACCTGGACCTGGAGAGCAGTACGGATGAGCCCCCTGCCCTGCGGGGGGACCCCCTCTTTTTCCTTCCGCTTTTCCCCTCCGAAACCTCCACTCCTTCTCCGGGAGGGCTGTCAGCACGGGGCACACCGTCGGAGGACGGTTTCCGCTGCCACCCAGCCGAGACGCCGTCAGAAGATGCCCAGAGCCCCGGGTTGGTCACCGGTGCCCCACCGAGGGCCGAGAGACGGGACATGCCCCGGAAAAAAGAGTGGTGGGAGAGCGCAGGAAACAAGCTGTACACCATCGCCACTGATAAGACCATCACCAAGCTGATGATGGAGTATAAGAGGAGGAAGCAGCAGCACAACCTCAGCGCCCTGGTGAAGGAGGCCAAGCCCGGCGAGAAGAGACCTGAGAGCGTGACGCTCAGGGGCCCCGACTCCCCCATCCCCCGGAGGCCCCAGCAGCTGCTGGACCAGGGGCCGATGCGGCATTCCTTCAGCGCTGGCCCAGAGGTCCTACGACAGGAGAAGAGGTCCCGGTCTGGCTCTACTACCAGCTCACAAAACATCTCACTTAGGGACTCCGAGGCACAGATACAGGTACGTCTCACTCGTTTAAAAAAGCCACATCATTCTCCTGAGCCACAATTCAGATTAATGAATAAACTGGCTGGGGATCTTAAACTGGAATAAGACATTCTATTTCAGACACTACCATGGGAGTAATAAAACCATTTCTGAAACAGACGTCAGTTTCTGCATTAAGTGAAATTGTCAAACGCATTCACATGCTTGTACCCTTTCTCCGTCTCCCTGCTGTCATTCAGGCATGGACCAACATGGTTCTGATTATCCTGAACCAGATCCAGCTTCTCCCAGATCCCACCTTTGTGGCCCTGCAACCAGCGGTGTTTCCCTGCATCAGTCAGCTGACGTGTCACGTGACGGACATCCGTGTGCGGCAGGCAGTGAGGGAGTGGCTGGGACGTGTTGGCAGAGTGTATGATGTCATTATTTAAGGGGGTGTGTCCTAACAGGTGAGGGGCGGGGCTAGATTGGACCCAAGGTTGGCGTGACTGCCTTCATCTGTATTAGACGTCTGCTTTACCATTGCTACATAGTTTAAGAACTTTCCAGACTTTTCCTGGAAGATCAAGTTATTATTTTACTACTTATATGGAACATCCATGGATTTAAATCTGATGTATTTATAGTTCTGTCTAATCCTGAATGTTATCTATTTAAGATTTATGCATCTACGTTAATTCAACCTATTCAACATACTGTATGTAATATATTTTTGAATTTATGCTCCTTGTGAAATGTAATATTTTCTGCCAATGAGAAAACCATGCGCTCAGCAGACACACAAACTAAAAAAAGCAACAGCAATAGACTGCTGGGAAGGGAAACGATGTCAGTGTGAAATCAATATACCATGTCACTTAATTGGCATACAGCATGACTTAAAACTCAACCTAACCACCAAGTTATATGGGGGCTTAGAAAAAGCCTCTTCTACCAGAATGCTGGTCCACTGGGCATGTGACTGTACATCATTACGGTGAGAGACAAGCCTGAAGCTTATGAGGTCAAACGAGAGCCTTATAACAGCTTAGATTTATTTTTTTTGCCTTAATGCTAATTAATCCATTAACAAAAGAGGAAGATTGTCAGCACACCTTTACTGTCTGATCTGTTGCACCTGAAGCTTATGGGCTGGGCAGTGTATCAGGGCTGCATGTCCTGTATAGCCTGTGCTTGATGGATCATGCCACTCCTCGGCCATTTCAGCGACTTTGAAATCCCCCCCTTATGCCGGTGCCATAAAAAAAAAACCCCACTGTCCCAAAAAGAGAGATCCGTTGGAGCAGAGAAACGGAATAGGTGAAAACACCCCAAAAATTGAGGGCAGCATTCAACTTTATTCAAATTAGACTAGACTAGGGACACCATTTACGAAATTCCTTTTTTTTTTAATGCATTTTTGGAGGATATTTGAAAAGCTGGAGAGATCAAAACTACTATAGGAAATGGCAAACCCCATTTCTAAATGTTTTTCTTTTACTTTTATATACTGCCTGCACTCTGTGGTGTCGAATTCATCCCATTAATTTTGCTCAGCTGGATAATACGTATTGGAAGTCTTAAGTATATGAGAGCTTTAAAAAAACAATTTAAATGGTTAGAAATCTGCCATTATTTGAGGATGCACACTGTCCCTATTTTCTCTTTTGATGAGAATGATACAAAGATGGTGAGTGCTCAATCGGGAATTCTCATTGGTTTATTTAGCCGTCGACTCTTGTACAAAAGGACAGACGATTCAGAATTCTGTGTTGTCCATTCATGGACGTGAAGAAATGTTACAAATTTACTGTTGTGAAAACCAACTAAAATGACAAAGAATAAATGTAATTTCCACATAGTGTATCTTCCTTACAAACTGTAGGATCACAAATGAGTTTGTCATCGCGACTGACGAGCCAGAGCTATTAGGCTATGCGTATGAAACCTGATGCCAAACCAATCCGGGGAAAAAACCCTTTTTGCATAGAAGATGAATGTAAAGTTCTACAGAAAATATTTGATTAAAGTGGCAGGTTCATGATTATTGCTGTTGTTGCTGTCCTGTAACTTGTGTTTTCATGTTTTTTTTTCTTGTCTAGTACAAAAAGTATAAAGACCATATTATTTATATATGACAATACTGTTTATGTATATAACTCTGTATATGTGTTTTTGAAAATGAGCACATGCTGACATTTTGACAGACCAGCGCTGTTGTGCTGTTACAGCCTTGCCCTGTCATTCAGTGACGATGGTACATGATCACTGTGAACCTGATATTCATTTAGGAGTGGGACTGCGATTTTATGCGATCCAGGGGCACTGATTTACTTTTTGGCGGCTGCACTGAATAATTTTATTCAATTTTAGAGGAAAAGAACCTTTATTTCATACAGTAACTCCTTATTTCTGATTATTTTCTCTCAACAAGAAGCATATAAAATGTAACTTGAATGTAGCACAGGACTCAATATATCCAGACAGAACTGTTGCAGTGGCTCCATGGCTTCATTTTTATTATATAATTGGGATATACTGTACTCTTGTCCAATCAGAAAAAACAAACACTCATCACAAAAACCGCAATAGTGCTAGTAGCCGTTTTCCACCAGAGAATCTTTTTAATTTAAAATTTTTAATTTATCTTGAAAACAAGCCGTACGTGGTTTGAGTCGATAGTTTTGGCAGCGAGTACAGTAAAACGGTTATGGGTTTGGAAAAATAGCAAAATGTTAACCACCACATCACCTGCCAGCCTTGTTCTAAATGAGCAATTCGTGCATAAGGTGAGAAAACGGCAGAAAATGACACCAGTGCCCCAAAGATTGCTTGGCACTAGCTACTTACAGTAAGACTAATATTCACCACGTCTCTGCCATCTGCTCCTTTAGCTTTACTGTACAAAGGCCATTACAGACCTCACCAATGTAAACTAGTATACCTGCTTTGTAAATCACAGATTGCATATTGCATGAAGAAAACATAAAAGAATAAATCAGATAACTTGCCTGTGATTTATAAGACTCTTTCTGAAGGACTGCTTTCATTTAACGAAAATAATAAATAAATATATATTTTTGGTAGGAATGCACAGTATTCACGGATATGCCAGGAAGCGCTTTAATAATGCAGACTGAAACCAGAAGTGGTAAAATCCAGGCCCTTGGAAACTAAATTTTCAAAGTCATTCTGGTCACATGTTTAAGAGCTTAAATACAGGTTTTTGACTATTGTATAATACAGAAAGGAGGCTATTGTGATAATGTCCTGCTTTTCGCCTTGTTTTAATGTCACCAAAGCATGTACAGTGAACTCATACCCATAAGTATCCTCTCGGATGGGATATGTGAGTAACAGCTGTGTTTAGAGTCCTGATGAGGCCTGAAGTGGTACTGAAGCCAGTACCGTATGGAGTGATTTTAAAAAAAGACTCTGCCTTTGGTAAATTCTTAGGACTGTGTTGTTCTTAATGTTCCCTCTTGACTAAAACAAAGGACACTGTTCTCTCAGAGATGTAATTTATCTCAAGATATGTAATGAACAAAAATGGACATATTAAATAAGCTGTATAGTATGATGTTTCCCAGTTGCAAATTCATGTTGAATGTGTTGTAGAATAAAGCAGCAAACGTTTATGTGTACTTGGCTAACCTGTCTGTCTGTCAGCAGGTGGTGCTGCCGCCTTTTTATCCCGCCACACACACTTTCTTCAGCTACTGCAGTAGCAGTGTACCAGTGTAACTTGTACTTTGTGCCTATACTTTACAGCAGTGGGATCCTAGGCATTCTCTGCCTTAAGCCGCATGCTTCCTAGGAGAGGTGCAGGACTGCCAGCAAGCACTATTAGACTGAAAATGGATGGATACATAGATACTGGGTTAAAGATTTCTGTAATTTTCCATTTTTAAAAGTCCTAAACAAATGTGTGACCTAATAAAACTTTTAACTATACTACATTCATACATAACATTAAGGAACATTTGTAATGAAGAACTTTTAATCAGAAAAAGACTGAAATCTGATATTTAAAGGATACTTGCGTCCTTTCAAGCATGAGGTCTTGCTGACCTTGCAGCAGGTCAAATCAAAAGCAGGTGGTTTAAATGGGACAGCACTATAATGGAAACGTGGGTCGGTTACACACTATGGACATATAACTCATATCGCGTGTTACCAGAACTAAGAATGTAATATTAAACAGCTGCTCAAATTAGTCCTCCAAGATAGATTTCCACTGGCAGTGAGCAAGCACTGCTCACCTGGGTTGTAAAAACCTTGTTTTTCTTACCACACATAAGGAATGTTTCGGATATAGCACAATTGGTTATCACTCAGGGCAATAAAAGCTTTAAAAAGTGTTTCCTTATTCCTCTAATCCATTTTTTTTTTTAAAGTCACACAACTAATCAAAAAAGTAATGGGATGTGATCATCCCCTAAGGGACTGGGCATACTGGATAGATATCAGCCATGTTTACACACCAAAATAATAATTTGTATACTTTAGCAACATTTACAAATTATGCCTTTAAATTGATTAATGAGATTATTTTATTCCAAAAACTAATTTACATTTCAAAGCACTTTAATCACTTAGTCGTTAAATCCTTACAAAAACAGTTACAATTAGGCATTTCACCCACAGCAGGAACATTTATGCTAGGATTGTACAGCCCCGTGAGAAGTTTTCAAACCAGACCTTTTGCTCCTGCATTAGTGATTAGCAGCACTCAAAGCAGCGGCGTGCCGGCACCTCATTCCCAGCAGAGAAACCGTGACATGATCAGTGAGGCAACGCTCCCATATCAAATAGTAACAATTTCCTTAATTCAAATAATCAGAAGGAGCATGTTTAGTGGGACCTTCTGCACAGTGACCCCTCCACCTCTCGATTTATAATGTAGGAAACTGTTCCTGTCACTCCTGCCATCTGATTGGTCGGAGTCCCCCCACTGAGCATGCTCAGTAACTACTGGTCCTCTCCAATCGGCATGCTGCCTGCTGGGTCAGACAGCTAGGAGTACAGCATACCCCACTTTGCTACCATCAGCATTTGGGCCGGGAATGCCACCATCCTCAGTAGAAACAGTAAGTCTTGTGTTCGGCCATTTCATTTCAAACTTGCAGTTTAATGTTTAGCTTTTACTAAATGTACTTAATTTACTAACAAGTGTTTGACAACAGTGAGGGCAGAATCATGTTTTAAAGTCATTTCTAATGTTTTTCTTTTAGAAAATGCAACAACCTATTAAACCTTAAACTGGGTGACTGCATTTTTGTTACCTTGTTTCTATAAAAATATATTATTGGTATAATAAAAAGTTCTCACTTTGTGCCAAAACATATGAACAATAAAGTAACAGTTCAAAGAAATTTGGGTGTTAACAAGCCCAGGTTGGAAATCCTTTAGACCAGAGGATCAAATAGAACTGCTTGATAAAAAAAAAGGTACTGGACAAAACGCACCTTTTAAAGCAACACTGATGTGCCCCAATAGAGAAATCAGATAAGAAGCCGTGGAAGAGACCAGCTGATGTGCATTCTGCAAATGCTACACGTACAGAAAAGAGCTGCATGGCATTTGAGATTCTGGGCTGGAGCTACCATGATTCCATTCTGGTACTATCCAAATAATCATGAACCTACCTTTTGAATTCCAAGGGATGCCACTGGAATGAGTTAGAAATCTTCTACATTCTTCTCCCAACCATATCCTTCTTCCTCCTTAGTCTCTTGGCCCCTGTGGTCTACAGGCAGTACACCCAGAGGAAGCAGGACCTAGTTTACCTTATCAGTCTGAGCATCCAAGATCAGGACAGAAATTAAGAGATCCTGTCTGCCCAGACCAGCGACGGTGAGCCCTACCCTGGCACCAGCTCCAATCTAGCAGATGGTGACTTCTCCATGGTTTATCTACCATCACCACTATCATCTATGTGACTGGCTCCTCCTGTTTAGAGGACAGCCACATTACCCTATAGTTCTGACCCGAGCTCAGTTTAAACAATCACCCTTTACACTGGCTGACAAAGTCAAACATGTAGGTACCAGAGGCTGTACTGGCTAATCAATGGACAGCTCACGCCTAGTGGTGGAAGGCTCTGACTTATCCAAGTTATTGTATTACCTCCATCAGTGTGGGGGTAAAGAGTGTTTTTCCTACAGCCTTCCGGCATCATAATCATTATACTGAACCTTCTTGGCACTAGGCCTATTTATGAGGCACGCCATGATAAAACAATGTTTTTACAAAAAGAAAAGCTTCCGCACGAAATGTACTAATCTGGACACTGTTCTCCATCTTAATATACCACTTTGAGTGGCACAAAACATCCAGAAGAAGCATTTGCCTTCTACAGAATCAAGCGATGCTTTCCTGGTATGTAAAATAAATCATGGCTAAATGAGACATGGGGTTACGGAGAGAAACATATTCAGAATGTTACTGGTGCACTTCTTACACAATATTACTTTCAATCTGAGTATCCCCTAATGCCAATGCTTACATTAAAACACATTAAACATCTGAAGACTACCCATCCCAAGGAACTAACAGAGGAAAGTCATATACAGGTTGAGCCCTCATTATGAATATCTCAATTAACGTTAAATAAAGCAACTTAACATTTCGGGTTTTAAAATGTGTTTTATAAATATAAATACTTTGCTTAAAAAAAAAAAACGTCACGGATGAGAAACACTGCTCCGCCAAATTTAAGTTTTAAATCTGGATGGAAAACATGTCAGCTAACAAACTGCTACAATTAAAATCTAGGCATATAGCAAAGACTAATAAATCAACCCGTTTTATCTCACAGGTGAAACAGATACAGCACAAATTTCATCTGACGCAGATATGAGGTAAAGAGCGACACCTGGTGGCTGAATTAGATCATATCGCACCGGGGAACCTGGAGCCTATCACAGGAAACATACAGTGCACAAGACCTGGAAGCTCAGAATTGGATGCTAGTTCATGCACACAGTCATATACTGTGGGTAATTGAGAGATGCCTATTAGATTAACGGTATGCCTGTGTTTAGGAAATACACACACAACAGAGGCAGGACTCGACACCCCCACCCCCTGCTACCCACTGAGGTATCTTGCTCAAATGTTTACTAACCACAACCCAAACCAGAGAAAGAAAATATCCCACTCCAATAAATAAAAATTTAATCATTTCATACCCTAACAAACATTTCATTTAAACATGTGTCCTCAGGACAATAAGTAAACATGATTCACAATGATCTACTTAAGGACTTTGCTTTGTCATGATGCTGGCACTATGAACTCACAAAGAACATCCCAAGCTTAGCAGTCCAGTTAGGGGCTCCCTGAAGAACCCCTGCTCAGTTTCTGAGAGGGGTCTAGACTTGTGCCTTCATACACCACCTTGTTTTGCAAACCATCTTGGATCAGTCTTTGCTGTATACGGAGCTTGGCATTGTTGTATCTACAATGGAACCTTCAGAGAAAGGCAAAAAAGAACTCCAAGTTAATTGATCTTAAACAAAAAGGTCCTTTTCATTTAAATTAAGAGGATGTTCCAGGACATTTGGATATTGAAGTGTAGGCTACAGAAATATTACACAATGGCCTGTAACAGTAGATTAAATATTTAAATATTTACCAAGAGACCAGGGTTGTAAGAGTGAATCCTATCATACCAACATCAAAAGATCTCCGTACTTTGCCTGTAAAAAGATTTTGAGCCATTTATGCCACAGTAACCACAACGTACACGTGATATAAGATAAACACATGACAAAAATTAAAATAGTGCAATAACAAATCATTTCAATTGCTATTAAATTTAGAACAATACATTAGCATGCGAGACAATTACACATGGACAAGCTCACCCACTTACTTGTTGCTAAAAAGTATCCAAAACCAGCGACCAGAGATCCGCTGGCGCCTTGCAGAATCGACTCTCGGGCACAGGGAGTGTTCTGAACATCCAGGATTCCCAGTAACTTGAAGGGCTGCACAAAAATATGACGCTATAAATTAGTTAGTTAAAAATGGCACTGCTAGAGAAATGTAATTGAAATTTTTTTCCCAACTTTATAAGTGTATAATTATTGAATTGCAAACAAACATATAACAAACAGATTCTCTTCAGAGTACATCCCCTTTCCTTCCAATAAACACCCAATGTTCTCAGAAAAAAAAAATCATATACAATGGTAATGATATACATATTTTGTAAGAATTCACATAGACATCCATATTACCTCCCACTGACAGATATACATTGAGTAGTCATATGGGTTCTAGGCATGCATACTTCCTATGTACTGCTGAGAGAGAGGAAAAAGAAGGAAGGGTGGATAAAAAAAAGAATAAACAAACAGGAAAAAATACCACTGTCACCTCTTTGGTCACTGTACAAGTCATGGTATCTGCAGATTTGTACTGTGCAAAAAATTAAGGAAAGGCAGCCATATCCCATAGAAGCCGTCAGCTTTCCCTCTTACTATGTAAGTTAGTTTTTCTAATGCCAAACTGCATGACCTCTTTAAGCCATTGTCTGCAATTAGGTTCCTGTGTTTGCTTCCAACCTAAAACTATCATATGTTTAGCTTGCAGTAAGGAAAAAAACTATTAGCTTACGTTCCCTCATATTTACTGAAAAATTCTCTGGATATATGTGCAATAAACACAATCTAGCTTCAAGAGGGATGACCTTGTCTATTAATCTGGAGTTCAGCCCAATAACCTCTTTCCAGAATACCTGGAGTTTCTGACATCCCCACATACAATTCCTCAGTACACTTAATGCAGACATCAGGGATGTTGGAGTTAAAATGGTGCAGCTTAATAGGAGTGATATAAGTTCTGAAAAGCCATTTATACTATAGCAGTTTACATTTGCTATTTATAGTTTGTTTTGGGTGTAGGAATTAACAGCTCAAATGGTGGTGTGTTTCCACCGATGTTTAGGGGAATTAATTAGGGTTCAATGGCAGACAGATACCGTAATGGGGACATAGGACAACCTTGGGGTGTAGATCTGAAAAGTTTAAAGGGCTCTGAAAAGTTATTGTTTGTTTTTATTTCTACTAATGGTTCCGTATACAGTAATTAAATCCATTTAAGAGGTTTCTAATGTGTTGAAGAGGTAATTCCATTCAATTCTGTCAGAGGCCTTTTCGGCGTCTAATGAACATTTTAAAGCACTAAAATGTCCCAGAAATGGAAACTCTTGACATCGAAATGGTATTTATATTGGCTTTTATTTTTTATTAATGTTGGTCAGTTCTGTTTTGATAGAAACAGTAAGCCGTATTTTTATGGGAAATTGTCCCCAGATGTTACGATGAAGCAAAAGGGGAATACACACCTTATAAATATCAAGCATATTAGGTGACTCAGCGCTAACTCGTGTCCAAACCATACAGGTCATAAGCAAATAACCGACGTTATATATTTACCTTTTTTTTCGAACCCTCTTCTTCGCTCGTCATTTTGTCTTTCAATTCTCCATCAAACTCCTTCAAATTCCGGTAGTCGTTCGTGATCGGTACCGTATCTCCACGCATGCGCTGTCCCTCCGAAAATGGACACCGTGCGAGTACTGTCGATGCAACGATTTTTTGTTCCTGGACTTTACTTACTCTTTCACCCTGACTTGTCCTCGGAAAATAATGACATCTGCAGGATATTCAAGGGAAAGCATATTATACTGTGCATTTTAGGAACACATTATTAGCTCTGTGATACAAAATCAATTTAATAATCCAAATATGATTAATACATTTAGCCTTAAAACAGTGCCGAAATATTTAAAGCTGGTAATATAAGTACTTATCCATCCATCCATCTTCCAACCCGCTTATCCTGTTCAGGGTCGCGGGGTAAGTACTTATAACATTTTTGGAAATAATTGTCTTCAGAGACACTCTGTTAGGTAACACAATGCAAGCAATATGTGCTAGATAGACTTTTACTTTTAGGACTGCTTATTCAGATATGTTTCAAGGTAATGTTCATTCAAGAAGCCTCAAAATTCAACCCTTAGCTGGTCATCAGATATCAGAGAGCATTAATCTCCTGAGCCTTGGGTAATCAGCAACAACAGAAGACAGAACACTTGTAGACAAAGGAGAGAAAACCTTGAACGTGACACTGGCAACAAAAAACATAGGGTTCAGCCCCATGCTATTTAAAACAGTGATAATTGGAGTGTATAAATCGGGACTGATAATTTGACTTCCTCAACTGGCCTCTGGAGGTTAGGTTCCTCCCAAGGTTTCTTCCAAGTAGGGAGTTTTTCCTCGCCACTGTGGCCCCTGGCTTCCTCTCTGGGGGCTATGGGCAGGGGTGATGTAAAAGCACTTTGAGACTAGGTTACGCTTTGAGTACCAGTCAAAGTCCATGTGGAGCCCTGTCCCAGTGCAAGGAGCATGTAAATCTTGCTAAGCCAGTGCCTCATCAGAAGATGGCCTCCAATGTCCCCTAATCAAAGCTGGGTGACATGCTGAATGTGACCACTGAGAAGGAAGGGAGTCACCATGTCACTGTGCTCCTGTCTAATCCATGGAGGGATTAGCAATAAATGCAGGGCAGCTGCTTAAGGACGAGCCCCGCGCGGAAGCGCCACGCCGCGGCACTGGGCCTGCCACTATAAAAGGTGCTGGTCATGTTCACTACCACCTGCTGAGCTGCTGGAATAGATTCACGGCAGGTAAGTATGATAGATCATAACATATTTCACTAAAGGTTTTTATTCCTATGCTATAAGAACATTGCATTTTGAAGTGTTATTTTAAGTGTCATTGAAAACGGCATAGACTATTTTATAAAAATTATTCACCCATTTTTGTGTTTTTGAAGCAAATCGCTAATGTCATTTCAGAAATAAAAATTAGTTATCATTACACTTGGTGGGTCTCATGATCCCACATAATGTCTATTCAGGAGCCTGCTAATATTGGGAATCTCATGACAGATACTATCTGAGTGATTCACTGTCTTCAAATTGGCCAATGCATGTGTGTTTTGAGTTCACTTCAAATGGTCAATTCAATATAATTCAATGCTATTTATTGTCATTATACAACGTCATTCCAAACGTGCAGTGAAATTTAATTTTGCATGAACTCCTAAGGACAGTGTATGAATGGGCAATGAAATGTTTCTCAAAAATAAGGTTCTGTAAAATACAACATTCAGTTCAACATTCTCAGCTGAATACTTAAAAGATCACTTGGAGCATTGCAGCAGACTAGTTTATTTTTTTATTTGAATTTCTGGCAGTGGAACAGTACTGTGTACATTTTCTACCTAACAGTAATTTAGCTGTACTGATTCGGAGAGCCATGACAGCTGAATTGCACGTGCTCCCTTGCAGAATGACAGCTACAGCAGTACGCAGTCTTCTCCTCTTACTGGCCTTGGGTAGTCTCCAGAGCACAGCCAGGGCCTTTTACTTGCAGCCCTGTGAGCCGGTCAATGAGACCGTTTCTGTGGAGAAGGAGGGCTGTCCAAAGTGCCTGGTGTACCAGACCTCCATCTGCAGCGGTCACTGCCTCACCAAGGTGTGCTGCTTTCTCTCGCCTCACTGTATGTGTGTGCTTGGACGTCCTAATTTTGCCGAGGTCGGCGTGTCCCTGGCTTAACAAGGGAGGGGCTTGCATTTAGCATCTTTACCCAGTCACTGTTTACCCAGTTACAGCCTTTGCAGGTAAGCATATTCCTATGTTTTATATCTATGATGCATCCCTTAACAAAAGGCATACACAATAAAACAGGTAGTTTAGAAATCTGTGCACTTTGCCATTTAACAGAAAACACTTGTTTTAAATAATGTGGTGATGTCATACATTGAAGATGATGATTGGTTGAAGAAATGAAAGCCAAGCCCCTCCCTTGTTGACCCTGAGTCACATTGAACTTGGTGAAATCACGACGTGCATGTATATATTATCATCATTAGGGGACTTTGGTGACAAATGTGCTGATGTTCCCTTCCTTCTGTGACAGGAGCCAGTTTATAAGAGCCCCTTCTCTAAGGTGTACCAGCACGTGTGTACGTACAAGGATGTCCGATACGAGACGATCCGCCTGCCGGATTGCCCCCTGGGGGTCGACCCCCATGTGACTGTCCCCGTGGCTCTGAGCTGTAATTGCAGCCTCTGCACCATGGATACCTCCGACTGCACTATTGAGAGCCTCAGGCCAGACTTCTGCATGTCCCAGAAGGCCACTCTTCCTGCCTTCTAAGAAGAGGTGGGACGTGCACATGAAGACTTATGTTCCCATAGCAATCATCTGACCCATATTAGCCCCAGCTACATGGTGTTACACTGTCCCTCAACAAGACACCATAATCAGAAAGTGGAAAGCGTGCAAATGGGAGGTTAGTTATTACTATGTGAACAAGCACAAGGCTCTTGGAGCATTTGTCAATGTTAATAAAAAGTGCTGTTTTCTCACAAATTCAGTACCTTCTTTTGCATGTTGCAATATAATTACTCAACACGTCCTCATCTTGCGGTATAGTGGCTAGTTAATGGACAGTAAATTACAACTGTCATGGCCTCTGGTTTGTCTGTCTATGTCCAAGGCAGGGCTGTGGAGCCCGTTGCTTAGACTGCGTTAGCTGTGTGACACTGATAGGTATAAGTACATATCATCAGGACAAAAACAAAGTGGCAGCACAATAAAGACTACATCTTTTCCAACAACAAAAAATGACCCACATTACAGCAAAAAATAAACTAAACCCACCCAGTATAGGATGTGCTCTGAATGGCTTAGCAGTGAGAACTAAATCAAACTGCAAAATGAGTTCCAGTGGATAAGACTAATCAAACGTTGTCATGGGGTAAATGTGTAGCATAAATCAATATTGGAGCAGTGGCTGGTGCTGTTACTGCACAGCTTGGGGACCAGGGTGTCTCTGCCATTAGGAAACGAAATTATGAAATGGTGACTTTATTACATAAACATAGGAAGCACCTTTGGTTTCAATAAGAATTGTATACTACATAAATGTTGCACTGTTGAAAGAAATATCACACAAAGTGTGTCATCCATCCATCCATCCATTTTCCAACCCGCTTATCCTGTTCAGGGTCGCGGGGGGTCCGGAGCCTATCCCGGA
>JAODKL010000062.1:2642905-2657313 GCA_026780765.1 Petrocephalus schoutedeni
AGCTTTGTTTGGTATGTAGCTTAGTCAGGGCTCCCAGTTTTATTCTGAGTGCAGTATGACTTAATACATCTCTACATTGACTGTATTCAGTAAGAAGTCCAATTAAAAACCTCATGCCTTTAACACAATTTTATCCAGTCTTATATACCTTTGCCCAGAGGGGCTTGCCTTGCAGTGTGACAGGGCTTGTTTCTTATTAAGTCATGGGACATTTCAGAGACTCACTTCTGGTGAATGAAGGAGTTGAGGCAGGTGAAGATGAGCAGGGGCACCATGGCGCACAGCGTCATCATGTTGTTGAACGTAGACTCCAGGATATTGCGGGTGTCAGTCCCATTGACAGTCATGTTATTCCCATTGACTGTCATGTAATCGGTAAATTCCAACCGAGAAGTAAAGTACTGAGGGGACAAAGAGGATGCATTTTGTCTCCAGGGTCCAGACTAAAGGGTGCATCTCCAATTTATTACTGCTCATCCCGACCCCATGCCAGGCTGTCAACGCCTTTCATCGGCTAAGGTCCTCCTTTCCCATGTCATGGTAAGTACAGTACATCAACGGCATCGCTATTGATTGGACATTGGTACACATGACTATAACATGGGCATATTTGCCATTTTTACAGCAGCTGTCTCACCCAGATGGGAAAGTGTATGAACAGCCAAAAATTACCATAGTTGCTGTCATGAAGAAGTTCCATGGTAGGAGAGTTCCCAAGCCGAGGATGAAAAATATAATCCAAACAGCATAGTACCTACAAAATATAAAGTACCATAACACTGAATAGCACCTTTAAAGAATTTCTAGGAATCAACAAAAAAAATCTTTCTTCAGAAATATAAAAAGTGAAATTAACTCACTTGTCTCGAGGACCGTTGATGGCTGTCATTGTCCTCGTTATTCAGGCTGTGTGTCTGAAAAGGGCAGAGTCGTCTGAGTAGGCAAATATGGCGGAGGTGGTTGGTAATGGGTGTATACATCACATGCAGAACTGAGATATGACGTGCTGGTACTGATCAGAGGCACCGGTCAGCCATTCAGGCTGGACACACGTCCTGCGGTTTTGTAACAGCAGTTCCTGCAAAATTTACAGCAAATTGGTCGTTTTTTCTAGAGCAGTTTAAAATAATGGACCAGAGAACTGAGCTAACTAATATTAGTGGCATTATTACTACTTTAGGCTCATTTAGTTCACCCCCCCACACCCATAACATCTCAGAGTCAATAAGGAAGAGGTTTTTTTGTGTTCTGCTTTCTTGTCACGGCAGGCGGCCACTGCCTTTCTGCATGTGCCCCCCATCTGCAGAGGTACTCCCACCTTCTGTTCAACTGAGCACATAACAACCAGACTGGAGGCCATGAAAAAAAGAAAAGCTTTTGCAAAAAAGTGCCTCCCTTTTAAGGTGTACGCTGGGCCGTAGCCGAGATAATACACAGAGGGAATAGGTGTTAGCCCTTCGTAGGCGTGCCGCGCAATGGATCGTGGTTACTGCAGACGAAATGCTGAGGACTTCAGGTCCTGGGTGGTAGGTACAGCCATGGATGTATGGAAACCTAGCATGGCCGAAGACCGCCTCTACCAAAGAGTTAGCCAACAATACAAGTGTTGCCACAATGGTGCAATTGGTCTGCATACACCAATTGTGCTGACTCACATCACTGATGTTACCAGCATACCACAGCACACAGTCCACTTGGAAATAAATTGCATTTTTAATTCAATCCTCTATGACAGGTGTGCCAAACTCCAGTCCTGGACGGCCTGAGCCCTGCACATTTTTGGGTTAACAATCATTTAACACACCTCATTCAACTCCTTCCAGCCCCTTGTGCTAATTACCACCCAGCTCTTCAGCTTTGTGGTGGAACAGGGAAAGAACTAAACTACATAGGGCACCAGCCCTCCAGGACTGGAGTTTGACACCCCTGCTCTATGATATGCAGCCAAGCTCACCCAAGCTACCATTGCATCACATCTAACTATGAAACCATAGGTCTAGACGCTCTTGCTCAAAATGTAAAGCCAATTTAAAAAAACAGACCAGACTCCTTCTGGAGGCTCGTGTTTGCTGGACTTTATATTTGCTTAGGTAGGTAATTATCAGCTGCCTCAGGCACAGATTTCTGAAGCTGATACGCATGCAGTAGACAGCTGCAGTTTTTGTAAGCGGTTTCTTCCACATGGTGCTCTGAAAGTGAAGCGGGGGCCAGTCCCCACCTTTCACAGAGCAGGACGTATGTCATCGTACAGAATTCCACAGGTGCAATAGCTCCCCTTCTGAAGTTAGGATTGTGGGGGCTCATATCTGGCTTGGAAAATATCCAGAACATTTTGGAAATGCTGCATTACGATTCAGTTAATCACCATAACGAACTGTTCCATCTTTGTGCAAGTTATCAGGTATTGGTCAACGCAGACATTAATCATTGCAATCAGGAAATGCCCCTAACTGTTCCATACCCTACAAGCTTGGCCTATGAAAGTGCATATTCAGCACCACTGAGCCAATTGGCACATAGGGTGTGTCATACCTAAGTCCACAGTTTGACCAATAAAAACAAGGCATCATTATTACCTTTTACTGTACTTTGCATAGACAACAATATCTCCTAATCAATCAGCTATGTATTTTTTGGGTGAGTGATTGTTTAATATAAGATATGCTGTGCTGCAATATAAAATCCCCAATGAGTTAAACACACAGTGCTCTGGGCGGACTGTTATTCTCACACAGCAGACATTTTCAAACCAAAGAAAGCAGCAGTAATGTTCTGTCTCTAGCAGACGGCCAAAGCAGAATAACCACAGCCCATCTGTATGGCATCTGGTTCCCATTAAAGTTCGACTCCAGATGCACCGCTGTGCTGCGACCAAAATCCGAGGGGACCAGCGTGAGCCAAAATACATCAGATGGATAAAACAAGTTCCCATATTTCTGTTCACAGCAGGCAATACTGATAGGTTTTCACTCTAAATGGGTCCGGCTTGTGACATGCAGTCACATGCTGGCTGGCTTCCCACATTCCGCTTTTACAAACCGCTGGATACTATCTTCACATCGGAGGAAATAGACAAACACATATTACAAGACGTTGGGCAGTGATGATAGCTAAACGCCAAAGGTTATTATTGGTCAGTTGTGATTGTTTTGCAGGCAGCATCTCTCAAAGTGAATTTACCCTGAACGGCTTTGTTTCAACTGGTCCAGAAGATTGTGGGGAAACTGGCAACCATAACCAGGATGAGAACTTGAAGATGGATGGATGGGTGGATGGATGGAGGCATAATTGGATGGTCGTAATATATGGTGAAGCTGAAGGAACCTGAATGGAGGCAGTACGGTCCATCTTACTGGACAGACCCTGAGCGCCAAGCGCGTCACGGGAAGCATCAGCCTGTGCGCCATCATATAGACATGCAGCTTCTTTCACAGTCGAGGCTAAAAACCTAAAAACTTTCAAAACCCATGCTGTTTAAAGGGAGCCAGCGTCATCCAAGACTTTGATGTGGATGTTCATTTGATTTAGATTCAATTTAAAATATTTATATTAGTGGTGTAGAAAAATATTGTTTTTAAAAACTTGTCTGATTTGATATCGATAGGTAAAATTTATGGATCTATCTTTTAGGCTAATACGTATTTTTCTCCCTATTGTCTAGGTTCATTTCCACAATGGTTAAACACAGGGCTATGCCAGACCATACTGCAACGCAGATTCTGATGCCCTAAATGCCTGAGCTGTCCATTGGGATATTTGTCCCCTGCTGCTCAGGCATCAGAAGCATGTGTGTATTTTGTATTTTTTTTTGTATTTATATATTTAAGGTATTAAGTTATATATTTAACACAACAAACCTACATAACCATTTAACAAGACATTTTCCGGACGTGCTGGTGCCAAGTCTTCTGCCAGAGAACGTCTTTCCTTCTGAAACATGGCAAGAGAGTTCTAGACTTGCCAATTTTTATTTTCAAAGTTTCTTTATTGGTCTGTTTTGTTTTGAAAGAGACAGGTCGGTTTTGTTTTTAAAGGACTACAGCCATACATTCCTTAAATAAACAGATTCTGGTAAACAAGCCTTCCTTGAGTGGTTTCCAAAATCTTTTCAGTTTTCAGTGACTTCATTTGTAAATTTGTGATTCATTTAGAGTTTTTTAAACATCTCTCCAAATATGGAAAGCTGCTAGATAGTACATATTTCATTACTATCAAATTGATATTGAATCTGAATTTAATCAAATTGGATGGAATCAAATCGTTAGCTTATGAATCAGAATCAAATCGGGACATCTGTGCCAATACCTAGCCCTAAGTTGCACAGGTTGGGACTGATCCAAATGCTGTTCCGGTTAAGCCTCCAGGATCGTGTTACCAATGCATATGGACTGATAAAACTTGGCTTGTTGTTTACACGACACCAAAAAGCTACAAAGCATATAGGTTGCAGGTATTTATGTGCTGATGCCCCCAAAACAAAAGCATACTTATGTTGTCAGCTAGATTTATACACCACAGATGGCACAAGAACCTGCTGGGATTTTGCTTATAGTTTAGCTCTGTGTCACTGTGGTGCTCACTGGTTCTGCTCAGGAGCTAAATTGGGGATGTAAGAGGAAGTGCTATGTCCTGTGTCCAGCTACATCTCGTCCCACCAACCAGTGCTCCCTTCCAAAATTCCACCACAACACTGGACCTTTTCCTGGTGTTGGGTTACTAAGCTGCTCCTGTGTATGTGAGCTTGTGCATGAGGTGACCAGGCGATTCAGAAATAGATATCCTCATGAAAACCTTACAAACAAGATGTTGCCTCCATGCTGACCAGTAGAGGGGGCAAAAGGAAGCTGGGGACTTCAAATAGGCTTAGACTTGGATTACAAAATGGTTAGACTTCTCTCAAACTATCTGGGCCCACTTTAAATGCTCAACCATCTGTGTTTATTGTAACTGGCAGTACATAAAGGTTAAAGGTTTTGACGTAGCATACCAATTTGATTTAATTTATTTGTTTGTGCATTCATGTATTGTTCCAACCGTTTTCCATAACCGCTAACCCAGTGCAGAATCATAGAAAGCCAGGACCCTATTCCAGGAAACACAACTTGAGGCAGGCACACCCTGGATGGGACGCCACTCCATTTCAAGGCAAGGAGTACATTGTAAACAAATCACTCTGCCTAATACATTTACAAACAAGCGCCAGTTGTTGGGTTTTGCAAAGTGTTTTAAGATCATCCTTGACCAAAACCAAGAATTTTAAAACATCCCAGGCTTTGATAGCTCCAAGGCCATTATGACAAAAGATCTCACATGCTCTACTTAAGCCTCAAAACGAAGAACATTGTTATCGCTGCAATTGGCAGCGATCACCGATAAAGCGCTCTTCAGGTCAAGTAAAGATAAGACAAGTAAAATTCGGATGAAGTGACAGTTGAAAATGTGCGAAAGCTCCAAAACGCTATGAAACACTGTATCAAAACTGAGTTGGAGCAAAAGCTGCACCTGGGATCTCAAGCAATAACTAAAAGCAGGAATGTAAACTCAGCTGATAAAGGAAAACTGCAGTGTTTGCCTTCTGAGCAACATGTGACTAAATGTGATTTTAGGGCCGAATATGGCACAGATCTCTGGGTCCATGTGAGGTGTGGAAAAGAACCTGGCAGTGAGTAGCAGAGTGCTCCAGGCGGCACAGATACAAATAAAATTAAGTTCACACTTCAGAACAAAATGCTTGGAAATACTGTTCTGTTTCTTCTCAAAATCGAGAAAAAGGAGCACGAGAAAACAGGTGGCAGCAGAGAAAGGAGCACAGGATGTGTCATACCAGCTCATTTATGGGTGCAGTTCTTAAAACTGCACGTCAGGATGTATGCTATCACTCAAATATCTGCAGCTTTACAGTGAATGCATTTTTGACAGAACTGATGCTGACAGTTCTGTGCCATTGAGCAAATGTCCTGCTGCTGATGTTTCTTGCAGCTCATTTAAGAGTGAAAGCTGCATATTTGCAACTACTCTTACAATCCTAGCCTTTGCTTTGTGCCCTGAGGGTCCTAGATAAGCAACTATGAAAAACTGATTAATGTTATCCATTTCATGGTATCCAGTGTCACAGGCATGGCCTCCAAAATAATGCCTTCCAGTTCAGATGACAGCATAATACCAAATATAACTCTAGGGTCTGTATTAATCTTGATGGTTTCACTGAATCATTCGTAACTCTTAATCATACCCCTTTCCTCTCAACTAATTGCAGAAAAAGGTACAGCCCTGGTACAGTTTTGCTTCCCAAAGTACAAACAATATTACTGTACCCCTAGTGGTACAAAAATGTTCCTCAGTGTCCATTCCTGTACCCTAACTTAAACTAAAAGGTACATTCAGCTACAGCTAGCTGGCAGTCCCTTGAAGGTACAGGCCCAGGGTGAATTTTCAGCACTGTTACAGGTTCCATTGCATAGCACCGCTTATTGACAAAATGGTCATTTTGACAAGGTCCACAAGGTTCGTCAGCAGAACCCTGGAAGGCTCATGAGTCTATACAGAACCTGTATGCCAGCTTAATGGCAACAAGCCTTTGCAGCCAAAAACCCAATGGTGCATAAACTGGCCCTCCTAGACTTTATGGCTGTTTGAATGAGGGAGCTGCTTCTGTTTCTGATGGGCATATTGGAGGCAGTGTGTTAATAAATTATATTTATATCTTCTCTGTCAATTGTTTTTACATTCACTTAATTTAGCTTTACCTTTTCGTATTGTATCTATGTGACTTCTCTGAATTATTTTACTATCCTACTTCTTGCATTGGCGTCTGTAAGAGTACAGTTGCCCTTACGGGATTAAGTACCTACCTGCCAAAATTAAACTCTAAATGGTTGCAAAAACTGTGTTACATAAATTAGCTTTTCCATCAAAATACGCCATAACTGTGCTTTAACATTGGAGTATGTATATTTTTATTAGTAATTTCAAATTTAATTCCTAATTTAATGACTATTAGAAAACATGGTTCTGAATTTGCGGGGGGTAAATGATTTTATTGTGACATACTGGGTCTCCGTTTAGTGCGAAAAAAGCGAATCGTTTCGGAATATCAAAGACCGCTGACAAATCGGCACTTAATTCTGCCGCCATTTGTGATAATCACATCACATGACTAAACCGCATGCTAATCAATTCAAGATTTCCGTATTAAGCTTAAGTTGGAAGCCAATATGGCCGTTTTGTGCACATGTATTAATTTCACGGGGTGACTCATACTCCACACTTGCTGCACTACAGCAACCTGAATAAACCGGCAACGGAAGAAGTAGGCTATCCGAGATTAAAATGAACAAGCGCGATCAAGTTTCTAGCATTATACTTGAATACTTCTATACAAAACTGTGTAATATATAAATCGCTTAAATTGATTAGATTAACCGGGTGGATTGTAATGAACTGATTTCACCCAGTATTCTGGGTGAAATCTGAATCCTGGTGAGTCCATGATGAAAACACGTGGCTCTGTCTCTGTTAATAACCGAAGAATATTATTAAAACGATATAAATGAAGGAGCAGCTAAGTAGGTCTACAACTACGCGATCTGCCAAACAGTTAACTTAGAATAATATTTCACAAAAGTGAAAGGGAAATGCTAGCTCTTAATATCCGATGTGTCTTCGGTAAACAGCAAAAGTCTATATATATATATTTTTCTATATATGTTTTGTTTAACACATCAGACAATTAAGCCAGGGGCATCGCGCCGGGATTTTTTATTGAAATATTTCGCTTTCATATGCAAGACAAAAAGCTTCCTTTTTGTGCGAAGCGGAACGGGACAGGGGATGCAGATCACGTGCGAGAATGTGGGCACATGGGCACCCCGAAGCTGCCAAGGAACTTAGAAATATGCTATCTTGGATATTGCTTAGGCGGAACTTTTCAAGCCGTTCAGCTTCTGATTAGTGTTAACTCTACATTTATATCAGATATCACGAAAATGCACGCGCTCTCACGTGAAGCAATAATTTCACTCTCGAATTCGAAGTTCATTAAAATCTTAAGCTTTGCTCATATTACGTAAACTTATTTGCGAGCAGCTAAGGAATTAGGTTCCTTCAAGCTAAATCCATATCCCTTAAAAGTAATCTGAACCCAAATTGTATTTGAAGTAAGGAAATCATGAGGCTTACTTACTGTGTGCTCCGCTACCGGTGCCGTGTATTGTCCCACAGTGTCTATAAGCTTGACTGAGCACAGAACAAAGCATGCATCGGGGAGGTAATGGGGGCGCCCCCAAACTATGCGAACTATCGGATCACGGCACCCCTGAATGAACAAGTATAAAGAAAAACGATCCAACACGGCCGGTGGATGCTATCCAAAATGCTCACAGCGTCCTATTTTCCACGCAATTCTTAACCATTGATGGGTTTAGGATGCTGCTTAGGACCTCAATGACATTTTTTTGCATTAACTACAATGAACGGAGCTTCATTTGATTTCAGTTTATTTTAAGGAATTTGATTAAAGCTCCGAGTCACAACACAGTGACTAGGTCGTGAAAATCAAGTGGAGAATAATCGTGAAAATCCAGGCGGTGTCTCTTTAATGTAATTTAAAACTTAACATTGCAAACTCAGATTCATCCAGTAGCAAGCATCTGACATCTTTGGACTTCAGAAACGACGCAAATAGGCTAAGATGAACAGCTTTTGTTCTGTTTTTACTCTTATGCTCATGCAGGGCGCAGCCACCGAAGAATCAGTCTCCATCACATCCCGCAAATAATCACACCTCATCGGCGTTGTTAATTGCTGGTTATGGTTAGTTTATGGTGCCGGGGATCAGCCTAATCCCTAAGGAATCCCACACTGTTTAACCGATTTAACGAACGAAAAAGTAAAAATACTATTCAGTAAGTACAAAATGTACAGTTTCGTATAGTTATAACATATGCACTCTTATGTCTTGTGAGTGTAATGCACCAGGAGCATAACAATGGAATTCTTTAATGAATATACGGGATACGGCATTCCTGCCTGTCAGAATAGATCAGTTGACAACAGCCAAGGCTTTATTTTTTGAATTTTTACTGTCTGCGAAAATAAAGTAATCTTTGGCACCTCTTTGCACAACTGCCTGTACAAAATGCCGTTTCTCGGTGGCTGACGGAGCGACAGCGTCTAGAGGCAGATTTGTTTCAGCCGTAAAAAGGCACGGTTCCCCGCGACCCCAGTACGGTGTCTGCGCTGGATTACTGCTGTTAGCGCCAAGTAAAATACTGTACTCTTGTAATTCAGCATGGAAGTGCTGATAATTCATACAAAAAACAGTCGTAGGCATCATGAACAAGATCTGTATGCCTAATCTCAACTCAAATCTTAACTGAAAAGGCAAATACTGTATAATTTGAGTTAGAGTCTGAAGTTTTTTTTAACTTGCCCTTACTTAGTTTACAGTGGTACTTTAATAATTGTAACACATTTCATTTAATTAAGACAGCAGGAGCTCCCTTTTCAAACTGGTCGCTTCTGTGAATACCCCACATCAGTGCTAGCTAGCCCCTTATATCAGGCCTGCCAGCTCTTACCAATCTGGTGTGACTCTCACACTTTCAGACTCTCAGGTTCACACAAAGAAATCTTATTTTATCTGTATTATTCCATTATAAACCCCAAATTAGCCAAATTAAAAGCACTGGGGTAGTTTGCAAACTCTACAGACTAAGTGCATGGTAATAAAACTGTTACATATATGTAAATGTGTGTGCAGCCTTGTTTCGAACTGAAAATCTCACCCCAGCCAGATGACCACAGTTAGCGACTCTATCTAAAGGCAAATAAATCCCTTTTTCACAGCACAGACTAGCAGCCAGAAGTACACAGCTGTGTAAACTGCTATGCAAAACACACAGCGCCACAGCCTTCGCACGCTAATGTTCCTGAATCAGTGTCCAAAACTCATTTTGGACGAGTGGCTGGCAAAGCCGACATGTCCTCCAAGTATTTTTCCAGAGCTGCGTCATCTGCCCTGCCTGTGATAAATTTAAACTTGAATAAACAGCCCCGAGTCACAAACAGCCGCCACCTCACTGTGAAGGCAGGAACTTCATGAAGACTCCTTAGCAGGGATCAGGGACCCCCCCAAGTAGCCAACCTGAACATATCCTCCAGCGTGTTTACCCATAGAGTGGAAGCGTGTCTCTGAGGCTTTATTAACAATGTTGTTTTCATTCCCATTTTTCCTATAGTAAATAAACATGCTTATGTTTACCTGCCACTTCCTTTTTCCTTATACACATATGGCACATCTGTTTTGGAATGCCCCCAGACCTCTGCCAGGGGGCCACAGCTGGATTGCACACAATAACTGGGAGAGGGATATGGTTACATTACTTTTTAAATATTTAAACAGGGGAGGGAAGTATCTGATCTATTTCATTGACCTTGAACCCTCTCCCCATGGAGGCTTTTAATGTCACATTTAGTAGCAGATTTATGGTAGACTTTTTTCCATTTTATAATCAAGTCCTTGCTCTTCTTTAAATGGAACCAAGTTTAATGTCCTTCAGCAATTCAATTTAGATTTTTTTATATGAATTATATGATGTATATTAAGTATATGAATTGATATGTAAATCCTATAGTTATACACATAAAAATACCTTAAGTTTTCTACCTGGGAATGCTATTTCAGTTTACCTGATTGCAGATCTGATTAACTCTCACACCTGAAAAGGTTCTCCAAAGATCCAGTTTAGTGGCCCACATATCCATCACCCCACTGGGACAGGCCAGCCCTGGGATGGAGTGTGGCTCAGCATCTTAGAGATGCGTCTCTGAATGGTTGAGGGTTTGAATTCCATGACTGGCAGAGTAACATTGCAGGGGGGTGTTCAGCGTGTTACACCCAGTTTCTCCAGGGACTTTCACTTGTACCTCGCTTTGGACAAGATAAACATAATATCAGTTCCAGTTGAGCATTATCAGAGTTTCCCTAAAATCAAATTTTTATCTCATTAAGATTCAAATGATCCTCTGGAGTTCCCTCTGAGTCCTGCCAGTACGACCTTGTCCACAAGATCCAAGCAAACGTACTCCAGCCACAGCGTGGGTGTGCTGTCACGTCAGCGGCTTGGCTACCCTGAGCTGCGGTCAGGACGGTGGGTGTGGCTCCTTTGCGGGCGAGACATGTTTTGGCGGGCGCAGTGAAGGGAGGTAGTGTCTGTCAGTTAGGGGAGCTGGGAATGGGAGGTGGGGGTGAGGAACTACAGGCCGTAATGAAGCCAGCAGGCCGGGCTGAAGGTGCTCCTGTGTGCCAGTGAGTAAACATGTCTGTGCGTGTGTGCAGGATGTGCGCGACATGAGTCACGCTTCAGGGACAACAGAAATGGCACTATTTACTGTATAGCGAAGAATAGAACACCGCCTGCTATGGGCATTACTAACATAAAGACATACCCACTATCAGCATGCCACAGCAAAACGTCCTTGTTCTGTGTCTATGCTTCTGTTGCAAATTTTTTTTTTGGCGTTAATTACTCCTTTGGTGTTTTTGTTATGTCTGCGTCGAACATGCCGCCGTGAATTTGGCCACTAGACGGCTCAGGATGTGAGGCCCCCCCCCCAGTAATACCATCCTGCCCCCGCCTGCTCTGAAAATAAGCCTGCGGTGCACTGAAGTGCAAAAGCTCCGGACCGCAGTGTGGCACACAGCGGGACTCTATGCTGTACCGAAATCTAAAAGTCTCCTTTAGGATGAAATTGTGGTTTTATACAGCACACGCAGATGGACATTTTATGGATTCTCCAATGAATTTCTTAATTATGACATCAATGCAGAACAATGTCCGTAGTAGTGGTGGGCGGAAGGGCAAGTATAGTGTGGGTTTTGGAAATTTTGCTGTGTGGGTTTTGGAAAATCCAAACAAGTTACATATTACCAATGTGGAATTCCTTTCACCTTGTTGTCCACGCCACTATGCTGCCAAATGGGGAGCATGTCACATGCTGTGCATTGCATGCTGGGATGAGGGCGTGAATGGGAGAGAGGAAGAAATCCAGGGCACTGCCTCCTATTTGCTACCACCAGTTTATTGGTGTATCGAGATGGATTTGGCTGATAAAGCTGCTTTATACAAGCATGTAGAAATGCAACTGATAGGCTGTGTCCGAATTCGGGGGCTGCATCTTCCGAAGGGCATGGTCTACGTAGCCTTGTAGGTCGTGTACTTAAAAGGACGTGGTCTATGTAGCCTTTGTAGACTGCATCCTTTGAAAGTTCACACAAAGTATCTTAGGTTAGAGGAAGAATAACGCATTCCTAGGCTGCATTTGAAGGACCTTTCAAAATGGGTCGGCCCACTTTCTGTGGTGCATTTTGTCTTCAAATGCAGCCTTAGAGGGTTGTAGCACCTGAATTCAGACACAGCTAGTGTGTCCTGGCTAGGTGATAGGAGTAGTGCTTCGTGAATTAAGGGTAAGGCCTGGAACAGCTGGGGACATAAAAAGGAATGGCCAGACCATCCTATTCGACAACTCTTTCTGTTCACCTTCAAAGAATGCAGCCTACAAAGGCTACACCTTTGTAGACCACATCCTTTGTTGGATGCAGCCCTTGAATTCATACACAGCTATAGAATGAGCAGTGAAGTGCGATACAATCTATCCCTCCAAAAAAGGCTGATCGCTGAGACATTTTAATCATTCACAATGTAATATAGTCAAATCTCACACTCCAAATCGCTAGTTCCTATTTCCGAGCTGACTCAATACAATATGATTTTAGCACAACTGTACAGGACCATCTCTTTTTATCAGAATCAGAAGGACCTTTACTGGCCAAGTCTATTTAAACATACAAGGAATTTGTTGGTGTAACATGCAAGACAGTTACACATAGACTTTTAAGGTTTCTTTTTTTATACTAAATTTCAATTTCTCTGTGTCCTCCGGTTTATAACTAGTGAACAGCCCCCCTTTACATTAATATTTAAAGATACGTTTTCACAGCAAAATTTTAATGTACTGTGAACCTCTCCAAGTGAAGAGGCTCTACTCAGCTCCCAGCTCTGCTCCATCGGGCTCTCGCCCAGCTAATTATACCTTTTAGCCCAAGTAATCGTTACATGGTTTTCCCCTAAACTATTTATTCTCGGGAGAATCACTGGCCCACACACAAATAGCTGTGACTGTTCCTATGAAAGCTTTTTTTACTTTTGTTAAACTAACAGGGAAGCAGTGAAACAAGGTATGCACGTCCCAAACCGGTGTCCAGAGCTGCCCACACTTCTGGCTGTGTGGATATATTTGGCTGCTTCGGATAGGTCTTCCTTCCGGAATGCATTGCGTTTACATAGTTACACTGGATACAAGACTTCACTTAGAAATATATTGCTAAAAATGTATTCACGGCTTACTATGGTAAACCAAAATGTATATTAGGCAAATAATTAGGCAAAGCATGTAGTTTATACAGACGCCTACACATATTACCTTGAAAAAACGTTACATTGCAGTTTTTTTTATTTTAATAATTTTACCCATATAATTGATTTTGCTAATTTTAATTTTTTAAATTCTGATTGTGTTCATTGATTCATCTTCTATTTAATTTTATTATTTTACTTTGCTCTTATTAATTTTACATTTTACACTGTGAGACCAAACACAAATTTAAGATTTATTCTATTCTATTCTATTCTATTCTATTCTATTCTATTCTTTTCTATGCTGTTATCCTGTCCCTTTCACTATGCCTATCTCTTGTGACTCTATCTCAATCTGAGTTGCTGTCACATCCTAATTTTCCCGTAAGGATCAATAAACAATATTGTCTATGTTGTTAAAGCTTGATTAATAAAACATCCCATTCACCAGGTTAATGTGAGGATATAGGGACTGAGCTGTCCCCTCACCCATGGTGTAAATGTGCGAATGCACCTGGAAAAGCTATCCGAGTTCCTTACAGGACGTGCGTGCAGCTTACAAAGCTCAAAGTGCAATGGAGAGAACACAGGAAGACCTTTATGGAGAAGGGTCTGCCTGGCAGACGAGTGACCCTCAGTCAGGAAGCAAGGCAGACCGCTGCAGAGAGAGTTTAAGCAGTGAGATCCTGAGTAAAGCAGGTAAGCAGAGGAAGGAACTTGAAGGAAAGTGGATGCAGACAGTTCCGAACAAAGGAGTCGCCTCCTTGTAAAAAGTATTGTTGGAGTGCAATAAATGTGCTGGAGCCAAAGTATATAGGCCCGTTCATGTCACTTCTAGAAACATTTAAGGTTTCCATCCATCCATCCATCTTCCAACCCGCTTATCCTGTACAGGGTCGCGGGGGGTCCGGAGCCCATCCCGGAAGCAATGGGCATGAGGCAGGGAACAACCCAGGATGGGGGGCCAGCCCATCGCAGGGCACACTCACACAC
>JAODKL010000062.1:2657413-2670614 GCA_026780765.1 Petrocephalus schoutedeni
ACGGGCAATTTAGGAACGCCAATTAACCTCAGCATGTCTTTGGACTGTGGGGGGAAACCGGAGTACCCGGAGGAAACATTTAAGGTTTCTTTATCGCAAAACGTTATGTGCGTGGAAGACACTCATTATCAGTAACATGAAGGCCAAATCTCTTAGTATGGAAACATACTGGTAAAAGAAAAAGAAACAAAAAAAAACGGCCGGGGACACAAAAAACCAAATATGACTGTCTTATCCTATGGGGGAGATTATGAATAACCATACAGAATGCTACAAATGCACAGCTTACGCAGGCTCCCATGAGGAGTGCCCCAAAGCAAGGGAAATCCCACCAAAGTCAGAGACAGTGGGAGCCATTAGTAGTCACTCTCACAAAGTCACACATTTCACATTTAAATTGAGTATCAGTGCCAGGCAACCATTAGGTGACACTGCCTAGGGCGCCATCTTCTGAGGAGGCGCAGGCTTAGCAATTAGTCAATTTTGCTTTTTCTTTGGGGAGGGGGGTGCCAGCGGTAAAACTTGCCTAGGGCACCACGTGGGCTTTAACCAGTACTGATGACAATTATGGCTAAATTATTACTATTGCTAATATTATTACTGAGACAGGAACCTAGGGCTGTGCCCCAACCCAACCCTACATATCTACGCTCAAGATTCTCACTTGTTCCCAGGCCAAGCAGAACTATGCCTCCAGGAGAGGATTATGAGGCACCAAAGCAAACTTGGGCTTCTTAGATGATTTCAAATTCATTCGCAGCCACAGGGCAAAAGCAAGAGCCCTGCTAAGATCAAGATGAGTGTACGTGTGTTCTGATGTCGAGACAACTGGGTCATGCATCTGCTCATGCTGTAAGCACATGTCTCGCATGGACACAATCTGGCCGATTGTGTTACACGCTCCCAGGCGAAAATGCTACACACATGCCAAGGAGGCTGTCAAGTACGTCAGAAGATATGCAACAGGGCAGATACAGAAAGTACAACAAGGGAGCAGGGAGTTAAGAGATCAGGGGGGCTCACGATACAGCTGCACATTTCACGCTGACGCATGGACGCGAGCCCATAGCCCTGCCCACTGCAACATTCATCAGATAGAGCAACCAACTGAAAAACAACTCAACCGAGTAGGAAAAGCTAGTGTGTTATTAAAGATGCTTGGTGCATTTTTTTCAAAACATCTCATGGATCAATGCAAATTCTCTGGTTGCAGTGTTTGAGGTCAAGTACCTTCTCACCAAAAAAGCATCAATTCACTTTAATTGACCTCTTTTCCAAGTGCTAAATCATAGACCTAGTTTGGACCTGAAATTCTTCCCAGCTAATCTGAAAGCAATGTTGTTAAATCATCCCCCCCCCCTAAAATATCATTGCATGGAAAACTTTACATGTACTTTAACATTTACCATTACCATTTACGTTACCAAAAAAAAAACATTTGGTGGAACAAGCACAGGTATTTTATGTTAAATTAATGTTGGGATGACAGTGGAAAATGAGGGAAAACGTGTTTTTTGAAAATATTTCGTATTTAATTCTTATTTAAAACATTTAATTCTAATGAAAAGACTTAAACGCCACCTATTTACCTAAAGCAAACATTCAACATGTAGGTTCAGTATCGTTTTTATATGAAAGCACATTTCCCCAAGTGTGATGAAAAAATAAGATTTCGTAATTATGTGAACATTTAAGGTGTTGCCTATAGTTACGAATCGGTGTTAACCTAGCGAGGATAGATGGTCTAGACAACAAAAAGGAAGGGGGAAACATGGAGCTATGGCAACAGAACAGAGGAATACGGGGAAACACGGTGCTCAAGGACGCTCATGGAGGCAGGCAACTGAACGGGGGAATACGGGGAAACACGCGGGAAAAGGGGAATGCCGCTTATCCCGCTGATCTGGGATTATGGGATCGGGAGAGAGGACTCATGAACGCGCACTTGGGATCGGCTGACAGAAAGGGTACGCGCACCCTGCTAGTCACCTGACTCGCGCTCCCGGGAAGGACGTGCCCATACAGGCTGAGCAACAGACTCTGAAGTTACACAGATCAGCCAGAATATTACAACCACTGAGAGGTGAAATGAATAACACTGATCACTGATCAACAGTGGCATCTGTGAAAGGTGCCATTAAACACGCTATGGACAAAAGTATTGGGACACCTGGCCATTACACCTACAGGAACTTTTCTGACATCCCATTCTAAATCCATAGGTATCAATTTGGAGTTGGTCCCCCTCTGCAGCTATAACAAGCTTTCCACAAGATTTTGGAATGTACCTGTGGGAATGTTTGCCCTTTCATTCAGAAGAGCACTTCTGAGGTCAGGGATTGATGTTGGACGTGACGGCCTGGCTCACAATCTCCGCTCTAGTTTATCCAAAAGGTTTTTGATAGGGCTGAGGTCAGGGCCATGTGTGGGCCAGTCAAGTGCTTTGACACCATAGTCACCCAACCATGTCTTTATGGACCTTGCTTTGTGCACTGCAGAACAGTCATGCTGGAGCACAAGAGGACCTACCCCAAACTGCTGTGCTGGGGTTAATGCCAGAGGGAGATTAGAATAGTTATTTAGTCAACAGAGCGTCACTTGTCACTTGTTCCTAAACATTTCCACTTCACAATAATACCAGCTGACCGCTGGATACCAAGCAGGTGGAAAATTTCACGATCTGACTTATCAATGACGGCATCCCATGACATCCCATGGCACCACGCCTGAATTCACTGAACTCCGGAATAACTCATTCTTTCACAAATGTCTGTAAACCCGACCGCATGGCTGGGTGCTTGATTTTATACATCTGTGGCAATGGGTCTGAATGAAACACCTGAATTCAATGATTATGAGGCGTGTCCCAATACTTTTGTCCATATCGTGTATACCATGCAAGGGAACAGGCAGATCTTGAAGCTGATGTGTTGGAAGCAGGAAAAGTGGGCGAGCGTAAGGATCTGAACGACCTTGACAAGGCCCAGTTTGTGATGCCAGGTGACTGGGTCAGAGCGTCACCAAATCCAGGGGCGTATCAAGCTTTTTAAAAGTGGGGAAAGATGGGGAAGTAAAACTTCCCCTTGAAATGATCACAGCCAAATTACAATATAATAATAATCACGACCAATTATATATAACTTCCTGCATTTCTGCATTTTATTTACATCTACACCATGCAAATAAAGGGAGTCTCTCTTGCCCCACCTTCATTCTGTAGAAAATGCTGACATTTCGACATTGTGACAGACATGAATTTTGCTTTACTAATTCAGAGCGTGAGGCAGTTTCACTTTCACTTTCTCTGGGACATGCGGTCAGGGGAAGCAGAGCCTCAGATGTCATCATGAAAAGTAAAAAACAAACAATTAATATTTTTCTACTGTTCTGTGCTATATGTAATTTTTGTATGATTCCAATAATTTGAATCAATTTTTAAAATGAAAATCGCCAAATTTGCTTATTTCTTTTTCAGAAACTCATCTCCCAGCATGGGCGCCTTCTGCTTTCTCACTGAACGTCACCAATGTCATGTTTGTACACACCTATATTATATGTCCACACCTATACAGACCTTTGTCTGTTTGCACGCATGTTTTTTCTCCTCCCCGATCATACCTACAGTTCAGTTCTCTCTTGTACCCATTGCAGTACATATTCAGTATCGATTTAATCTGACAGAAGTGGAGGGGATGGAATTATGTTTCAGCAAAAATGGGGGGTTGTAACACCCACCCACCCCCAGCTTGTCCAAATCTGCAGCAAACCACTGACAGGGCCATGAGGCTGGATTTGTTCATGATTTGTTCTTCAGTAGTAACTGAGTTACTACTAAGTATTTGTGTACCCTCAAGTAAATTATTACCCCAAACACTTTTTGAAAAATCAAATTTCAATGAAACTGTTCAGCTTAAGTATGTATAGGTACTGAAAAGTCGGTAAAGGAAGGGAAAATCCAGCTAAATGGCCATACCAGCCCACATCATGTTAATAAATGCATTACTAAATTTGGCCTGTCGATCATCTTTCGTTTTCCGCAGTGTAAAAAATGATAACGCCTTTCCGTTAATCTGCACCAGCCAGCTCTGTGAGTTTCACAGACTCGCAGGTCATGCTCTAATGCAGGGGGTGTCAAACTCCAGTCCTGGAGGGCCAGAGCCCTGCACATTTTTGGGTTGACCCTCATTTAACACACCTGATTCAACTCTTTGCAACTCATTGTGCTAATTACCACACAGCTCTTCAGCTCAATCATTTGTGGTGGGACAGGGAAAGAACTAAGCTACACAGGGCACCGGCTCTCCAGGACTGGAGCTTGACACCCACCCCTGCTCTAATGAAACTGAGAGCAAGAAAATGCACTGAGAATTTGATGTGATGTATGTTGCAAATGCAGTACACGGAGAAGCAGATACATTCTGTGTTTAATACGTGCAATACTACTAATACACAATGCAAACTACAGATGCTTAAAACTGTCAACACTAACTTTACACATGTACTTTATATTTTCTGGTCACCTTCTTAAGAGTAGATATAACTTTTATTTAGAATTTTGCATTTATTGTAATTTTGCACTGTCGTAATTTTCATCGTACTCTGTACACTGTACTTGTACACATGACAATAAAATTTCTTGACCTGAGTATTCTCCAAAACAGGGGTGTAAAGTGGGCTGCAGAGTATCTAGTGTCCTGACAGCCTCAAGGTAGAAGCTGTTCTGAACCTGGTCATGACTGAGAAGTGATGTGAAATCACTTTTTTCCCGTACTCTCTAAAGTATGCACTCCAGCAGTCTATGCTAGCCAATAAATTATCTCTCTATTTATAAAAATGACTCTGGAGATGTGCACAAGAATTCCAAAGTACTTTTACTGACCTGTACCTGTGCAATGGCAAGTAAAATATCTATCTATCTAAATAATGTCACTTTCCATGAGCAACCACCGTAACAGCAACCCACAGCCTCCTGTGCCAGGTGTCTTTCAGCAAACCCGCAGGACTAATGATCGTGACAGAATGCATTACATATGCTTCCAAGAAGAATGTAAGAAGGTCATTCTACTTCACTGGGAGAGTCCCAGAGTCCTGCAGCCCTGCAAAGAGTCAACTAAACATAATAAGAAGATGCATGGTTGCTATTATAAAAATCATTAAACAATGACTGTTTTTATCATCAAATTAATGTTATGTTTTAGTTAGAACATGTCCCCTTGTCATTACATTGTGATTTAAATAGAACTGGCCAGATCAGTTCAGGTTTGGCATATATTACAAACCCATCCATTTCCCATTAACACTTAGCCAGGACAGTAGTTTGGTAAGCCTGCAACTTATCCTGGGAAGCACAAGGTACGAGATAGGGACACCCTGCAGACGATGTCAGGCCAAAATAGGGCATCACTTACACCATGGCCAATTCAGAGACCTATTCACCATATTCACCCTAAATTCACCAAATTTTTGGACTGTGGAATGGATCCAGCAAGAACATGGGGGTGACATACATACAGAGGTGGGGGCAGGACCCTGGAGCGTGACGTGGGAACCCAAGAAACTCTAAATGTTTTGGTTACTCCGAGGAAAGCATGCCCTTGTTTATCTAGATACTAAAGTTTCAAGTTACAGCTTGCCAAAGAGCGTTCCTTTGGTGCCTTCAGCTGGGAAACTACAAAGGCAGAACTGATGTCATCTTTTATTGTATTTTTTTTATTTAGCAGACATTTTCTTCCAAAGCTCTGTACATTTTGTAATAGCAGCCAAGGGATACGGGTCCTGCTCAAGCGCTCAGCGCTGACGTCACTCTCCCAAGCAGGACATCTTGAAGCAGACAGCACCCTAACCTGTAGTTCCACACAGCACCCCCACACAGAACGTGACTGTGGTGCCAGCTTCATGCAAGTGGGAGTATGCTCTATGGGGCATGTAAGTGGCAGCCCCTGAGTGGGGAATTACACCCAGGGAACAGCAGCAAAAGTACCAACTTCTAACCACTAGACCACCAGGGACTTGCACTTAAGTTCTCTTAAGATTGACTCTGAGTTTGTTTCAAAATAATGGTGCTTTATTTTGCCATTTCTACAAATACATATGGATTCTGTCATTTTTCACATATCTCCTCTGACTCTCCCATAACACACACGTATAGAGGTCAAAGAAAAGCTTGGATCAGATTCAAACTGGGGACCCTCCGATCAGAAGCAGAGAGCGAAGCGGCAGAAGCATGCACCTCGGCTCGTTTTTTGTGGCTGTTCCAGTCAGCTGCTCCCTGAAATTCAGCAGACCTTCCACAGGATGACTCAACGCACGACTCACATAGCATCCCAGCCTTTCCCCCCCCCCGGCTCCTTTTAAAGGCTAATCACTGTGGCCTTTTAGTCCTAATATTTTGTACGCTCCAGTTTGGTGCAAAGGTAAACTCTGCGAATATTTTACGAACGTGATGAATGGTACAACTGTCTGAATATGAGCCCGCCGTAAGAGAACAGCACCGTCTGCATTTCAGTGTTTATCAGGCTTTTAAGTGCGTCTCTCGGCAAACCGTGTAGCGCAGGCTGCCTGCTGAAAGCATGTATTTCCTCATGTTTATTTAACTGGCCGAGATGTTTACGTTCAGCAATTGCACATTACTCTTACTGCAGAATGTACACCCATAATAAACCAATCTCTGTAACACAATCTCTGTGAACCTGCGGTACAGTCCGCCTCATTTCACGAGAAATGCATGAACGTCACCACTTAGCAATAACCTTTTAGATTTATAGATTAGGCAGACTTGGAAAATTTAAGAGTTGCAAACCCCTTTTTATAACGTGCATGAATTACCGGATTGTTTACAGTGGATGACTTGGATAATAACGTCGGTCGCTTACTGTTTTCCTTCCAAAACCCGGGCACTCCGATAATTATTTTTTTTTTATGTATGTGTATTTTTTATGTCAAAAGCCCGTAAAACTGTATGAAGAGTCGCCAAATAGCAAAGCTCGACAATTCACGCCTCCAGATTATCCATCCGTTTCATTTCATCAAAAACGATGACGCTTCACATTCCGGGCGGTTCATGCAAATTACGTCTGAACAGGTAGACTGGGGAGTTATTCCTGGGGTTCGGGAGCATCTCTTTTACACAAAGCAGATGCTGTCACTCAGGTGAACTGGTCCGCAATCACTGCAAATTCAGCGCCAGATAAGCGTATCACTTTCTGCCCCGAAAAGCCTCTATGATTTCATATTATGTGTGTGACCAAAACTTAGCATTTAAAAACCGGAGCATACTATAGCTTTAAAGTATTATCGATTGCATTTCAAAATAATCTATATTGCAGCTTCATGGAGATAAAATGGGGTCGATTGTTGGGGTCGACGTAGTTCACGTAAATGTTACTTGCTTAAGAAGGATTCAGACATAAATCCACATTAATTATGCTAACCCACTTACATTCTGTGAACACTGGCTACTGTGAACTCTTATTATCATAATACAGACTCGTTTATGGCTTTTAATGGAATACTACACATTTTTCTAAACGTTTGACCTTCACGGTGGGTTCATTTTACCAAGCTTGATTTAAGGCACCCAGTAAAAACTGCTGCAGGCAAATAGACGCAAACAACGACATTGCAAATCTTCATCGTGTGCATTTTGTTTTTACTTTGTGGTAATATGCATGTACATTTTGCCGATTAATGTGTTTTTTTTTCTTAAATCTGTTTAGTGATTTCTGAATGTACATATGTAAAAATAACGACACAGTCCACTTACACTTTCGCGTACTTGATCAAACCGGACTCGCAGTTCTGGCTTCACCTTTCTTTAAGAATTCTTTTTTCCGAGTCCGGCCAGTGGCAGCCCTTACTCCAAAATCCCGATGCCAGTCTGTAATAGTTGGCGTGGCGTGGCGGATTTGGCCGGTCGCAGATTTCACGTGTTAAGCTCCAGCCTTTCTTTGGCATACCTTTTGAGTTGTGAAAGCGTCATGCAGTCCCTGTGTATTAAGCAACTGCCACTTTGGTCCTTTTCCGAAAGGATTATGCTCTGCAGTCTCGTCACACAGTCAAATATCTGTCCCTTAAAGTGACCACATGTATAACTGACGACTATTCGTTGTAGATGGCACATAGCTAAATAATGTGTATGTTAAAAACGAGGCTGAAATTGGCTAAATATTCGCCAGCTTGTAAATTAATGTCTCTGACATCGGTACATTTGCATTTAAAAACACTGGATATTGTAAGCGGAATAGTGCATCACATGGTACTGAGCTATCTAACAGACGTATTGACGTTGACAAGATAATTTGTCGTCAGTTTGGCAGAAAATGCATTGCATGTATAGTAGGTCAATGAAAGCTCCCTGCCAAACAGTGCACATTTTTGCTCCAGGGAGTGGGGAAGGAGCAAAAACGTGGGTTGTCTGGGGGGTCCCCTGGGACTGGGCTTTTTGTGCAGGTTTGTGTGTATTGAGTTAGTAGATTCCCCTTATAATTCAGGTTTCTTCCTGCACTTCCTGAACTTTCCACACCAGAAGACATTTATGTACCGTATGGTTTAGCTGTGGTTATTATACACTGTGTCATACTGTAGGGTCCAACAACACTGACTTGAATAGGAAGTTAGAAGATCGATTTATGCCATAGTTTCTGCAGTATGTTCTAGAATCATGTTGAGTGCACATGTAATCAGGTATCTCGTGTGCATCTTCCTAAAATATCCCACACTTGCATAGCTTGATATGAAATTGAGTCTCCTTCAGTGTTCTGAGCCATTAGAGCCTCCGAACAGGAAAGCAGGTGTGACCCACAGTGGTTAAAGGACTGAAATTTTGTGTGCACGACTGTTTTAAGAAATTGTCAGGAAGTTGTGTTAAACAGGTGGCACTACCAGAAGATGCCCACTACAGGGTGTCAGAGAAATTCCCTCTTAATTGTGGAAATTTTCCGTATTAATAATAATTGATCCTCTTTTTTTGCTATGAAGGGCAGCCACTTTCACAGCACCCAGGGGTGAGGGGCCCATAGATGTGCCAAGGCCAGGCTTGAACCAGCAATTTTCAGATCACAGATCAAGAAACATAACCCGCTGAGCCACACGACATCCCCTGGTGGAGAAAGGGTCATGGAAAGCTGTTGAGTCAAGGACACTCTGTGGGTCTGTTCTTGTTTTTTAAGCATTCTATTAGTCACAGCTTTGTGTCATAATTTTATCTTAAGTCCCAGCTATCAGGAAAAACACGGTTTTCTAGCAGAAAGAGAACAAGAATTATGTGTTTTAATGACAAACTGGTCCTGCCAGATGGTGGGTCAGATAGTCATCCTGCAGGGATGTGGGGTTAAGTGCATTTACATAGATATTATTTAGCAGACGCTTTAGTCCAAACAACATGCAAGTGAGGCAAATAGCATATTGCAAAATACATGCTGTCAAGGAGTCAGCTAGACATTAGTGCAGCCAGCCTGAGCTTCCAGTAACTGTGGTACAAGTGTAAGCAGCACTGGCACGGGAGCTACACAAGGACGCCTTCCAAACAAAGTGTAATAACACTCATATACAATCAGCAGAAAGTACAACATTAAGAGCAGTCGGGGAACACGGAGGCTAATGCGACCGGCTAATAGGGTGTTCCTGGAACAGATGGCCCCTGAGGCGTTTTGTAAAAGGGGAGAGGGAACAGCCCAAGTGGCCCCAGAACGTGCAATTAGCCTGCCTGTGTTTTTCCCAGTGTGTTTTGGACACTCAGATTACCCCCCACTTTCCAGGAATTGCTGTGAGGGAACTTGGTGACTGAGCTGCCCTTGTGTCCATGTTTTCCGTAGGGGAGAATGTGACCCCTTTGACTGACTGGTGTCTGTTCCAGGGAGTAATCTGCTATAAGGCACTGTGCCACATTTTTTTAGGCGCAATCATTTCCTTTTATGCTTAACAATGTAATTACTCTATGTAAACAGACATTATGCAATGATCAATGGAAAGGTATAAGCCCATGCCATTTGATCTCATTTCAGGGGAGCTGCCAGGAAAGGTTGCCAGTGGAGATCTGTCCAGAATGCTTGGCAGATGCCCAGTATAAGTACAAAAGCATCCCTCTGAGAGTAATGGCCCTCATTCATGCTCTGTCCTATTAAGGGATTTGAGTTCTCCTGAGAATACTCCTCCTACCTCCACATTTCACTGTGTCCTGTGTTTTGCACTGTAAGTTCTGTGAAAGCCCTTCCCCGTCTGTATGTCCCACCATGGCCCTGGTGGAACATTTTGTGCCATATGTGGATGGTATGACAATAAAGTCCACGTGACTTAACTTTACAATCTTTTACGCGACAGTGGTTGTAAGACGCTAGTCTGTCATCCTCTCTTGTCAGATGTCTTTAAATGCATATGCTACCGCTTACCTCAGACACTCGTAATAGAATATTACCAATTATATATTTTATCAGGTACCAGAACATCTTAGTTTGAGTTTCATGATAGGATCTGGATTAAAAAGTATGCAGGCAGAGGCCATACCAAATGGCTGGAATTACTGAGTCATTGTACAGTTCTGTGCCTAAAAGTAGTAGCTTACAAAACACAGGCACACAGGTGGGGACTGTGAATGTGCTCTGATGAAGCCCCTTTACTTGCAGTATTTTGGACATTGAGATTTTTTCTAACCCCCCTGCCTCCCTCCAAAAAAATAGTGAATCGACATGGTTATGTGCCAGAGTCATTCAAAGCAAATCCTTCTAATACCCCCGGCTAATTAATACCTGAGTGCCCCAAAGACTAACCCGTTTTAAATAAGCCGGGCAGCACGCCTGGGCATTTTTTTTATGGAGTAGACCAGACCAAAATGGGAAAGGAACACCACAGTAACTGAGCCCCAGTACCAGCACAGACGTCTGATTCTTCCTGTCTGATGATATACAATTAGAATAAACTTTAAATTGCAACACACACCTAAGTGTGCATCTCCAATAAGAGACAGAGCGAAAGAAACCAAGCAAAAACCTCAACTCTCAAGAAAATAATGGGTCCTACATGGAAAAGCAAATCTTAAAAAGTCACAAGAATAGAGTGAAACGTATAGAAGAGCTCTTTCATTCTTCTTGGGGTCTTCTTTTGTATGTGTCACATCCTGGTACTTTGGTTGACAACCAGTCATAATCTGGGCAGTTTTCCAAGGCAGGAGCTGGAGGAGACCTGTCTCTGACAGGCTACATGGGGGTTTTAACAGCCCTACCCCAAAGAGAAGCCTCAGGTTCTGCACCAGCAGCAAGACAGTACATCCACTTCATTGCATTCTCTGATCTTTTCTGGCAGACTATAACTAGGCTGACACTTTGAACAATTAATAACCAGCTCATTAAGCACTGATTATAGCGGTAAAAAACAAGGAGACGTAGTCTATTTAAACAATCATCAGCAGAGAGCTGAAACCAAAACTTTTTAGTTGTGCCAAAATCAGACTTAATTAATAACCTATTACCTCAACTTTTTGACTGAGGAATTATGAAAGTGTTCATAGCTTAAACATTGGCATCCACAAACAACACCTTGGCCAACTTGTTTGCCTAAATAAACTAAAAAATTTGCATTCCATAACGAAATTCACATTCCAAGATTTTTAATATGGCATTTATTTTCCTAAATAAATATTTCATAGCTTGACATGGTGAGCACATTCAAAGACTGTGTTCCTCCTGGTATTTACTGGCTTTTCCAATCATCCATTGTGCATCAGCCAGTGATGTCTCTTGTTCCTTAGCCTTTCCTGAATCCAGCTTCTATGTCCGGCAATTCTCTTTTTATGCACAGCTCTAATCTTCATTGTAAGATCTTTAGCATCATTGGCACGTAATATACGGGAAATTGAACAATAGTTTGTACACACTATCAAGACCCCTCTTTGGTATTGAACAGCTGAGTTCTAGAAAAGTTAAAATCGCAAAAATGACAACTACATGTTGACACGCAATGTACTCACTCCCATATCTGAAGATATTCAGTTTGAATTAGGCATGTTGTGTTTTATGGGTCTAATTCAGTTTTTGGGTCTCTTGTTTAAGATGGTCTCTGGATTGCAGTCTTCCGTTAGAGCATAACACAAACCACACAACAATTGGTTGGTACACCAGCATAGCTTATTGTTATTGTTATAAATGTGATTACACACCTTCTCCTCAATTTGACCAGGTTCTGCTGGCAGAAGGCTACACTGAGAGGCAGATTGCTTCCATGCTCAACATTTCTAAGACAGCAGTAGCCTACACAAGAACAATGTGAAGCAGGAGACACTGGGAATGACCAGAAACCAGCCAGGTAATGGGCAGAAGCAACTTTCTATTGCCAGAAATGACTGTCAACTTGTCCAGCAGTGACTCATGAATCGGAGGATGACATGACCTTCATAGGGAATGGGAAACATTAAGTGGTGTGACATGCACTGCTAGGACAGTTAGTATCAGGCTCCTAGAAGCAGGACTGAAGTTCCATAAAGTAAGGAAGAAGAACTTAATTAAAGAGAAACAGAGAAGAACCAGGCTGCATTTTGCAAAAAATACATATTTTACACAGATGAATAACCATAAATTGAGAAATGAGTGAAACAAAGAATTGTGCTGTGGTCTCTTAATTTTTTCCAGAGCTCTATATTAAGGTTTAGTATGTTCATCTCCTATTTTGGAGGATTCAATTCTACAGACCTGCATTCATTTTTATCCAGCAGAACCTTTTGTCCAAAGCCACATACAAATGAGGCAGTGGCTACACCACAAGCATGCATCTGTCAAGGAGCCGACTTAGGTACAAGTGCTGCTAGGCCAGTGGCTCACAATCCTGTTCCTCTAGGTACCCCTGTCAGGGTGTTTTCATTCCAACCCTACCCAAATCAGGCTCAAATGGTCCTTAATAGGCTAATATCAGATGTGGCAGGTTGAGAGCAGTGTGAGTTGGAATGAAAACATTCTGGCAGGTGGGCCTCCAGGAACAGGATTGAGAACTGCTATACTAGGTTCAGTTTCCAAAGAGTGATCAGTAACAAATGAAATGATAGGAACAAGAGCCATACAAGACACCTAATATCGGAAAATCAAATCTTAGTGCAAAATACAACAGAGCATCCACCAGTGCCAAGTGAAACCATTTCAGTACAGCAGTCAATGAGGACAGAGCTGTGGAGAAGTCTTTGGTTAGGGTACAGACAGAACAGGAGGGGGCCAAAAACAGA
>JAODKL010000062.1:2670818-2681757 GCA_026780765.1 Petrocephalus schoutedeni
ACCAGTTATCGCTCTATATTATATGTATATATATATATATATATATATATATATATATATATATATTCACATACTGAATATTTTTGTAAAGAGCATCAGAACTTACTGCCGATATATTTGTTACTAACATTTCAGTGTTCTATGGAATTAAACGCTACATGCATTACGGTAATACGGTAAGACTTCAGTGGGGAGATTTTTGTCGTGATCGCTGCATGGGTGCCACCTGCTGGTCGAACACATAATAGTTCATTAAGAACACTTAATAGTTCATAATAGCAGAATCTGACAAAATATCAAACATTAAATCTTGATTATTACGTTCTGTGCAATTTCTAAATTCGCTTACCTCGTGGATTTCAGAGCACAAGGCCGAGGTTATCATGGACAAAAAACAATACAGTTGTGAAATAACAATATAGCAGACACACGAAACAAATAAATACAAAATAAAAACCTGAGTAAATAAAATACAAGTTTTCAAGTTGTGCGAAAACCGGTTAGGATTTGAACTAGGAGAATTTGAAGAAATGTAAATTTTACCGCTGTTGCAGTCATTGATGATAGAGGGCGCTCCCATTTTCAGAGAAATTTAAATGAGCAGTTTTTCACTGGTGTTGGAGCGATTAGTATAAATCAAATCGGATGCAGAAAAAGTATTTGGTCTCCTGCAATTTTGGGTACTCCGATATGATAGATATTTAATCGAGAATTATGTTTCGATATCAATTTACTAAATAGTATGTATTTAAGTGTGCCTGAATGTCGTATGCACCTTTAGTTTTAGATATACGGTAATTTAACGAACAATCTGCGCATGTGCGACTAAGCAAGATGTCAGCGCCCTTGTGTGAAATGACAGTGTGTGTAATTCACACGCATATAATTTCATGTAGTGATAAAATAAGATACTGAATTATTCAATTACCACTCGAAGTTAAAAAACGTATTTCCTGTATTTCTAATTTCGTGTGATACCACTACCACTGCTGTGCGTTTTGCTGCAAGGGGTTTCCTATAATTCCGTGAGGGTCTAAAAAGCCGTAGTCAGTTATGTTCTTATATGTAAGGGCTTTGTAGAACAAGACAAAAATGCGACCTTTCCATACACAGATCTTGCGATGTCTTTCAGGCATACGTACTTTCACGGTTTTTGGCGAAACACGATATTCCCGCATTTGCCACGGGGATTTAAAAGGCAGGCGATTTCTGCACACCACAAAAGTATATGCGGCTGTAAGTGTGCTGTCTGCCGACGAAATTTTTAAAAAGAGGTCGTTACAGGACTACTTAAGGAAACTGGAGAGTGAATATGTGGAGTGTTTACGAAGCGTCGAGCTGAATGGGGAAGATGTGAAATCGAAGGGAAGCAGAATAACGCACCTAACGCCACTTATGGACTGTGTGAAGAAACTGGCGCAGAAACAGAAAGAGTACGAAGAAATCGAAGCTTTAATGAAAGGTTGCCTGCTAAAAGTTTAAATTCATTCGGAAGATTGATTTCCTTTTTGGCTTTTCTCAATAGCATTTGCAGTTCAATTGAATCGGAGATTATGGGATTTAGAACGGTTTGTGCTAACTGCTATCATGTTTTGTCAAAGCTAAAGATAGCCTGTTTATCTGCTCTTGGACAATTGCAGAGACGCAACTGATAGTTTATCGCGGTTCAACCTTTCTCCTGTATATATTGCTGTGTGTTCTGGTATTTAGACATCTTCATTCTCTTCGTCTTGTGTAAATATATACTTCTAGTTGTCAACATTTGCGCCTCTATTAAGACCTCTATTTATTTCTTCTTTTTTATATTCCAGATGATGATCTTGACATACGAAAATTAGCAGAAAATGAGAAGACTGCATGCCATGAGTCTATGCAAGATTTGAGACAAATGGTGATCACGTAGATTATTTTAAGGATTTTCCATCTGTTAATCTGTATATGTATGTATATGATTGTCTGGTTTGCTTCAGTGACACACCTTAGCAGATAATTATCTTAATTGGATTTCCACATTAGTAACATTGAATAAGTCTTGCAAGGAAAACACCAACACTGAAAGTGAGTTCACCTTGTGTTCAGATCCTGTCCCTCTTGATGCCTGCCGAGAAGGCAGATGATAGTGATTTGGTCCTGGAGGTCACAGCTGGGGTAGGCGGACAGGAGGCGATGTTGTTCACTGCCGAGGTGTTCAACATGTACCAGAGATTTGCCACCTTTCAGGGGTGGGACTTTGAAACACTGGAGTATAACCCAAGTGACACCGGTCAGTATTGGAACATCAGCTTCAGGAATGGATTTGTGGTCGTCAGCTATGTGGGCGTCCACCAGCTGCACATGTTAATGGAGATTAAAACATGTGTCTTTTAGGGGGTCTCCGCTACGGCTCGGCAGCTGTCAGCGGACCACAGAGTTATAAGACAATGAAGTTCGAAGCTGGGGTGCATCGGGTACAGAGAGTCCCCAAAACTGAGAAGCAGGGGCGTATCCACACCAGCACCATGACTGTGGCTGTACTTCCACAGCCCACAGAGGTACCGTCTATGGTCACATATATGTAGTACTGGGGACGACACACAGCAGCCGGCTGGACTGTGTCCATTAACATTAAGCTGTTGTATGACAGAGCATGCTGATGCTGTGACATGAGCTGGCAGCGTCTCCTCACCCAGCTGCACTGCTAATTTGATATGCACAGACATGGCCTTTTATATCACATTTACTTACTGTACTAATTGCCGTCCCGTAGTATTATGAATATATATGAATTGTTGCCTCGTGTGGGCTTCAGATACATACTCTCTGATAACCCCCCCCCCCCAAAGATCATGCTGACTGTTAATGCGAAGGATTTGAAAATTGAAACCAAGCGTGCAAGCGGAGCTGGTGGCCAGCACGTTAATACCACAGACAGTGCCGTGCGAATCGTCCATATTCCCACAGGTATGTTTTGGGCTGATGTTGCTGGTGTGAAATTAGGTTTTACTATGTGATGAAGATATAGATGCTAAAATTGACACTCCTATAAACAATATAGGTGACTGTATCACCATCTTAATATTAATACTAAATGTCTCTGAAAGGGACTGCAGATGTATAACCAGCTGATGAGTGTTAATGGTCATTCATCATTAGATGACACTGGATCAATCCAACAACCTCATCAGCTGATCAGATGACATGAGACTTTTTATTAGGTGTCGTAGCTGAGTGCCAGCAAGAGAGATCGCAGCTGAAAAACAAAGAAAAGGCTATGAAAATACTACGTGCTAAATTGTATGGTCTGCGTCTGGAAGAGGAGTCCAGCAAACGACACCAAGCCCGTAAAATACAGGTGCAACACTTCTGCCTTGTGGTTAAATAACTGAATAAATTATTTTCCTGAGATAAATTATGTATGATAAGTATTAAGTATGATGATCTGGTGGTAATAAGAAAATGCTTTAGAAAGTTTGGCACACTTTCTGTAATATTACACTTGTTTTATTTGCCTTAGATTGGTACGAAAAGTAGATCAGAGAAGATCAGGACTTACAACTTTGCTCAGGACCGCATTACTGATCATCGGATTGGGAAAACCCAACATGACGTCAAAGGCTTCATGCTAGGAGAAGATCTCTTGGAGGACATGAGCAGGTCACTGAAGCAGTTTTCTGACCAGGAGGTTCTCATGGACGTTTTGGGTGAAGACGGAGCAGATGAATAATATTTTGGTTGTGCTTTAAAAACATTAAAATGCCTGCATTAGCAGTTTTATTTGGAAAACTTTTCAAGACTGGGAGTTTGTGTTCTTGCTTGGATTCCTTACGCAGCATACGAAATGTAGTACCGCCATTAGGCATTTAGCACTTCCCTCCCACCCCCAGAGGTAAACTGCCTTTCACATGCAAACGCATATCCACAGGATTCCTTATTTTCCATGTTTACGGCCAAATGCAACAGTCCACTTAAGACATTTAAACGTAACACGTATATTCATTTACATTAATTTTACACGCATATACTATACTAGTTTCATCTATATTTTAATGTAAATAAACGAAGGGTTTTATAAATTAAAAATCTATTCGTTCTGAATCTACGAATTGCAAAATACTTTCGTAGACGCATGCGAGTTGAAGTCTGAGCGGAAGCCAATTGGCTCACTCTTACGTCAATGTGTACTCTGATTGGTCAATTTTTTTTACGTTTGTTCGATCCTGATTGGCTGTAGTGTTTTGTACGCGAAATTCAAAGCGCTTGGTTCCCTGAAATGAACTGGCGGTTTTTTCCCTGTAGTCTTTTAAATGGTCGCATACGGGGTCGATACTAGTTAGTTAACACAGGAGAAAAAAAAACTCCCTCCTAAATCACAACCAAAAAAGGTAAGGGTTACTTTCGCGTGTTTTTTAATATTTACTGAAGTTAAATTTAAACGCCGGGTGGTTATAGTCGGAAAAATAGTGTCTTAGTCGTTTGAACTGGTCTCTAATTTGGATTGGTTAGCGGGGTAACTCTTTAAAGTAACCAGCGACTATGGGGTACTTATGCATGTAGCGAGTGTGGTGTTTTAGAAAAGAAAAGGCTGCGTTTTGGTTAGCAGAAACGGCGCCATCCTGGGTGTGGTGTAGGGGATGCAGCGAGCTGCTAGTTAGTTAGCAGGCGGGTTAAATACGCGCGCAAAGTGTGACAACCCATCCGTACGGCAGGCAAAACGAGTCACATTTAAGTCCCCCGCAAGCTTGGGATGGCTTTAGGAGGCAGCACGGCCTGTTGGCTGAGCGAGCAGGAGGATTTTATTAGTGCTTCTATGAAAAGTATTAGTACGGGGGAAATGTCTGACCCGAGCGCGGCCCGCTAAAAATCGACACTCCGGGGGGGTTGGCGCGGAATGGTAAACGTCGGTGATGTTTTATGTTTATCGTCTGTAAATGTGAATTTATTGTTAGGGGGGTTGTGAATACCGACAAATTACGTTGTTGGTCTTTTTTTTTGTCTTCCACGTAAAGTGGCATAATTCACCACTGCCCGCCTTTTATACCTTGGCGTTACAACAGAATAAAAAATCTTACACTGTTGGTTATAGTTATAAAATTGAACGACAGAGGCTTTGGTATGGGGCAGGAGCTGAAAATCCAGTCTTTCCTGTAATATATGTGAAATCTCATGTCTGCTGTTGCAACTGAGTAACTTACTTGCCATAACCCATCCCCCAGGTTATTGTGATTTTCTTTTTTTTATGAAGTATCCTGGCTAAGGAGGTGGTTTTTGTACCAGCAACATGAAGTGTGAGAAAGATAACGGAGGTTTGTCAAAGGAAAGGACCTCTCCTTTGAAGGATGTGGCGAGTGGTTCACTAAAGCCTCAGTGTTCACCATGTGCCAAGGCCATCGACTTCAGTCTCAATGATGTGAAACCCTCCAGTAACAAAGAGAACCTGGACCGTTTATCCCTTGGACTTCACGATGGTGGACTATTTGACGAGTCTACCAATGTTCAAGAGGACAGCGGTTATCTGTCTCTTCAAAACAGTCACATTGAACATGAAGAACAAGATTTGGTAGCTGCAGAGCACTGTGGGCAGCTGCAGGATGGAAAAGGGAACAGTTCAGTCCAGGCTGCAGAGCTCCCCTGTGAGACCAGCCAGTCTCATCTAAGTCTCCCACAGCTCCAGTTTCAGCGTGCCATCTGCAAACATCTGGCTGAGAGTTATAAAAAGACAAAGAGATATGACTTGATGGCCATCAGATTTCTGGCCAAGGGCTTTGGGCTTCAGAATATCATTGGTGGAAGAATGGGCCTGGACCATGTGGATATTCTCCAGACACTTTGGGAGAGGGATATGAAACACATCCTGACCAAGATTCTTCGTTTGCTGGGAGACAGCGATTTGATCAAGTAGGTTTTATGCTAATTTATTGAAATGAGTCCAGTCGCTGTCAGTTTGGTGTGCCTTGAGGTTAAATTCATGCTCTAGTGAGGTGTTCAGCTGCTACCTTTTCAATATCATGGTTCTTCTTCCTTCACAGCTGTCAGAGAGTAAACAGAAGTTGGCAAAAGATAGTTTTGCAGGATAACAAAGCACTCAGAAGATGCCAGGCAGCTGAACGGGCATTTCGGGTAAGCAACTAAGCGGCTCATTTTAGAGCACAAAGTATGACCTGCATTTGGTTGTCTAGGAAGACTGCATTGTAACATTGATGTGTGTGTCGTCCCCCCCAGGAGTTCAGGAGACCCTTGCCACACTCAACACGGAACCTTGCTGTCTCTAGGGTGGTGTTATCTTGCATTCAAGACTTGGCTTCCACACCCAAACAGAACAAGAGCTGCTCTAGACAGACTCGTTCCAGAGAATATCAGGAGGTGGGTAACTTGCTTATCCGCAGTGCTGTCGCGTAATCATTACCACTAGGATTTCGCTGTATGGTTAGCTGCCTTTTCCTTGCTGTTGATGGCTGTTTTGTGTCACATCTCACAGGTGGCCAGTACCCTAAAGCAGCACGAGTGTCTGAAGTCGTGCAAGCGCTGTGGATCTCCAGCCAAGTGTAACCCTGCTGCCTCAAGGGCCACGTGTGTGAGGCCCAGCTGCGGCTTTGACTTCTGCACCCAATGCCTGTGCGAGTACCATGGCTCGTCCCAGTGCCCACTCGGGGCACCCAGCTCGGTCAGACACTCCCGGTCCTCTCCTGTCATTGGGAGCTCCCGCAGCAAGCGGAACGTCAGGCGTCTTTGACCAGTCAGGAATGCAGGTTTTAAGAGCACACCTTTTTATAGTTATTTTAAATATTTATTGATCAGTAATATCAATTTTTTTAACCTGCAAACAAAAAATGTGGAACCATATGTTTTATAAATGTTAATATCCTTGACATCGCAATTCTTTCTACATGCAAAAAAGATACGGATGACAAAGGAATGTATAGCAAATGGTGTTTTTGCGAGACCAGTTTTATATTTCCTAATGGAAACAAGTGCAGTGGCATATTGCTTGTCTTTTTCAGTGTAGTAATGTAAATGTAAATATTTCATTGTCTTACAAAATAAACCTTATATTTTTTAAGGATTTTTGATGTCTGCCTAGTGTATGTAGCTGTGCTGTCTTATGTAGTGGTCCTTGTACTGTCGGCAATCGGTGTTCCCAAATAAAAAAAAAAAATAATAATAATAATAATTGCAAAACCTGTGGATATGGGATACACAAATTGCCGGGAAAGTCAGGAAATGGGCAGCATGGCTGGCTGGGGGTGGGGCTAGATAAAAGGGGAATTCTGTGCCGTGCAACTTTTGAATACGTAGACGCATAATACACATCCAGTCCAGCAAGTGGCGCTGTAATCCTGTGCGATTCCTCAATAAAACAGGATTGCAGCTTCGTGGAAATCGGTAATTACTGTTACGGTGTAAACTTTTTTTCTCGTTGCTAACTGCACTTTATGGTTTATGTAATATGCACCTTGGAAACGTTGCCTAAGACAATGATGTCCGTTTTGCTTTCAGATTGAAAGTTTATGAAGAAACATTTATTCGGCGCACTTAACTGAATTTACACAATCACATTAATAAACTTAAGTTTGTTAGTGGGCACTGGGATACGTGTAATGCTGAGTTTGTCAAACTCATAGCAACCGTTTCAAGTATTTTGTGAATAATCCAACCTTCGGAAAGATTAATTGAAAATGGAAAAATTCAAAAATTACATGTTCAGATTAAATGTGTTTTTCATATGACGTCGAAAACTATGGAATTGTGCTCCAGTAAATTCTTCGCACCTTTTCACAATGCTGGCGATATAAACAAATCTGCAAACAAAGATCCTCTCACAGGTACTATTGTCAATACACAACTAGGCGCACACACAATTTACCTTCGTAAATGACAAGCCAGTCATCGAACCCACTCGATAAACATTAGAAATACAGTTGCTGCCATACGCATTGTTTTTATTTTTTCACATTTGTTGGCAATGCCGCTGTCCTTTTCCGAAGAACAGCAATCGGTCGTAAATATTTGTATTTGCTTGGGAAAAGAGTCCACTTTCAATTGAGAAGTAGAAAAGTAAGATTCCGTAAGACTTCCAGGCAGGAAAGCTGACCAGGGAAGTGAGTGCGCTTCGGGAGGCGATCGAGGCAGATGCCGTAACCGAAGAAGATGAGAAGTATACTTTTCCGTATCTCTTTATTCAGAGCACCCAGACATGCGACTAATGGATGACGCGCCGTAATTTTTACCTCGCTTTTTCATACCGGGAACTGATATGTTACTGCTGATATAGAACTGAAACTGCTCCCCTTTTATCCCTTTCTATAGAGCATAGGCCAATGAGGCTGGTACGGAGCCCCTAAGAGGTCAGGGTGCGAAAAAACATTTTTAAATACTTTTGCATTCCCTCACAATAGTTTACTGAAGTGGCTGAAGTTTCTTATTCAATAAACCCGTTCCACCTTAAATAGGCATAATGCGTGATCTATTTATCTGGTCAAAATCGAAACGTCCGTTCAAAACATTGATGCCATCGGAAAGAGCAGCTATTGCACTTACTAAATTCAGAGTTTGAAGATAGTGTACGGTAGAAATGTAAAGATAATGCCCTCTGAATTTGGCATAGTTTCCCATTAAGACCCATTGAAAATGTATGATCTGCCGTATTTACAGCAATTTATCTGGCCGACATCAAAATGTCCGTTCAAAACCTTAATAGCATGTGATAGTGCAATTATTACGCTTACTACATCCAGAATTTGAAGATATTGTACTCTAGAAGTTTAGAAGTAATGTCCTCTGTAATGTGCATGTTATGTTTTCCCATTACGACCCATTGAAAATCAATGTGTTATCTGCCATATTTGCAGCAATTTATCTGGTCAACATCAGAACGTCCGCTCAAAATTCTAATACCATCTGATAGAGCAACTTTTGCACTTACTACGTTTTGATTTTGACAATTGATTTTGATTTTTGTGAAGATGGCAGATCCTGCATTATGCATATTTAAGGTGGAACGGATTTTGCGAATAAGAAAATTAGTTCAGCCTCGTAAACTATTGCGAGGGAACGCAAAACAATTAAAAAATATATATTTTCCCCCCACCCTGACCTCTCGGGACCAGGGCCTGGCTTACGAGAATGCAGTTTAGTTTAGTATACTGTTATAACTTTAATACTTAAAGAAACTACAGTAAGTAAAGCGATGTAAGTGTGTGCTAGCATACTGTGTACGGCTAACGATTTAAGAAATGTCTTGATGGTAACTGTTATTTTGTCTAGGTCATTGTTATAGGTCTACAAGGTATTGATATTTGTAAATCACAAACATATAATATTTGAAGCACATTAAATGCCTGCAGCATCAGCAAGACCTCTATCACACTGCATTAATGACGTATGGACAGATATGTAAAGGGTACACCTGTAGGGCACATGTTTGATAAAGCACAACACACTAAAAATTTTATCCAGGGTTGGACTCCTCTTCCTGAGTAATTAGGTAACCCTTTTAAAAACTGAATATTTCTGGGTGATATTTCCAATAACATGCTGTGCATGCGTTCGGAGATGTGCTATCTTCCTGCTTCTTTCACATGCCATGCAGGCATCTGGCTTTTTGTGAAATCTGGGTTTTTTACCTCAGTACACAGTAATCGCACATCTTCTGCAGTACTGAAAACTCTGTCAGCCAGAACAACATCTTAAAACTGTAGCTTATCTAGAAACATTTTCAGTGATGTGTTTGTCACTAGCATGACCACACCGACCCTGGCATACAAATGTCGCTGCTCCCTGGGCTGAAATGCCTGCTAAGTATTCTGCAGTATTTTTGAGTTTATACGAAGAACAGGTTTATATCAGCGTCAGTAGCCGGGAGGGTCCTACCAAAGATTCAAAACAGTCAATTAGAACAATTATTTTGGCCTAAATGACCTTATAAATTATACAGGCTTGGTTTTTCTCATTTCCTCCCTCTTCGGGAATTAAACGCTTCAACTTTTTAAAAATACATGGGACACTGCTCCCTGTCAAGCAAGAAGCATATCAGCAAGAATTTGATGCCCAACATGCAGTCTTAGTTTCATAAGCGACAGCAGTACCCGCTGAAATTTGGACAAAGATGAATTTGTTCCCTCTGACAAACAAGGTTCAACATATTTATGCAGCTTCATTAAAGCTCAATAATTATGGAGAGCAGTATAATAATGAACTCCTTTTTCAAGGCCCTCTACGCACCTAGCCACGATATCTGTTTCTGCCTCTCTGTGTCTCTGTGTTCAACTGATGGCAAATTTTCATTCTCCTTGTCACTGTCCTCCATCAGGTGATTCAGCATGGCCTGTGAGCTCTGTGCGTCAATAGCATCATGCAAGACCTGTCAAAATATTTATGAGATTTAAACCGATGATCTCCATACATTTATTAAATAACTCCACTAGCTAAGTACCTGTTAAAGATAGTTTCATAGACAAAAGTTATAACGAGTACTCAGGACCATAAAAGGCTGTAGTTTGTTCAGGCAAAAGGGTCTGAGCCATTTCTTCATAACATTTGAAAGAAATAATCTACCACTACAGTAGACCATAAAGTCTAAATACAGACAAGACTGACAAAAGACAAAATTTACCTTTCTCTTTTTGGATTCTCTAGTTGTGGGGTATTGATTCTTTCGCTTTAGCCAAATATATCGATTGACTGTAATAAGTATTGCTGTTTGATGAGAAGAAGCAGAGAGGTCTTTTGTTTGTGGGTGCTAATGCTAATGAGAAGAAGTAGGGACAGAGAGGAGAGGAGCAGCGTTTGTGGAGGCTAATGCTAATGAGAACAAGCAGGGACAGAGAGGAGAGGAGCAGCGTTTGTGGAGGCTAATGCTAATGAGAACAAGCAGGGACAGAGAGGCAAGGAGCAGCGTTTGTGGGTGCTAATGCTAATGAGAACAAGCAGGGACAGAGAGGAGAGGAGCAGCGTTTGTGGGTGC